>VAHF01000245.1:0-373975 GCA_008009225.1 Acer yangbiense | reverse complement strand
TCAAAGGAAATTATTAGGGATCGTGCCGATTAAGAACACACCTAATCCGATCCTACCTCGTCTCCACACACAGTGGTCGTTGGGGTATTTGGTGGTCACCTACGGTCGTCGTTCTTGTCTGAGTATCCACACATTGTGGCTTTCCCGTTTCCCTTTCCAAGGCTTTCCCATTTTCCCTCACCTGCGGCCCGCGGTCGTCGTTCTTCACTGTGGCTTTCTCACTTTTCAAGCTTTTGTTACTCAGACGGTGCCTTTCCGTTTCCGTTTTGTCTTGGGGGGTTTACGAGATTCTATAACAAGGGTAATTTAGTCTTTTAGGAGAACAATTAGCTGTCTGGTCAGAACAATTGAATAGGGGTAAAATTGTAAGATCAGGTATTTAAATACAATAAAGTGGTAAGAATTGGTTTTTTAATAACTTGTGGCTATATGTGGTTTTGGCATCTTAATAGTGGCTATATTTGAAAACCCCTCTTCTTTTCAACACTTCTTTGATTTTTCTAACATATACATATACGCTTCATGGCGGCTTTCACTCATCACAATGGCGTAGCCCTTTCCTACATTGGGCGGCTGCACAACCAAGGTGTGTAGCCCTTTCATTGAAGGTGCTCGTTGAGTTCTATGTAGTGCCAAAGCAAAATGGATACATACCATAGGTCATCTATCATGTACTAAGCAATAGGTTTCTAGATGCATCCATAATTTACACATTTTCAAACTTAACTACTCGAACATAGACTTATAAGAGAAGCATTTGTGCACATTTCAAAAATAAGATTTTCAAGCTCAAGTGCATGATTTAGAAACAATAAAAGTTATTTGTTTAAAATCATTACTTCTCAAGTGAGTAGCTCTCAAAGACATTGATATTCAAATTAAGTTTTGCTCATCAAGTCACTCAACAATCACACAAGCATTTCAAGCATCATGTATAAGATCATTGTGAACACATCACTAAAAGATCTTTAGAGAGCAAATGTCCATGAGAATCATATGAATGCTATACTATTTCTCTAATATGACATGCTACATGATGTAATGCAAACATAGAGTCGAAAGATGAAAAGCTAGAAAGCAAGCATTAGGATATAGAAATACCTAAGCAAGCTTTCTCATCAAATGTTAAGCCTTAGCCCTTTTTATGAGCTGTCTTGGCTTGTTTGTCCTCATGACAACAAGTTGTTGGTGTGTTGATCCAAGAGACCAAAGACTTAGCATTTCAACTAAAACACAAATAAAAACGACTTTCTTCAAATGCCTTAACATAGTCATCACCATATAGTTTTCATGATATACAACTTCTCAAAAGTTAATCAACAAATTTCGACTATCATAGCAATTATATGAGATAGCTAAGTTCATGTCAAGTTATATAGATACAAAGCTAGCTAGCTAAGTTTCTTAACAACTTGACACTAATCTTCAAGCTAACTCACATGTGCAACTTACTCTAATGGTAAGAGCACTCACCCTTGACCAACTTGGTCTTGGGTGAACCTACACAAAAACCATCATGACCATTATTCATGGCAATAATATATCTAGAAGATAAATCATCAACTATCTTCTCTATAAAGATATTTCTCATGTTAAACACATTATTATTGCCATCAACAAAGATATTACCAAGACTATGCATATGATCATGTGAAACACTCTTTTTCACCCAAACCTTCTTGATATTCTTCTTTACATGATTATCATTATCAAGTACAACACTTAAAGTGTTATCATTCAAGAAACATTCATAGAAGATTTTCTCATCTCACTAACATGCATCTCATTCCCTAGTTTGCATTGTCTAATATACTAATGGCATCTAGATTTAGTATGCACTACAACATTTAAAAAATGGCAAACTGGAATACATATGGAGATGACACTATTTAGATGAGAGTGTACTGACGGTGAAGGCTTTTTACTCTTCTTGATTTTGCACTTGACCTTGGAAGATTGGCCTTTGAAATCCTTTTGTTCCTTAGTGACTTACCTTTAGTTGTAGGAGACTCAACTTGCTCAACTATAAAGCTTAAGTCACTTGAATCTTCATGAAGAACACCAACCACTTTGGCCTTTATGATTGCCAACTCCTCTTCCTTGCCTTTGATCGTTTCCTTCAAGAAAAAAAAAACAAATTATTAGTAAAATCAATTATTAAACTAACACAAGAGCATCTTCAATCGTCTTCTCTTCTAGCCATTCGATCACTTCATTTTCCACTTCAACTTCCTTCAAAGCTTTATCTCTTTCCTTCTCAAGAGATTGAACTCTTGCCATCAAGTTGAAGGTGATCTTTGATTTGCAATCTTCTTCATTGAGTTGCAAAGTCAAGTGATCATGTCTAGCTTGATTATCCTCCGGGAAAACTTCTTCTTCTTTGCTTTTGTCACTAACATTCTTTTCAAGCTTATCAACAAACTTGTTAGTAGACAAATGAAATGAAAAACAAGAAGAGCCTTTTTCGCAAATAACTTGTGATAACCGCCAAAAATGGCAAGCGTGCAAAGAAGAATTTTCCATCTACATTGGGGGATAACCAAGATAGAGAGACATCATAATTGACATACCCTGCCTCTACAAATAGGCCAGATACGACCTCCTACCAGTCCAAATCAAGACCAAGGGTCCTGCTAGGTCTCATATTTTTATTGGCTTGTTTCGTGGACAAACCACATGTGGGGTACTCCTTGGTTGGTATTCAAGCTCAAGGTCCTTTCAAGACCTCATTTTGATAAGCACCAAAGGTAAATTTCTAGTGCTTACGTGCTTTGAAGAGATCTAGTTGCACACACACACAACTCATGCATAAATGTTATTCTTGTATGTTGTGTGTTTTTATATGTGTGCATTCATATTCTTGAATATCTCTTCATGCATGTTTTATTGAGTGCATCTTGTTCAATGACAATGCCATGACAAGTTAGGAATTAGGATGCATTCACTTCCCATACTTGCACTTCATGTTAATCTTAAGTGTGGTGTAATTCGTTTCCGTTTGTGTAATCGGAAACGTCCGCGCTTGCACGATGGTGTGCATGTCTTAGCGCGATGATTGACCACTTGAGAAGGTCTCATTCTTCTCTTGGATAAGTGTTAGATTTGGTTGGGTTGTTTGGAGTAAAATGTCTAGTTTCAAGAGATTGAATTTCAATGTTTCAAGTGTTTTCAAAACTGACCTTTGCATGGTCTTGTGACCATACCTTTTTATACAAGGCTTCAAAATGAGTTTTTAAAATTTTTGTACAAACTAGACACTCATACCTTTCCAACAGTATATTATTCGTAATATTTCATGACCGTTTGGATTGGTTTTAAAATCTCCAAAGTTATAACCAAAACAGGGCAACTCTGTTGTTGTCTGTCTCTGACCTTTGGTCACTCAATTGACCATAACATTTTCTACAGATATGGAAATGTCATTCTGTAAAAACAGGTAGAAATTAGACATCCATACCTTTCCAACGATATATCATACGAAATGTTTCAATGTCGTTTGGTCATGTTTCGAAGCGCTCGAATCGTAAGCCGCTGCACTGACTCCTGTACCGCGAAAATGCCCATAATTTTTCCATTTCTTCCAAAACGACATAGTTTCACTTGGGCATTATAAATACATATCTTTCTCATCATTTTGAGGGCAGAGCCACAAAATCAAACCCTAGAGAGAGATGCTTCATATTCTTGAGAGAGAAAGAGAGACTTGAGAGAAAAAGCTTAAAGATTACATCTGAAAGAACAAATACTCGGTGTGTTCTATAGATTAATCGGGGGGGGGGGGGGGGGGGGGGGGGGGGGGGGGGGGGGTGGGGGGGGGGGGGGGGGATGGGTTTGAATAGATTTTAACTAATTTTACCCAATTTTCGCATACATGTCAATTTTATGAAAATGCCCTTACTAATCAAAAATACAAACAAGTGTAATATGGTGTAAAAATTAAATAACACTTGATGTATACGTGGAAACCCAACCACTGGGAAAAACGACGGGCTATATAGTGCGCCACACTCGAACCTCGAAATCCACTAATTGAAATGGAGTTTACAACCTATGTAGACCTCGTCTAACACTCCAGTCAATAACCCCCCACTTCTACCACGCGGGCCTTTAAAAGTGGCTCTAGTCCAATTGATTAAGGCCTAAGCACTCTTAGCCACAAGTTTTAATTCTCAATGAAGAGATAATGCAACCTATGTGAATATGTATGAATATTCAAATAACAAACAAGGCTAGGGAACCTTAGATGCTTATCTAGGATGATGATATAACAATTAAATCAATCATAGATATCAAGAGCTAAATGACATGTCAAATAGCTTAGCTAATCAAGATTAAGTAAAAACCTAATTAATTATCACAATACAACACTCAATCAATTCATCACAATCAATTCTTTATTCTTGTATTTAGCATATGATCTAAAACATACAAGTAATTTAAAGAGATGGCTTGATAGTAAAAAAATACTAAAATAAGATGAAGTTAATCAAAATCTTACCAAGCAAGTTGTGATGATGCAAACCCATGCATGGATGCATTCTATATAGTCATAAAAGATGCAATATGAAATTTGATGCAAAAAGGATTTGATTTGAGTGGTTAAATGTGAGTTCTTGATTTGATTTTCTCTCAAATATCTCTCTTTGAAGTTTTGGGTTCTAAGGAGTAAAAGAACTTATTCAGATAATGAGAAAGTGAGATATTTAAAGACATCAAGAACAGGGCATGTGAAAAGACAATTTTGCCCCTGAAACGCACCTATCAACGGTTTCAATCGGTGGCCAGGCCACCGATTACAACCGCCGAATTGAGCCCGAGAAGAACAGAGCATCAACGGAGGTTTCATTCGGCGGTTTCGAAACCGCCGAATCAAACCTGAGAGATTTAAATCAACCAGGTATGAACGGCGGTTTTAAACGGCAGTCGTGGCTTCCGATTGTAACCGTAGAATTGCTCCAAACACTTCTGGACACAAACAGCAGTTTCATTCGGCGGCTAGGACGCCGATCACAACTGCTGATTCACCATAAATGGTGAAATCAAGGAGAAGCCAAGGGCATTCTCCATATGCGGTCTTCACACAAAACCAAGCACTCATTAGTGCAAGCGCAGACGTTTCCGAACAATGTTGGGAAACGAATTATAAGACACATAAATACACAACAAGATATTTCAATCAAAGTGCTAGTGTGAAATGTGACATGTGAAGAGTATGCACACAATTGTAAGAATGCAAAGTGTGTGTGTGCTTCTAAATCTCTTCAACGAAAGTTAAGCACTAGAAGTATACCTTTGAAGTGCTTTACAACCTTGAGGACTTGAAAGGGTCTTGAGCTTGATAATGAATCACTTAAGCTACCCTTACATACAATCCCCAACACGTGGTTTGTCCACGAAATAAGCCAATCAAGATATGGGAATACTTACAATCTCCCCCTTTGGCTATTTCGTGACAAAACCACCACTCACATTGATTCCTCACAACATAATAGAAACTACAGGTCAACAATGATTTTCTACTTTACAAAGAGATATAAGAAAAACTCTTGAAGTCTTCAATCTCTTGTAGAACAATCAATCCCTGAAAGCAAAGTCTCTATACTTTCCAATACAAGTAAAATGTGAGATTAATCAAGTGAGAGCATAAACAAGCATTTGCATTTAAGAATTTAAACACAACATCATGCAATGTATGTGTATGCAATGCTCCCCCTCAACGGGTTACTCCCCCTCAATGTATATTCTCCCCAACATGCACAATTGCACAATTTGCAACTCCCCTTACCACCATTCTACTCCCCCTTTTGTCATGATATAGTCAAAGGAGTAGTTCCCAACCGGGTCACTTAGCAAGGAGAGTTAGTAGCATACTAGGTACTTGCATAATCATATAAGCCACTTTATGCAACTCAATTAATTGGAGAGAAACAAGGATATTTATTTTGATAAAATGTGTGAATAAAAAATGCTTTGCATACAAGACATGTAGCATTCAATCCAAAATACAATGGTATTTGGCAAAGCAAATGACAAAGGTTTCTAATAAGAATTCAAACCAATTTTACCATTGTCATGAGAGAAGCAAGGATATAGAGATTTCATTGATTTCAATATAAGAGCAACTATATCCAACTTTATAAGCGAAACATGGCATGAGCGACTTTGCACCCTATTTGATTTTTTCGGGAATGATACCCGTATGATAGTAGCCATGTTCAATTAATAAAGAAAGAGAGACAATTTGGAATATAAATTCCTTTGAACGGATACAAGATCCTTTATTCATTTTGAGTCTCATAAGCTTTTTCACACAAGTTTTGCATTTAAAAATTGCAATCATCAATTCATGCTTTTTCATTTGAGCATGTCATTTGAATTTCATGCTTTTCATATGTCATTAGCATGTTATAAAAGAATCATCATGTCATGGAGATAACTATAGGTCATTCAAATCATATTTCCTATGTAAATCTCCTAGTCCAAAAATGCATGTTTGAACATAAATATGACATGGATTGTAGACAAGCATGGTTCACACTTATTGAATTGAATACATATATACATATGTGCAACCAAGCTTACTCAAGCAATCAACAAGGAAGCATAAGATTTTTCAAATTTTTGCATGCAACAAGTATGCATAAGCTCTCTTTGCTTGAGTTCCCCATATGGGGTCAATCATCATCCTTCATCAATGAAGGTCATGAGGTCCTACAGACCTCCCAAGTCCATTTGACTTGGTTGAACCTATTTGAGACTTGTTAGTCTCGTAGCAAGCGGGTTCATTTTTCCTTATCCACATAGATATGACATTTTTCTTCCTAGTGGACAATGGTTCAAGAGTTCTAGAAATAATAGGATCATGAACATGAATTTTTTCTTTCCTATTAACATGCATTCTAGCTCTTGTCATTCTCTTTTCAATCATGCTTTTGACTCTACATAATTTAATGAAATGAAAGCAATTTGGTCTAATGTGACCATCAATACCACAAAAGTGACATGTAGGGATGAATTTAGAAATCATACCATGTCCTTGTGCATGCATATGAGCCTTCCCATGTCCTTGTGGTTGATTGGGTTCAATCCTCCTTCCTTGTTGAACCGGTCTTGCTTGCTTCCTTGGTTCATTTTGCATGATTGGCCTCTTTCCATTTAGAGTCATTTGATGAGGAATGTTGACTTGAGAGACTCTAATGCGTTGAGCTTGAGGTTGTCTCCTTGGAGCTTCCTTCACTTGTGCACTCCTTGAACATTGTCCTAGATAAATTTTCTTCCTAGGAGTGTGCACCAGCGAGGCTTCTATCTTGCCCAAACTCTTGATAAAGACGGTCTTGGTTGGAGTAGAGATCTCCTTACTATTTTCATACCCAATACCTTTCTTATCACAAGGGTTCTTTCCAACACCAAGTATGTGGTCAAGCTTCTTGGTGCTTGTAGTTGTTAGGATTATGCTCAATAGCAAGAGTGTAATGTTGTAATTAACAATCTTTTTCATATTAATAAAGTGATTTCTGGTTTAACAAATCTTATAGCATTTATAGTTTAATATTATAATTGTCAAAGTAAATAATCATAAGGTCTAAAGACTATGAGAAAAGAAGAATTGTTCGTACATCTGGATATGTATGTGGTAGACACAATTCTTTAGTTAGTCTTGAATAATGTTCACAACTTAAGTTAAAGGTTGGGCACCTTTATCTTGTTAAAGTTGTAGAATTCTTTTGCTAGCATTTGAGTGGGATCAAATAAGATATGATGAGTCTAAAATCATCAAAGTGTCTTCGAGCAAAAGGATCTAGTGCACTGGGTGCATTGAACTGGATCACAATGAAAAGCTTTATCTAGAACCGTCAATAGATAATAGTCTTTTCATTATCAGGACAATCGGAGAGTCTATCTTAATCCTGAGATAAATGATGGACTTATGGTTGCATATGATATCATTTGAGTTATCAATGAGTACGATTATAATGCATAGTCTATCCTCGATAGTTTGGTGATATTCATTTGTTAATCGATAGAGGACTTCATTTATAGATATGGACATCGTGGCTCCATTTATTAAATGAGAGTATAATATCATCATATGGATGTTTTGAGGTAATTGGATATTAAATCTCAACGTTGAGTTTTCGATAGTGTCTATTGAAAACATGGCTTTTGGACAAGTCAAAATATCCAAGTTCAAAACGTGGTCATATGAGTAAATATGGTAACTTGGAGAGTTATAGGCGGTCTATGAACTCTTGGCGATTACTGATATTAATCACGAGGATACACTATCTCCAACATGATTGTCTAGGGTATGAATGAGGAACATCTTCCTTTTCTATCTTTATTTAAGAGTTCAATTTTAGCTATTTAGTGGAATGAGTTAAAATTAATGGATCAGACCTAAGTGAATCATTTGTTGATTGTGATTAGGTTATGTCTATTGAAGCTTAAATTTAGATGGCCCGCCAAGATCCTCAATCCACACGGACTTGCATGGATCACTTGATATATTCTATCGGACCAATTTAAGGGTCCATCTAGAATTGCATTTAATATATTAAGAATATAATTTGCTCAATTATATTAATATATTAATAAAAGACATGTGGGCTTGTTTCTTTTAGTAAGAATGGTTCTGGTTCACATGTGGGCTTTTTATTTAAAGTCCAATGGATTAAATGAAATAAGAAAATAATATTAGGCCCAATTTTATTCAAGTGGGGCGGCAAGGTTAATATTTTAACCTAAGATATTATTTTGTTTTCATTGTTTTAATTAAATAAGAATTAATTAATTAATTAATTAATTGTTTAATTAAGAAACAAATCTTTTCTGATTAGGAAATATGATTCCTAGTCTTATACTATTGTTGGTAGTTTACTAAAAGTAAAAGACTTATTTGGTAAGAAAATAAATAAATAATTTTATTTATTTAATCAAATAAGAAGTCTTTTATTTTAGTCAATAAAAAGAATAAAATATCTATGAGTTGGATTAGGGTTTGAAGTCTATTCTTTTATGGAAATTAGGGTGCAACACAAACTCCTTTTAGGAGTGTGATTTGCGGCAACCCTAGTAGAAAAAGAGAGCAAGATTTCGGCAACCCTAATAGGAAAAGAGAAGAAAATTTAGGCCACCTATATATTCATATGTATAGAATTCGGCCACCCTATGCTTTGTGCTTGAGAGACAATTTTTCTTCTTCTTCTTAATTCATAGAGAGCATTAATTTTATTCTACTAAAAACATAAAAGAGTGAACAAATTATTCTTTGATGGTACACTATTTGCTTGTTCATCAATAAGCTTGTGTGTACAACATCGATTTAGGTTCACGCGAGTTTCGATCATTAGATTGAGAACTCAAAAGTGACCGGAATAATTTTTAGTCTTCTTTTGATTGTTTTTGTGACTAACAAAGAAAAGAAAAGTTTATTTGTCCATTCACAGGTTTGCAATTCAAAGAAAAGGGAGACCACGCTCCTAGGTGATCCACGTTCGTGCTAGGATTGAAGATCTTGCGGATTACCATCGACGTAAGTCAATTGGATCACGCGACAAAAGGTATTATTCTTTTGTTAGATAATATATGTGTTTAATTGATTAAAGGGTTTAAGGTTCATAAAAGGAAATTTTTTTTAAAAGTTACTAAATCTATTTTTAGTCTCGCTTCCGCTGCGTGTACTACGGTATTTTTCCCTACAG
Source organism: Acer yangbiense (assembly GCA_008009225.1). Taxonomy (NCBI): domain Eukaryota; kingdom Viridiplantae; phylum Streptophyta; class Magnoliopsida; order Sapindales; family Sapindaceae; genus Acer; species Acer yangbiense. The sequence continues at coordinate 364,274 of VAHF01000245.1, read as the reverse complement.
TAGTCATCATAGTCAATGACTCTTTAGCTTCATCAAGCTCCCTCTTCAAACCCTTTTCATTTCTCTTAGACAAAGCTAGTTCATCTCTTAGCTTGTCTTCAATCATCTTGGATCTTTCCACTTGTTTACTTAAGCGGTCATTGTGTGTTGAAAGCTCTAGATTTTCATCCTCTAACATCTTTAATTTTCTATTGTTCTTCTTCAATGAACTTTCACACTTGACTATAAAGTCATGAACCTCTGTTTTCTCTACATTTCCATTTGTAGAGTTAGATGAGGAGTCATCTTCACTTGAGTTATCTCCTTCACTTTCCATCTCACCTATGGAGTCATTTCCCTCATTAAGACCTTCACCTTGGTCTCTTGAGTTAATAAGAGCCATGTCCCAATGAGTAGCTACACCTATCTCTTCTAGAGCTACTTCTTCATCTCTTTCTTCTATGGGATCACTAGTCAAGGCATTCTTACCAACAACTTTATCTTCTACACAAGTGACTCCAAATGCTATGTAGTTGATGGTAAACTCATCATCACTTGATGACATGTCTCCCTCTCCGGAGTCATCACTTTCACTCCAAGTAATGGTCATCACTTTTGCCATATTGTTCTTCAAATTCCAACATTCGGGTGAGATGTATCCTATACCGCCACACTCATAGCATTGGACCCCTTTCTTTTTACTATGCTCTTGCCTAGGCTCAAAACTCTTGAAAGGAGCCTTTTTCTTCAAGTCTTGGCCTTTAAATCCAAAGCCTTTCTTCTCGAACTTGACAAATTTCTTGAATCTTCTAAGCAACAATGCTGTGTCTTCGTTCGAGTCACCTTTTTCCTCCTTCTCAACCTTGGAAGCTTTCAAAGCAATCCCTTTTTGCTTTTTAGGAGGTGTAATACTAGGAGCTTTCCTAGACTCATAGGCAATGAGTCTTCCAATTACCTCACTCGGCTTTATATCCTTATATCTATTATTTTCTTCTAAAGCCGTCACCTTTGCTTCAAATCTATCGGGGAAAGACCTCATGATTTTCTGCTTGACTCTCCTATCCGAATATGGATCACCAAGTTGATGGCTTTGATTCACAATATCCATCAACTTGACTTCAAAGTCATTGAAGCATTCGTCCTCCTCCATTTTGAGCAACTCAAATTGCGTTTGAAGGACTTGAAGCTTAGAATCCTTGACAATATCGGTTCCTTCATGTGAAACCTCTAGAATATCCCATGCCTCATTGGCTATCCTAGTGTTCTGAATCAGTTTGTACTGATTTTCATCCACTGCACATAAAAGAGCGTGCCGTGCCATGCCATGCCTTCCTATTCCATTTTGAAGTCAAACTCTTCAGTGGACCACTGAGCCTTAGGCTTGAGTACTTCTTCTCCACCACTCGTGGGAGTCATTTTAGGAGGTGCATACCCATTTTCAATAGCCATCCATGCCCTATCATGGATTTGGCACATGTATGCTTCAATCTTGCCTTTCCATGAGGCATAATTAACACCGGTGAGGAGAGGAGGTCGTGTGCTTGAAGCACCCTCATGGTTGCCACCGTATCCACTCATTGTATATAATGAATGAAGTCAAATGAATGCAAAATGTATGAATGAGCAAAAATCACACAAATGCAAAACATACCAAAAATGAGCTAGGATCACCTAAGTATATCTAGGAACCCGCTCTGATACCAATTGAAAGAACAAATACTCGGTGTGTTCTATAGATTAATCTAGAGGGGGGGGGGGGGGGGGGGGGGGGTGAATAGATTTTAACTAATTTTACCCAATTTTCGCATACATGTCAATTTTACGAAAATGCCTCAAAAATACAAACAAGTGTAATATGGTGCGGAAATTAAATAACACTTGATGTATACGTGGAAACCCAACCACTGGGAAAAACCACGGGCTGTATAGTGCGCCACACTTGAATCTTGAAATCCACTAATTGAAATGGAGTTTACAACCTATGTAGACCTCGTCTAACACTCCGGTCAATAACCCCCCACTTTTACCACGCGGGTCTTTAAAAGTGGCTCTAGTCCAATTGCTTGAGGCCTAAGTAATCTTAGCCCCAAGACTTAATTCTCAATGAAGAGATTATGCAACATATGTGAATATGTATGAATATTCAAATAACAAACAAGGCTAGGGAACCTTAGATGCTTATCTAGGATGATGATATAACAATTAAATCAATCCTAGATATCAAGAGCTAAATGACATGTCAAATAGCTTAGCTAATCAAGATTAAGCAAAAACCTAATTAGCTATCACAATACAACACTCAATCAATTCATCACAATCAATTCTCTATTCTTGTATTTAGCATATGATCTAAAACATACAAGTAATTTAAAGAGACGGCTTGTTAGTAAAAATACTAAAACAAGATGAAGTTAATCAAAATCTTACCAAGCAAGTTGTGATGATGCAAACCCATTCATGGATGCATTCTATATAGTCATAGAAGATGCAATATGAAATTTGATGCAAAAAGGATTTGATTTGAGTGGTTAAAGGTGAGTTCTTGATTTGATTTTCTCTCAAATATCTCTCTTTGAAGTTTAGGGTTCTAAGGAGTAAAAGAACTTGTTCAGATAATGAGAAAGTGAGATATTTATAGACATTAAGAACAGGGCATGTGAAAATATAATTTTGCCCCTGAAACGCACCGATCGGCGGTTTCAATCGGCGGCCAGGCCGCCGTTTACAATCGCCGAATTGAGCCTGAGAAGAACAGAGCATCAACGACGGTTTTGAAACCGTTGATTAAACCGTAAAATCAAACCCGAGAGATTTAAATCAACCAGATATGAACGGCGGTTTCGAACGGTGGTCGTGGCTACCGATCGTAACCGCAGAATTGCTCCAGACACTTCTGGACGCAAACGGTGGTTGTAAGGTTCCCATTTGTTGATTGGATCATTTCGTGGACAAACCACATGTTGGGATTCTTTGTAAGGGTAGCCTAGGTATCGGTTTTATAGTTCGAAGCCCTTTTGAAGACCTCGTGTTGATAAGCACCAAAGGTAAATTTCTATGTGCTTACTTGTCTTGAAGAGATAGTTGCACACACTCGCAACTCATGCATATGTTTAATCCTTGTATGTTGTGTTTATTTGTGTTGTGCATTAATGCTAATTTTCATCTCTTCTTGCATGATTAGTTTGATTGCTTATTGCATTGCCCATTGTCTTGTCTTGCATAACATTGGATTTCATGCATTGCAAAGGGCGCTCTACAAAGCGCTGTTCTGAACAGCGCCCATAAGACCTGATGCAAAAATGGTCTTTTTAATGCATCAGGTCTGATGCATTTTGGATGGGCGCTGTACGAGCGCTTTACAAAAGCGCTGTTCGTACAGCGCCCGATCAAGACTTGATTGCAATTGTGTTTTAAATGCATCATGTCTGATGCATTTTGAGTGGGCACTGTATGAGCGCTGTACAGAAGCGCTGTTCGTACAGCGCCACTCTGTTTTCCCGAGAGAACAGAGTTGGGGCGTTGTACAAGAGGCGCTCTACGTACAGCGCCTAAGGCAAATATTAGGCCAACTTATCAAAATGACCACACCTTGATTTGGCCCCCTATATATATGCCACTTTGACTTTTGATCAATCAAGGGAGTTCATATTCAGATTCCATACTTAGGATATTTTTCAAAGAGAAGAAAAATTCCAAAGAACTCATTTTTAGTTTACTCAAACACTTTTTCATGATCATCAATCATCATCTAGCATCATCCTTGATCATCTAGATGTCTATTTGCATGGATTCTTCATCATACTTTGCTTGGTAAGCTTTTCACTAATATCTTACATATTTTGTGTTTTTCTTAACAAGCAATCTCAATTTATTACTTGTATGATTTTCATATATCTTTTGATACAAGATTGAGATTAGTTTGATGTATGTTTGAGAAGTTGTATTGTGATAGCTAATTAGGTTTTGTGCTTAATCTTGATTAGCTAAACTATTTGATTGAACATGTCATTTAGTTTTTAATATCTAGGATTGTTCTAATTGCATATTAATCATCTTAGATAAGCATATAGGGTTTCCCTAGCTCTATGTTGCATTTGAATATTCATATATTCACTTAGGGTTTTATTCTCTTCATTGAGAAAGTATGTCTTGTGTGTAGCTTCTGGGGTTAGGTTGCTTAGATCGCAAGCAAATTGGACTAGGTTCACTCATACCGAGATTAGGTAGGTGTGTGATTACTTCCGAGATTAGGTTGTAATTGTTTACACATTTAGTGGATTCGAGGTTCGAGTGTGGCTTACTTACTAGCCCGTGGTTTTTCCCGTGAGGATTTCCACGTAAAAATCAAGTGTTATTTAATTTCCGCATTTTATACTTGATTTATTGCTTTATCTAGTTAGGGGTATTTTCGTAATTTGGACTAACATAAAAAATTGGGTAAAAAGCTTAAAATCTATTCACCCCCCCTCTAGATAGTTTTATACACACCGTGCTATAGTTTGTTTCAATTGGTATCAGAGCGGGTTCCTAGACATACATAGGTGATCCTTGCTTATTTTGGTGTGTTTTGCATTTTGTGTGATTTTTGATCATTCATACATTTGCATTCATTTCATTCATTCATAAACACTATGAGTAGAAACGGTGGAAATGGTGGTGGCAACGAAGGTGCCTCAAGCACAAGGCCTCCACTTCTTACCGGATTGAACTATTCCCAATGGAAAGGGAAGATGGAATCCTACATATGCCAAATTCATGACCGTGCATGGATAGCGGTGGAAGACGGATATGATCTACCCAAGATGACTCCCGATGGTGGAGGAGAAGAAGTATTGAAGCCTAAGGTGCAATGGAACGCGCAAGAGTTTGAGGCTTCAAAGTGGAATAGGAAGGCGATGCATGCCATCTTATGTGCTATGGACGAAAATCAATGCAAATTGATTCAAAATACTAGGATAGCTAAGGAGGCTTGGGACATCCTAGAGATTGCATATGAGGGAACCGAAGTGGTGAAGGACTCTAAGCTTTAAGTCCTCCAAACTCAATTCGAGATGCTTAAGATGGAGGAGAATGAGTGCTTCAACGACTTCGAGATCAAGTTGATGGACATAGTCAACCAAAGTCATTAACTTGGTGATCCATATTCGGATAGGAGAATCAAGCAAAAGATTATGAGATCTCTTCCGGATAGGTTTGAATCAAAAGTAACGGCTTTAGAAGAAAATAGTGGATATAAGGATATGAAGCCGAGTGAGGTGATTGGGAGACTTCTAGCTTATGAGTCTAGGAAGGGTCCTATCTCCACACCTCCTAAAAAGCAAAAAGGAATTGCTTTGAAGACCTCCAAGGATGAAAATGAGGCAAAGAAGAATGACTCGGACGAAGACCTTGCATTATTTGTGAAGAGATTCAAGAGGGTCATGAAGTTCGGGAAAAAGGACTTTGGTTCCAAAGGTCAAAACTACAAGAAAAAGGGTTCCTACAACAAGTTTGAGCCTAGGAAAGAGAAGACCGAAAGGAAAGGGGTCCGATGCTTCGAGTGTGGTGGCATAGGTCACTTTGCCCCCGAATGTGCTAATCACAATGTCAAGAAGAAAGGTAAAGTGATGGCCGCCACATGGAGTAGTAGTAGTGATGACTCCATTGAGGGAGATGAGTCTTCAAGTGATGAAGAGCTCATGGCTAACCTCCTAGCTTTTGCCTCCTCCCATAAAAGCAAAAGTGCTAGTGAGAGAGAGGAAATGAGTCAAGAGGAAAATGACTCAAGTGGAGAAGAAAGTGATTCCTCTTCTAACTCCATAAGTAGTTTTGTGGAGAAAAAGGTGCTTGCTAAATGCCATGCCGAGTTTAATGATTTAGCAATCAAGAGCACAAGAAAGATCAAGATGTTGAGAGAAGAAAATCTTGAGCTTTCATCTCAAAATAACCACTTAAGTGAACAAGTGGAAAAATTCAAGAAGATGGAAGATAAGCTAAGTGAGGAGTTAGTCTTATCTAGGAGGAATGAAGAAAGCCTAAAGAGGGAACTTGAAGAAGTAAGAGAGTCTATGACTAGGATGGATTCTAGCACCAAGAAGCTTGACCATATGCTTGGTGTTGGAAAGAGTCCATGTGACAAGAGGGGTTTTGGGTCTGAAGATGGCAAGAAGATCTCAACCTCTAACAAGACCGTGTTTGTCAAGAGTTTGAGGAACGAAGAAACTTCATTTGTGCAAATTCCTAGGAAGAAGTTAGAAATAGGATAATGTTCAAATGCACAAGTGAAGATGGGGCCAAGAAGGCAACCTCAAGCTCAACCCCCTAGGGTCTCTCAAGCCAATATTCCTCCACAAGTGGCTCACAAAGGAAAGAGACCAATCATGCAACCTCAAGCTAGGAAGCAATCTAGACCGGTTCAATAACGAAGATGCTTTGAACCTATTCATCCACAAAGACAAGGACAAGGTATGATTCCTTATTTTACTCCTATATGTCATTTTTATGGATTTGAAGGTCATATTAGACCATATTGCTTTCGATATATTAAAATGTGTAGAACACGAAGCATGATTGAGAAGAGAAAGAATAGAGCCAAGATGCATGTTCCTAGGAATGATAAAATTGTTATGCATGATCCTAGGACATCTAGAGCCCAAGTACCAAAGACCACTAAGAAAGCTAAGATTGTTTCTAGGTGGATTAGAAAGAATTAAAATGTTTGCCATGTTGCTCAAATAGCCTTGAAGGCAAATTCTTCTAATTTTTGGTATTTAGATAGTGGGTGCTCTAGGCACATGACGGGAAACAAGAGTTTCTTCGAGACTCTTGTTATGGAGGAAGGAGGATATGTCACTTTTGGTGATGGATCCAAAAAGAAAGTTGTAGGGAAAGGAACCATTTCCGTTCCCGGATTACCCTCCTTATCCGATGCTTTATTTGTTGATGGCTTGAAAGCCAATTTAATAAGCATTTCACATCTAAGTGATGAAGGCTATTCCGTCTTGTTTTGTAAAGATGATTGCTCGATCCTAAAGCCCGATGGACAAACCTTATTGAAAGGTATGAGATCTAGCGACAATTGCTAATGTCTTGAAGCTAGAATAGTCTCAAACAATGTGTCCATGGATGAGCAAATAGGGTTGTGGCATGAAAGACTTGGCCACATGAACTTTAGGTATTTAAGAACCCTTGGAAAGTTCAATTGTGTGCGTGGCCTCCCTAAGCTTGGGAAGAAAGCCAATGGAATTTGTGGACCTTGCCAACAAGGAAAACAAACCAAGAGTATGCACAAAAAGGCAAGTATCTCTTCACCAAGGAGCCCCTAGAGCTTTTCCACATGGATCTCATGGGTCCTATGCAAACCGAGAGTTTAGGTGGAAAGAGATACATTTTTGTTTGTGTTGATGATTTCTCTAGATTTACATTGACATATTTTCTTAGAGAAAAATCCGAAACTTTTGATAAGTTTAAAATGCTTTGTACTAAAATACAAAATGAAATGAATTCTAACATTAAAAGCATTAAACGGATTAGAAGTGACCATGGGAGGGAATTTGAGAATGCCTCTTTTGAAAGCTATTGCAATAGCTTAGGCATCTCCCATGAGTTCTCGGCTCCTAGGACACCTCAACAAAATGGAGTTGTTGAGAGGAAGAATAGGGTCCTTCAAGAGATGGCCCGAGTGATGTTGCTTAGCAACAATGTCCCTAGGAACCTATGGGCCAAAGCCGTCAATACGGCTTGCTATATAGGGAATTGTGTTTTCCTAAGGCCCGGATCTAGAAACACCTCCTATGAGTTATGGAAGGGTAGGAAGCCAAATGTTAGCTACTTCCACACATTTGGAAGCAAATACTACATTTTAAATGACCGTGATCAACTTGGCAAATTTGATGCTAAGAGTGATGAGGGTATCTTTATTGGCTATGCCTTGAATAGTAGAGCCTTTTTCAACTTGAAAACTCGAACCGTCATGGAATCATCCAATGTTGTCATTGATGATACTAGGCTCAAGTCGAATGACCATGAGGAGGAGGAAGTTTTAGAGGATGACTCTCCTTTGGAGAGGGTTGTGGTGACTCCAAATGTTGAGACCTCTAATGACAATAATGAAGTCACACAACTTATTACTAGAGTCCCTCTCTTGGACTCTAATGAACCCGCTCCATGGGTTAGAAGACTCCATAACAAAGAGGATGTTATTGGAGATGTGAATGAGGGTGTTAGGACAAGGCGTCAAATAGCTAATCTCATTAGCTTTACATGTTACACCTCTCAAATTGAACCCAAAAAGGTTGATGAAGCCTTGAATGATGAGTTTTGGGTTCTTGCCATGCAAAAAGAGCTAAACCAATTTGAAAGGAATGAGGTTTGGACTCTAGTTCCTAGGCCTAAAAGCACTAATGTGATAGGCACCAAGTGGATTTATAGGAACAAATCCAATGAGGATGGCAACATAGTGCGGAACAAGGCTAGACTTGTAGCACAAGGGTACTCTCAAATTGAGGGTATCGACTTTGAGGAGACATTTGCTCCCCTTTCCCGTTTAAAGTCCATTAGGCTTCTCTTGTCCATTTCTTGTGTGCACAAGTTCAAATTGCACCAAATGGATGTCAAGAGTGCCTTCCTCAATGGCTTCTTGCAAGAGGAAGTGTTTGTTGAACAACCCAAGGGGTTTGTGGATGCACACCACCCCAACCATGTCTATCGCCTCAAGAAGGCACTATATGGGTTGAAACAAGCACCGAGGGCTTGGTATGAGCGCCTCACTCAATTTCTTGTTAACAATAACTACACAAGAGGTAGTGTTGACAAGACACAATTCATCAAGAAAGACAATGATGAGCTTTTCATAGCTCAAATATATGTTGATGATACAGTTTTTGGCTTCACCAACAACACCAAGGTTCAACAATTTGTTGATGTCATGTCTCATGAATTTGAGATGAGTGTTGTTGGTGAGCTTAGTTACTTCCTAGGTTTGCAAATTAGGCAATTAAATGATGGGATTTTCATAACCCAAGCCAAATATGCCAAAAACCTAGTGAAGAAGTTTGGTCTTGAAAATGCCAAACATTGTGATACACCCATGAGTACCACCTTGAAGCTAAGCAAGGATGCTAGTGGTAAAAGTGTGGAACAAACTCTATATCGGGGCATGATAGGTAGCTTGCTTTATTTGACCGTAAGTAGGCCCGATATATCTTTTAGTGTGGGTGTGTGTGCTAGGTACCAAGCGGATCCCAAGGAGTCCCATCTCTCTTCCGTAAAGAGGATCATTCGCTATGTGAATGGGACTTCCAACTATGGGATTTGGTACTCGTTTGACACTAATGCTAGTCTTGTAGGCTTTAGTGATGCGGATTGGGCAGGAAATTGTGATGATAGGAAGAGCACATCGGGCGGTTGCTTCTTCCTAGGCAACAACTTGGTGTCTTGGTTTTGCAAGAAGCAAAACTCGATTTCCTTGTCCACGGCCGAGGCCGAGTATATAGCCGCGGGGAGTGGATGCACACAACTCCTATGGATGAAGCAAATGCTTGTAGACTACGGATTCAACCAAGGTACTCTCACTCTCTTTTGTGATAACATGAGTGCCATTAATATTTCCAAGAATCCGGTGCAACATTCTAGAACTAAGCATATTGACATCCGCCATCATTTCATTAGAGAGCTTGTTGAAAATAAATGCATAGTACTTGAACATGTAGGTACTAATGATCAACTTGCGGACCTATTTACGAAACCCTTAGATGCTACTTGATTTAAAACACTAAGTAGATCTATTGGGATATGTCTTATGGAGTGATGTGTTTTGTAATTGACCCCATATGGGGAACTCAAGCAAATAGAGCTATTTTGCATTCTTGAAACTTGCAAAAAAATTTGAAATAACTTATGCCTTTTCTTTTAATTGCTTGAGTAAGCTTGGTTGCACATATGTATATATGTTTTCAATTCAATAAGTGTGAACCTTGCTTGTTTACAATCCATGTCATATTTATGTTCAAACATGCATTTTTGGACTAGGAGATGTATATAGGAAGTATGATTTGAATGACCTATGGTTATCTCCATGACATGATGATTCTTTAATAACATGCTAATGTCAAATGAAAAAGCATGAAATTCATATAACATGCTCACATGAAAAGCATGAATTGATGATTGCATATTCTTAAAATGCAAAACTTGTGTGAAAACTTATGAGACTCAAAATGAATAAATGATCTTGTATCCGTTCAAAGGAATTTATATTCCAAATGTCTCTCTTTCTTTATTAGTTGAACATGGCTACTGATCGCGCTATGAATGTTCACATTTAGCGCCCCTAATTCCTACCTTTTGTGTCATATTCGAGCACTTTTTGTGTGTATAACAAGTGTTTTTGTTAAGTTCAGGTAATTTGGCCAGTCGGGAAGGTTTTTGCATCAAAGTGATTAAAAGAGGAGCAAAACCATGAGAAGGAGGTAAGGCGGGCTCTGAAGGCGGGCACATGCCAGCCTTCCCGAGGATCTGAAGTCGCCTGAAATCAAGGCTAGTTACGCGGCGAGCTCATGCGGCTGGAAAGAGGCCGCCCATAGCTTTTCAGAAGCGCGGCAACTTCGTGACGGCGGGAAAGAAGACGTCGAGAAGATCGCCAAAGGCAAGGCGGGTTCGCGCGGCGGGAATAAACCCGCCCCAGGCACGTCCAAGGGCCAAATTTGGCACTTCGTGCCTCATTTGAAGAAGACATATATATACTTCTTTTTCCTACTGAACAAGGGTGAAATATATATAGTTTAGAATAGTTCTTAGTAGTTTTTAGATAATTAATCATAGAATAGCCTAGAGATTCAAGTAGTTCATCACTTGTAATCTTTGTAGAAAAAGATACTAATCTTAGTAAGTATCTTGCTCATCAATCTCTTGAAGGTTATTGTGATATTTGGTTTGTATTGCTGTGGAGGAAGGAGAGATCGGTCTTGATTCTTCGAGGGTAGTATTTCTTCCTTTTGTTCATTAATATGCTATACTTAGTGATCATGCGTAACTAAACACTTTGTTGGGGAATCTATGAAAGTATTGATGTAATCACTTATTACCACTTTTTCTTATATGCATCACTTGTGTTTGTATGCTTGAATTGATGAAATCATGTCATATATCTCATAATCTTAGAAGCATGGAGTTTGTTATTGTAAAGTAATGAAATACTAAGTTCATAATGTTTGAATTAAGTATGGTTAGTAAAAACTCCTAGATTAGAATGTGTGGTTCATACAAAATCCTAAGAATACGTTCTGTCAATTTAGTTCCACAACTTACATTCATTAATGATTAATCTAAACTTAGGGGATTCATTCAGTGAATGGTTGATTGTGCCGAGGGCATAAGTGAAACAACACTAGTGATTTGATCTTTGTTGCATGAAGGTGGTTATTTGTGGTGCATCATTACTGATTTCATACATTCCCTAGCATCTTAGCTTATCAATTATAATCTTTTATCATCTCAATAGTTTAATTCCTTAAAACGATCACTAATTCTAGCATTTACCAGTTACTAGATTTCCCTGTGGACCGATACCCTTACTTTGTACACTACTAGCATAACGACTTGTACGAATTGCAATAGGGTCTTCAGACTCGCACGCCCCTTTAATACAACCGAGGTAGAATAGGTTAAATTATAGTGACATTTGTAGAACCGGTTTGGGCGTGTCAACTACTATCATACGGATATCTTACCCGGAAAAATCAAATAGGGTGCAAAGTCGCTCATGCCATGTTTCGCTTATAAAGTTGGATATAGTTGTTCTTAAATTGAAATCAATATATTCTATATCCTTGCTTTACTCATGACATTGGTGAAATTGGTTTGAATTCTTATTAGAAACCTTTGTCATTTGCTTTGCAAAATACCATTGTTTTTTGGACTTGAATGCTACATGTCTTGTATGCAAAGCATGTTTGATTTACACATTTTCTTTCAAATAAATCTTCTTGTTTCTCTCCAATTAATTGAGATGCATAAAGTGACTTATATTAATTATGCATATCTTGCATGCTACTTTCTCTCGTTGCTATGAGTGACCCGGTTGGGGACTACTCCTTTGCCTATATCATGACAAAAAGGGGTAGTAGTATATGGTAAGAGGAGTTGCAAAATATAGAAGCAATTGTGCATATTGGGGAGAACATTCATTGAGGGGGAGTAACCCTATGAGGGGGAGCATTGCATACATACATTTCATAATGTTGTGCCTAATCTTTTAAATGCTAATGCTTGTTTTTGTTCTCACTTGATTAATCTCACATTTCACTTGTTTTGGAAAATATAGAAATCTTATTTTCAGGGCTTGATTATTCTACAAGAGATTGAAGACTTGAAGTTTTATTTTCTTATCTCTTTGTGTTGTAGAAAATCATAGTTGTCCCATAGTTTCTAATTCTTTGTGAGGAATCAATGTGAGTGGTGGTTTTGTCACGAAATAGCCAAAGGGGGAGATTGTAAGGTTCCCATTTGTTGATTGGCTCATTTCGTGGACAAACCACATATTGGGGTTCTTTGTAAGGGTAGCTTAGGTATTGGTTTTATAGTTCGAAGCCCTTTTGAAGACCTCGAGTTGATAAGCACCAAAGGTAAATTTCTATGTGCTTACTTGTTTTGAAGAGATAGTTGCACACACTCACAACTCATGCATATGTTTAATCCTTGTATGTTGTGTTTATTTGTGTTGTGCATTAATGCTAATTTTCATCTCTTCTTGCATGATTAGTTTGATTGCTTATTGCATTGCCCATTGTCTTGTCTTGCATAACATTGGCATTCTTGCATTGCAAAGGGCGCTGTTCAAAGCGCTCTACAAAGCGATGTTCTGAACAACGCCCACAAGACCTGATGCAAAAATGGTATTTTTAATGCATCAGGTCTGATGCATTTTGGATGGGCGCTGTACGAGCGCTGTACAAAAGCGCTGTTTGTACAGCGCCCGATCAAGACCTGATTGCAATTGTGTTCTAAATGCATCATGTCTGATGCATTTTGAGTGGGCACTGTATGAGCGCTGTACAGAAGCACTGTTCGTACAGCGCCACTCTGTTTTCCCGAGAGAACAGAGTTGGGGCGCTGTACAGGCGCTGTACAGGCACTGTACAAGAGGCGCTCTACGTACAGCGCCCAAGGCAAATATTAGGCCAACTTATCAAAATGACCACACCTTGATTTGGGCCCCTATATATATGCCACTTTGACTTTAGGTCAATCAAGAGAGTTCATATTCAGATTTCATACTTAGGATATTTTTTCAAGAGAAGAAAAATTTCCAAGAACTCAAATTTTATTCACTCAAACACTTTTCATGATCATCAATCATCATCTAGCATCATCCTAGATCATCTAGATGTCTCTTTGCATGGATTCTTCATCATACTTTGCTTGGTAAGCTTTTCACTAATATCTTACATATTTTGTGTTTTTCTTAACAAGCAATCTCAATTTATTACTTATATGATTTTCATATATCTTTTGATACAAGATTGAGATTAGTGTGATGTATGTTTGAGAAGTTGTATTGTAATAGTTAATTAGGTTTTGTGCTTAATCTTGATTAGCTAAACTATTTGATTGAACATGTCATTTAGTTTTTAATATCTAGGATTGTTCTAATTGCATATTAATCATCTTAGATAAGCATATAGGGTTTCCCTTGCTCTATGTTGCATTTGAATATTCATATATTCACTTAGGGTTTTATTCTCTTCATTGAGAAAGTAAGTCTTGTGTGTAGTTTTCTGGATTAGGTTGCTTAGATCGCAAGCAAATTGGACTAGGTTCACTCATACCGAGATTAGGTAGGTGTGTGATTACTTCCAGGATTAGGTTGTAATCGTTTTACACATTTAGTGGATTCGAGGTTCGAGTGTGGCTTACTTACTAGCTCGTGGTTTTTCCCGTGAGGGTTTCCACGTAAAAATCAAGTGTTATTTAATTTCTGCATTTTATACTTGATTTATTGCTTTGTCTATTTAGGGGTAAATTCGTAATTTTGACTAACACGAAAAATTGGGTAAAAAGCTTAAAATCTATTCACCCCCCTCTAGACAGTTTTATACACACCGTGTTATAATTTGTTTCAGCGGTTTCATTCGGCGGCCAGGCCGCCGATCACAACCGTCGATTCACCATAAGTGGTGAAATCAAGAAGAAGACAAGGGCATTCTCCATAGGCGGTCTTCACGCTAAACCAAGCACTCATTAGTGCAAGCGCGGATATTTCTGAACAATGTTGGGAAACGAATTATAAGACACATAAATACACAACAAGATATTTCAATCAAAGTGCTAGTGTGAAATGTGACATGTGAAGAGTATGCACACAATTGTAAGAATGCAAAGTGTGTGTGTGCTTCTAAATCTCTTCAACGAAAGTTAAGCACTAGAAGTATACCTTTAGAGTTCTTGACAACCTTGAGGACTTGAAAGGGTCTTGAGCTTGATAATGAATCACTTAAGCTACCCTTACATACAATCCCCAACACATGGTTTGTCCACGAATTAAGCCAATCAAGATATGGGAATCCTTACAACATCTTTATCTCTCTAAACCCATTCCCACATGCACAATCATCATCTAGGCATCATCTAGGTTCATCTAGTATGTGCTAATGCATGGGTCTTCTTCAACACACATGGTATGATTTGTTAAACACGAATTTAATCTAATCTTAGTGTTTTTACTTATCAATTTATCTCTTTTATCACTTGTATGTTCTTTGAGTAATTTCTACATACATGATTGAGATTATGTGTTTGAAAGTTCTCACGGTGTGTAAACTATTAATCTAGAGAGGAAAGGGGGGGGGGGGGGGGGGGGGGGGGGGGGGGGGGGGGGGTTTGGGGGGGGGGGGGGGGGGGGGGGGGGTGAATAGATTTTAACTAATTTTACCCAATTTTTGTTTAAGGACAAGATTACGAAAATGCCCCTAATAGTTAATAAAATATAGCAAGTGTAATATTGTGCGGAAATTAAAACAACACTTGATATTTTTGTGGAAACCTTTACGGGAAAAACCACGGGCTGTTAAGTGAGCCACACCCGAACCTCGAATCCACTAAATGTGATGAAATTACAACCTAATCCCGGAAGTAATCACACACCTACCTAATCCCGGTATGAGTGAACCTAGTTCGAATGCTTGCGATCTAAGCAACCTAATCCCGGATGCTACACACAAGACTTTGATTCTCAATGAAGAGATTAAATCCCTAAGTGAATATGTGAATATCCAAAATGCAACATAGAGCAAGGGAAACCCTATATGCTTATCTAAGATGATGAATTTGCAATTAGAACAATCCTAGATATTAAAACTAAATGACATGTCAAATAGCTTAGATAATCATAGATTATAAAAACCTAGATATCTATCACAATACAACACTAAGTCAAAATATCACAAATAATCTCTATCTTGTATTTAGTATATTATCTAAAAACATACAAGTAATCTAAGAGATGTCTTAATATGAAAAACACTAAAATTAGATGAGATTAGTGAAGAACATACCAAGGAAGATGTGATGATCCAAAAACATACATGGATGCATTCTATGAAGGCATAGTTGATGCAATATGAAATTTGATGAAAAAGGGATTTGATTTGAGTGGTCAAAGGTGAGTTCTTGATTTGATTTTCTCTCAAAATTCTCTCTTTTAAGTTTAGGGTTCTTGGGAGTTAAAGAACTAATTCAGAGAATGAGAAAGTAAGATATTTATAGGCATAAAAAACAGAGCATGTGAAAAGACAATTTTGCCCCTGAAACGCACCGATCGGCGGTTTCAATCGGTGGCCAGGCCACCGATGATAACCGCCGAATCAAACCGAGAGATTAAATCAATCAGGTATGAACAGCAGTTTCATTCGACGGTTTCATAACCACCGATACAACCGCCGAATCAAACCGAGAGATTAAATCAATCAGGTATGAACGGCGATTTCGAACGGTAGTCATGACCGCTGATCATAACCGCAGAATTACTCCAGACACTTCTGGAAGCAAACGGCGGTTTCATTCGGTGACTAGGCTGCCGATCATAACCGCCGATCACCAACAGAGGTGAAAACCAAGGAGAAGCCAAGGGCATTCTCCGTAGGCGGTCTTCTTGTAAAACCAAGCACATTCTAGTGCATGCGCGGACGTTTCTGAATACTATCAGGAAACGAATTACAAGACACAAATACACACAACAAGATATAACATATAAGTGCAAGTGTGAAATGTGACATGTGAAGAGTAAGCACACAAATGCAAGAATGCTAAGTGAGTGTGTGCAATCTAAATCTCTTCAAAGAAAACCAAGCACTAGAGATTATACCTTTGGCGTGCTTGTCCCTTAAGGACTTGTGAAGGGCCTTCGAGCTTGAAGTTCAATCACCTAAACTACCCTTACACAATAAACCCCAACACGTGGTTTGTCCATGAAATAAGCCAATCAAAGAATGGGAATCCTTACAGTGTTGATTGGGTTATTTATGTTAGCTAGGTTTTCATGCCTATTTTATATATAGCTAATTAATCTCATTATATGATTGAGATTATTTTTGATATCTTAATTGATTAGGTCATTATTGCCTAAAAGCTATGCCATAAACATTCTTGTGTGATTTATTGATAACTAGGTTGATAGATTGTATTTTAATCAACTAGTTAATCTTTTGAATGTTTGTGGGTTATTTGTGATAGCTATTGTATTTAGGATTGGTTATCCTTAACATAGCTAAAGTTGTATGCCATGTCATATAGCTATATTTTCATATCTAGGATTGATTTTATTGACATCATATAATCCTAGATAAGCATTTAGTGTTCCCTAACATTACTTTTATATTTGGATATCTTTGCATATTCACATAGGGTGTTGATCTCTTCGGAGAAGTAAGTCTTGTGTGATAGACCGGGATTAGGTCGTACACCAGGATTAGGTGGTCACATCAAGCAATTGGACTAGTTCCGCTTTTAAAGGCCTGCGGGTAGTGGTAGCGGGATATTGGCCGGGATTAGGCTGTCAAACCTGGATTAGGTTGTATACGCTATCACAATTAGTGGATTCGAGGTTCGAGTGTGGCGCACTTATCAGCCCGTGGTTTTTCCCTATTGAGGGTTTCCATGTATACTTCAAGTGTTATTTATATTTCCGCACCATATTACACTTGTTGTTTTTATTGACTAGTTATGGGTATTTTCGTGAATTTGTCTTAACGCGAAAATTGGGTAATAATTGATAAAATCTATTCACCCCCCTCTAGATTAATATTAAACACACCGAGTATTTGTATCAGGTCCCTAGATTCAAAAAGTACCAGAAAACCAAGAAGCCAAGTTCCAGGGACTCCCCTACTGTAGGGTCCTAGTACCCTGCCACTATCCAGAAATCTTGGTACCCCGATACTCAGAGCATTAATAGTCATGAAGAGGGAATGACGCCCAAAGTGCCCCGATCCCGCCTATAGCTGGCTAGCTAAGCAGTAAGTATCAGGCTAACATATTACCAAGCATCAAGGCAAGATCAGGTACATCGAAGAACAAACTACATACATGGACAAGCATAACGACAACGTTTTAATAAACAAAGAAGTGGCTTCTTCCCCGCCATTAAGAGTTTTATTTGAATTAGGAGTCAATTCCCACACAATCGGCAAGAGAAGGAATCGCTTGATTCTAGGGATTAAATCCCATGACAATCTCGTTGATCGCCAAGGAAAGTCCTGTAATTGCTAAAACCCTAGACTGAAGTTATAGGAGTGCATGGCAAGAAACAAGACCTATATATACATTGTTTTATCATACAGAAAAGGGACCACAACTTGAGTGCCTATCCCTACTTGATACTTTTCCACTTATTGACATGCATGAGAGCTCCATCGGGCAAGTGTTCTACCCCATCATCATAGCTAACAAAAATCTCCGTTGTATTCCTATTGTTTGTCCATTATCAATAAAAAAGTGTTATACGTGTGATCCCTTATTTATGTGAATTTTTTCCTACTATTATCATTGCTGTTTTACTAAATTTTTCGGAAGCTAAGGGTATCGAATTACTTGATATCCCTCTGACTGAAATCTACCCCGATTCTAATCCCTTGAATTGTTAATTGGAAAAATCACCCTAGTGACAATTTTTGGTTAACAGCTTGGAATCTATTCCATGCCTCTTTTGCCATATTTGAATCTTTATTAAGAGAAAGGTGTTTAAAAACTTACACCACAATAAATGGCAAAAAGGTCTAAAAGTTTTTACTTCTAAAAAATAAACCTCATTCATACTTCATGAACATATTGGTTTGGAGAAACTACTCCATCAAATATAAAACTCGGAGAAGAGAAACCTTTCTTGACAATCCAACTAAGCTTGCTCATCACTAGACTTAGTGAAGTCTTTCATGAGCATTTAAAAAAAAAAACAAACATTTTCCCAATCAACAAAGGAGGACAACCATTACAAACAATTATAGACAAAAGGTTGTTATCCTAGTAAATAACCTTGTAGATCCCGAATCACACTAATTGCTGAAAGGAATACGAATAGACGCTCGGTGTGTATGATAAATATATCTAGAGGGGGGAGGGGGGGGGGGGGGGGGGGGGGGGGGGGTGAATAGATTTTAACTATTATTACCCAATTTTCGCATGCAAGTCAATTTTACGAAAATGCCCCTACTAGTCAAAAATACAAGCAAGTGTAATATAGTGCGGAATTTAAATAACACTTGATGTATACGTGGAAACCCAACCACTGGGAAAAACCACGGGCTGTTTAGTGCGCCACACTCGAACCTCGAAATCCACTAATTGAAATGGAGTTTACAACCTATGTAGACCTCGTCTAACACTCCGGTCAATAACCCCCCACTTCTACCACTCGGGCCTTTAAAAGTGGCTCTAGTCCAATTGCTTGAGGCCTAAGCAATCTTAGCCTCAAGACTTAATTCTCAATGAAGAGATTATGCAACCTATGTGAATATGTATGAATATTCAAATAACAAACAAGGCTAGGGAACCTTAGATGCTTATCTAGGATGATGATATAATCAATTAAATCAACTCTATGTATCAATAGCTAAATGACATGTCAAATAGCTTAGCTAATCAAGATTAATCAAAAACCTAATTAGCTATCACAATACAACACTCAATCAATTCATCACAATTAATTCTCTATTCTTATATTTATCATATGATCAAAAACATACAAGTAAATTAAAAGAGAATAGCTTGATAGTAAAAATACTAAAATGAGATGAACTTAATCAAAATCTTACCAAGCAAGTTGTGATGATGCAAACCCATTCATGGATGAATGCAAGATGAACTTTGATGCACAAAGGAATGTATTTTGAGTGTTTAAATGAGCAAACTTGGTTGCTCTTTCTCTCAGACTCTCTCTTTAAAATATAGGGTTCTTGATGATTAAAGAGTCATGTTCAGAACAAGAGAAAGTGAGATATTTATAGGCATGAAAAACAGAGCATGTGAAAAGACAAGTTTGCCCCTGAAAACGCACGATCGGCGGTTTCATTCGGCGGCCAGGCCGCCGTTTACAACCATCGAATTGAACCCGAGAAGAACAGGGGAACAACAGAGGTTTCAATCGGCGGTTTCGAAACCGCCGAACCAATCACAGAATCAAACCCGAGAAATAAATCAATCAGGTATGATCGGCGGTTTCGAACGGCGGTCGGTGGCCACCGATCGTAACCGCAGAATCACTCCAGACCTTTCTGGACTGAAACGACGGTTTCAATTCGGGGCCAGGCCGCCGATCAAACCGCCGATTCACCAGTAATGGTGAATCTAAAGGAGAAGCCAAGAGCATTCCCCTTAAGCGGTCTTCGTGCAAAACCAAGCACACATTCGTGCAAGCGCGGACGTTTCCGAACATATTCGGGAAACGGATTACACAACACACAAACACAACAAGATACATCAAACAAAGTGCAAGAGTGAAATGTGTCATGTGAAGAGAATACACACAAGTACAAGTATGCTAAGTGTGTGTGTGCTAACTAAATCTCTTCAAAGAAAACCAAGCACTAGAGATTATACCTTTGGTGTGCTTGTCCCTTGAGGTCTTGAAATGGCCTTCGAGCTTAAAGTTCAATCACCTAAACTACCCTTACACAATCAACCCCAACAAGTGGTTTGTCCACGAAATAAGCCATTCAATATATGGGAATCCTTACAATTGCTTTAAGTGACCCACTCTGATACCAATTGAAAATACCTACAAGGTAATACTAAACAACCTAGAAAGGGGGGGAGAGGGGTGAATAGGTTGACACTCTAGTTTTAAAAACTCTTTCGTGACTTATGTCAAAACCTTGGTGAGCATACAAATTAACCTTTAACATGATTGTTATGAGAAAACAATTAACACAAGTATGCTCAATTCACCACCCTTAGTCTACAAAACAAATACCAAGAAACAATGTATCTCAGATACAAGTATATTCAATAAAGAGAAAATTCCACAAGTTGTACTTTGAATATTACAATGCAAGTTCATTAAGTAAAACTTTACAACTTGATATAGAATATCACAAGATACAATGTTCAAACATTTACAAGATACAAGAAACAAATGTTGATTCAACAAATAATGTGTGCATCTCTTTCTTTATCAATAACTTGTTTATAAGAATGTGAGGAAATGAAGATCTTAAACAAGTTATATTGATCATACATACAAATATAAAGAGATAGAGATAGAGATATTTGACATATTGATTTTTACATGGTAAACCTCTGAAGAGGAAACATCCATGGGTTGAATCCATAACCACCAGCAAGTAATCCACTATGATGAAAATGACTTACACACTCAAGGCTATCACCACATTATATCCAACCTAAGCTATCAACTCCTAGTCTACCCTCGGGCCTAGTGAATCACCTAGCCTACTTCCTATCCGAGATGTGTCCTACACCTCTAGGAAGCAACTTCCTATCCAAGACGCTCACATCTCTAGGAAGAGTTCTTGCTTATATATTCGGATCCTCCCGATCCTAGACAAGACTTCTTGCTTAGCCATCCGGATCACTAAGATCCTAGTTAAGCTTCCCTAGCTCAACCATTCGGAGTATCACACTCCTAGCTAAGACTTAATGCTCATGATGAAGCTTCACTCACTCCAAGATGAGACTTCCACCTTTTGCAAAGCAAATGATCTAAGTGATGCAAATGATGCAAACACATGCAACATAGAATATATGATTAATACATCCTATGGAAACTAGAAATAATCAATGAGCACACAATTGTATATTTTTCTAGTTTATGATCCAAAACATGACACCATACAAAATGATGCATGAGCATATGAAATGTATGGATAAGGTACGTTCCATGAGGATCTAGACATAGGCAACAAAGTTCACAAAACAAAGTTGTTTAGATCTTAAACATGAGAAAAAATCTAGAGCATGCAAAACACCGAAAACATGCCAAATCCTAGATTCTATTCATGTTACTAAAGCTTGAAAACAAAGCATGTTCATTAAGCATATATTCAAGACTTTAGAACACAAACAACAAAAATGCTAGAATCACAAGATATGATCAATGAATATTCTAGCAAGTATTTAGAACAAGGATATAATTAAATGATCAATTAAATCCTAGAAAGCTGTAAACACAAAATCAAGTGTGCTAATCATAAATATTTTCAATTAAAGGATTCAAGCACATGATAAGGTTATTGTTAACTACCTTTTTTGGCAAGGGTCCAAAGAAGAATTTTCCATCCATGTCAAAGTCATTTGATTGATGAAAGAATGAACCCAGGATCCTGAGGATCCCGCTACCACACTATCTCGGTACCCCGCTACCGCATGATCCATGATACACAGTATCTTGATGTCACGCCACATTGGTATCCTGGTACCCAGTACCCCGCACTTGGTACTCAGTACCCCGCACCTGGTACCCGGTATCTCGCACCTAGTACTCAGTACCCCGCACCTAGTACCCGGTATCCCGCATCTGGTACTCAGTACCCCGCACTTGGTAACCGGTACCCGGTACCCGGTACCCGGTACTCGGTACCCCGTATCATGTTTCATGCCCAGACCGATCCTCCAAGCACCTCCCAACCACCTAACATAGAAGGCGTCAACAAGGGAGGTCTTAATACACCATCTGTCAGATTACCAAGGAAGACTATAACCATGCTACAAGAAGGACAGTATGCGCCAGCATTCAAATACGAGGAAGGTTGACCTTTCCGGCCATTCACAACGCCATTAATGGAGATAGTCAACCCTATTAATGAAGATTCACAACGCAATTAATGAAGATAGTCAACTCTTTAATGGCCATTCACAACGCCGTTAATGGAGATAGTCAACTCTTTAATGGCTATTCACAACGCCATTAATGAGAGATCAGTCAACTCTTTAATGGCCATTCATAACGCCATTAATGAGAAAATATTTAACTCAATCAATGCCAAATCAGTGTTCCTATAATTGTGGATTGATTGACTAAATTGATGGGGTGGGCAACAAGAATTAGAACCTATATATATGACAAAGCTCTCTTTGGAGCGAGATCCACTTCTTCCCCCAAAAAAGACCTACGGCTTCTTCCCCAATAAGGATCTTCTACTTCTGCTTCTTTTCTACTGATTAGAGAAAGGGCCTACGCTCGCCTATTATTGTAAGCTCTTTGGAGCACTTATATTGTATTATTCTCCTACTTTTGTAAGCTCCCCGGAGCACGCCTTATTGATAAATATATAAAGGATCTCTCTCCACCGGATACTACCTAGGGGTTTTTCAGCATATGATCATACGTGATGCTTTTTCCTTCTAGGCCAGTCCACATTCTACCATATATCAGAATCCTTCTTATCTTGCTACTATTGTACTACACGCTTAGTCGATCTATAGGAACCAGCAGGGTATCGTGCTACTAGGTATCCCACTAGCCCAGATCTATCCCGATCCGGGTCCCTTATAAACCGTTAATTGAAAATTTCACCCCGGTGACAATTTTTGGTTAACAGTTATTAATCATAAAATGATTCAATCAAGTCACAAATAACCCTAGATATCAAGCTAAGCACAATACAACTCTCAATCATGTGAAAAACTAGAATAATAGAAAACTAGTTCACACTTGTCTCTAATTAGACTTGATTAGCTTTGATTATGAAGCTATCTTTTCAAATAGCATTCATCATACATACATATAGAAGAAGAAAACCCTAGGTAATTGAAGATCAAAAGGATGAAATCATAAAGTATAGTTCAATACCTAAGAATCCTATGCAGTTTCAGTTTTGAGTGAATAACCACCTCAAAACGTGATCAAACAGCTGTAAACATTTTTGGAGAAGGTAGGGAACTTGAATATGAAGATTCTTCAAATTGAATCACTCAATTCTGAGTTCGTATGAGAAAGTTATGGTGTTTGAAAGTTGAGAAAGTTGGAGAGAAAATTTCAGCTTTAGTGTTTTTCAAATTTTCTTCTTGAAATGAATGGAAGGGAAATTGAGGACATTTAAAAGATTTCAAGAGAGGGAAAAACAAGCCAACCACAAGCTGCCATGTCACCATCCACGTGTGGCACACATGGGCAGAGAGGCAGCATGGCCGTGTGGCACACGTGGCTTCCTTGCTTGGCCGTTGGCCGAGCAAGGTCCTTTCACGCTCCTCCGGCGTTCTTCGACCGTATTCTGGCCTCTGAACTCCAATTTTGAATCCGTCTTCAGATTACGAATCATGACTCCCTCACACACAACGATGACTATGAAACTTTGACAAAAGATTGAGAACTCATCTTGGAAAATGACGACGAAGACAACTCAACGAATGAGAATGCAAAGTAGCGTAGCTACATCGTTTGGGCTCGAAACCTAATGAATGAGTAACCGTAATGACGGGAACTAATAAGGAATCATAAGAGATCATGTTCAAGTCTAAAATCAATAAAACGGAAACAAATAAACACAAGTTCATACAAGTATGCATTTCTAAAATGTATGACAATATGAGTTCAATGCTTGAGCATACTAAAACATGTGAAAGTGTTATATAAATGGTGCACAACAATGCAGGGACACTTATGAATGATTTGTGTGTGTGTGCCTTACGCCTTACAAGAGGAAGAAGAATCTTGATACCTTAGCATCCAAGTATGCGATTTTCCTCTTGAAGACGATATTTGCTTGAGGCGTTGCTTTTCTTCTTTGAAGCTTCTTTTCACCAAGAACAACCTAAGAAACTAATCAATACAAATAAAGAGTGTTTTGCAATGGAATTAAGCCAACAAAGATTTAGGATCTTATAATAGGAATCCAATATTAACAACCTAGATAAGAAAATGATTTAAACAATTAATAGGAATTCTAGGGAAATGATAGAGTAGCTAATGGACTTTGAGCAATTCATATATAGCTTCATTAACGTACTATCTACACAATCAAGGACCGATCTCATTTGGAATTGTTGTTTAGGTTGTCATCACGAACCCTAAAAAACTTCCCACCAAAATTCCGAAAGGGGGTCAAGGTGAGATCAGTTAGTGATGATCAAAGGTCTAGGCAATTGTGGTTGATCTACTCTCCAAAAACCTATCATATTCACTATATGCTACAATCAATCAAATGTGTCAATAACTCAACCAACTTTATCACAAATAAATCCCACAACATATTGCAATCAACAAATGTGTTAATAACTCAATCAATCACATAAGTACAAGATCTAATTAAAAAGTGAATAAAACTATAATTGTGCAAACATATTATTCAAAGCTTTAATAAATACTCATTGTCCAAAAGTCTCTCAAATCATCCCCCTAAAATAGGGATTTAATTACACATAATAACAAGCAAAGAATAGAAGTAAAATGTAGAGAAATCACCCTTGGGTCTCTCTTGTAAGCTTAATCCTTCCTTAAGCTCCTTGCTTGAATCTTGTGCAAATATTGGGTGATAAGGATATGTCTAGATAGGTTGAGTCAAATGGAAAGTGACAAAGGAAATAGATATGGAAAATGGGTAGAGATGAGTGATTTAGGTGAGGTAATCTAGTTGTTTGTTAATGAGATTGGAGAGGAGAAATTGTGGGATTAGGAAAGGTGGAAGAAGGAGGTTTCTTGATTTGATCAAGTATATTTGAAAGGGAAAAACTATGATGAATTTATAGTGTGTTCAAATCAGGTCACGGATGGTCAATTACCAAAACACCCCTATGGCATGGCAAATTACCATTTAGACCCCTCAAAGGGGTCAATTCCGTAAATTTCCTACCAATCAGATTTGGCCGCTGTTGTGTTTTGCGGTGAGTTTCATGATGACTTTTTGGGCGAAGCAATCAGGTGCAAAATCCACTCTATGTAGATGTGAAGTCGCTGTGGCGATGGAAAAGGTTGAACCGCGGCAATCGATTGGTCCTATTTTGCAGTGGTGCCATGGTTGGCACGATGGCGACGAAGGAAAAGTGAAGCCAGCAAGATGAGGTAGACGTGGCTGGAGATCCCGACGGTATGGTGATACTCATGGTTGCGTGAGCTCCGTCGTTCTTCAACACCGAAAACCAGCTAGAATTAGGCTGGGAATCACCGTTTCTGGCGGCTGGATAAGGGCTAGGGTTTGGCTGGTCGTGAGATTGTTGGAGGTTGAAGATGAAGTCATGGGGTGCGCTTAGTATTGGGCTGGGGTGTATTTGGGTTTGAGCAATGGTGAGCTCACCACACTAGATCATCTAGGTTAAGGTTTGGGCCTCACGTTTTGGGCCATTCTAATTTGCCCACCTAATTGAAATGCATCGTTTCATTAACTGGTTGCGTGGGCGGTTGTGATTTGCGTGGCAAATTGCAATTCAGCCCCTGCATTCTTATAATATCACAATAACTTCAATCCTTCCTCAAAATTTACACTTTTGCCCCTAATTGACCAAAATTACTCCAATGCCCTTGAACTTTATAAATATTTGAAAACACTTAATTCACACAATTAAATCACGGGATATTGCCCGAAAATCAAGTGAAAAAAAAAGGAAATGAGGGCCAAAATCATACCAATTTTGGTTTGATCACCTACCTGAGTATCATGGTCTTGTAGCCAATGGCACCTTGCCAATGACACGTCACGGTCTGTAACTAGCGACACCTTGCCAATGACATTCCCTGATTTTTCTTCATTTCTTCCCTCTTTTTGTGCAATTTGCCTCTAACTCTTTAAGTTAAGTACAAATGCCCTTGTGACACTATTTTACCTGCACATACTCAATTCAAGCAATTAAATGACGGGATTTTACCCGAGAACACACAAAAAGAGTCAGAATTACGGGCCAGGCTCAATCAAATACCCCAAACCAATCTTTTGCTAGTCCTTGAGCAAAACAAATACAAACAACTCATAGACATTTGTTCAAATATCAAACAATCAACGTTAAAGCATCGACTCTTTACAAAAGACTCAAAAGTCAAAATTCGACTTGCAAAACTAAAAGCGAAGAGATTTAATCAACGTTATGCTCATTAGGACCTGCGCATGTAAGAGAGACTAAATAAAGATTAAAATCATGCCACTCTAAGTACATATTGCACACAGCGCGATCCCACATTCAAGATGCCAAAGCTTCAAAAACAAGAGTGCCATTTGGTAGAGAATGTAATTCGCCTCGACATTTAATCCTCACTGGATTCTCTCATTTTTGCACAGATTCCTAGACTTCACTCCTCATTCATATGCAATATGATTTCATGTTCTGGACATCAAATAAAAATTGCACATGATCATTTAAAAATGCACTTTTTCTGAAAATTTATGTCTTAAGAATGGAATTGAAAACCATGAACCGGAAATAGCATGCATCAACCAAAATTCCCTAAACGGACATTCCAAAAGATCATAAAGGTCTTTCCTTTGGTTGCAATGGGGCCTAAGGTGAATGGTTAGTCATTAAATTGGAAAAATGGATAGCAAACACCCAATGGTCACACTAAGGCATACATTCTTGAAACAAATTATAGCACGGTGTGTATAAAACTATCTAGAGGGGGGGGGGGGGGGGGGTGAATAGATTTTAAGCTTTTTACCCAATTTTTCGTGTTAGTCAAAATTACGAATTTACCCCTAAATTGATAAAGCAATAAATCAAGTATAAAATGCGGAAATTAAATAAGACTTGATTTTTACGTGGAAACCCTCACGGGAAAAACCATGGGCTAGTAAGTAAGCCACACTCGAACCTCGAATCCACTAAATGTGTAAAACGATTACAACCTAATCCCGGAAGTAATCACACACCTACCTAATCCCGGTATGAGTGAACCTAGTCCAATTTGCTTGCAATCTAAGCAACCTAATCCCGAAAACTACACACAAGACTTACTTTCTCAATAAAGAGAATAAAACCCTAAGTGAATATATGAATATTCAAATACAACATAGAGCAAGGGAAACCCTATATGCTTATCTAAGATGATTAATATGCAATTAGAACAATCCTAGATATTAAAAACTAAATGACATGTTCAATCAAATAGTTTAGCTAATCAAGATTAAGCACAAAACCTAATTAGCTATCACAATACAACTTCTCAAACATACATCACACTAATCTCAATCTTGTATCAAAAGATATATGAAAATCATATAAGTAATAAATTGAGATTGCTTGTTAAGAAAAACACAAAATATGTAAGATATTAGTGAAAAGCTTACCAAGCAAAGTATGATGAAGAATCCATGCAAAGAGACATCTAGATGATCTAGGATGATGCTAGATGATGATTGATGATCATGAAAAAGTGTTTGAGTGAATAAAATTTGAGTTCTTGGAAATTTTTCTTCTCTTGAAAAAATATCCTAAGTATGAAATCTGAATATGAACTCTCTTGATTGACCTAAAGTCAAAGTGGCATATATATAGGGGCCCAAATCAAGGTGTGGTCGTTTTGATAAGTTGGCCTAATATTTGCCTTGGGCGCTGTACGTAGAGCGCCTCTTGTAGAGCGCCTGTACAGCGCCCCAACTCTGTTCTCTCGGGAAAACAGAGTGGCGCTGTACGTACAGCACTTCTGTACAGCGCTCGTACATCGCCCACTCAAAATGCATCAGACCTGATGCATTTAAAACACAATTGCAATCAGGTCTTGATCGGGCGCTGTACGAACAGCGCTCGTACAGCTCCCATCCAAAATGCATCAGACCTGATGCATTAAAAAGACCATTTTTGCATCAGGTCTTGTGGGCGCTGTTCAGAACAGCGCTTTGTAGAGCGCTTTGAACAGCGCCCTTTGCAATGTTATGCAAGACAAGACAATGGGCAATGCAATAAGCAATCAAACTAATCATGCAAGAAGAGATGAAAATTAGCATTAACGCACAACACAAATAAACACAACATACAAGGATTAAACATATGCATGAGTTGTGAGTGTGTGCAACTATCTTTTCAAGACAAGTAAGCATATAGAAATTTACCTTTGGTGCTTATCAACATGAGGTCTTCAAAAGGGTTTCGAACAATAAAACCGATACCTAGGCTACACTTACAAAGAACCCCAACATGTGGTTTATCCACGAAATGAGCCAATCAACAAATGGGAATCTTACAATCTCCCCTTTTGGCTATTTCGTGACAAAACCACCACTCACATTGATTCCTCACAAAGAATTAGAAACTATGGGACAACTATGATTTTCTACAACACAAAGAGATAAGAAAATAAAACTTCAAGTCTTCAATCTCTTGTAGAATAATCAAGCCCTGAAAATAAGATTTCTATATTTTCCAAAACAAGTGAAATGTGAGATTAATCAAGTGAGAACAAAAACAAGCATTAGCATTTTAAAAGTTTAGGCACAACATTATGAAATGTATGTGTATGCAATGCTCCCCCTCAACGGGTTACTCCCCCTCAATGAATGTTCTCCCTGTTAGGATTATGCTCAATAGCAAAAGTGTAATGTTGTAATTAACAATCTTTTTCATATTAATAAAGTGATTTCTGGTTTAACAAATCGTATAGCATTTATAGTTTAATATTATAATTGTCAAAGTAAATAATCATAAGGTCTAAAGACTATGAGAAAAGAAGAATTGTTCGTACATCTGGATATGTATGTGGTAGACACAATTCTTTAGTTAGTCTTGAATAATGTTCACAACTTAAGTTAAAGGTTGGGCACCTTTATCTTGTTAAAGTTGTAGAATTTGTTTGCTAGCATTTGAGTGGGATCAAATGAGATATGATGAGTCTAAATCATCGGAGTGTCTTCGAGCAAAAGGATCTAGTGCACTGGGTGCATTGAACAGGATCACAATGAAAAGCTTTATCTAGAACCGTCAATAGATAATAGTCTTTTCATTATCAGGACAATCGGAGAGTCTGTCTTAATCCTGAGATAAATGATGGACTTATGGTTGCAAGTGATATCATTTGAGTTATCAATGAGTACGATTATATCGCATAGTCTATCCTCGATAGTTTGGTGATATTCATTTGTTAATCGATAGAGGACTTCATTTATAGATATGGACATCGTGGCTCCATTTAATTAAATGAGAGTATAATATCATCATATGGATTTTTTGATTTAATTGGATATTAAATCTCAACGTTGAGTTTTCGATAGTGTCTATTGAAAACATGGCTTCTGGACAAGTCAAAATATCCAAGTTCAAAACGTGGTCATATGAGTAAATATGGTAACTTGGAGAGTTATAGGCGGTCTATGAACTCTTGGCGATTACTGATATTAATCACGAGGATACACTATCTCCTATTAGATTGTCTAGGGTATGAATGAGGAGCATCTTCCTTTTCTATCTTTATTTAAGAGTTCAATTTTAGCTCTTTAGTGGAATGAGTTAAAATTAATGGATCGGACCTAAGTGAATCATTTGTTGATTGTGATTAGGTTATGTCTATTGAAGCTTAAATTTAGATGGCCCGCCAAGATCCCAATCCACACGGACTTGCATGGATCACTTGATATATTCTACCGGACCAATTTAAGGGTCCATCTAGAATTGCATTTAATATATTAAGAATATAATTTGCACATTATTTAAGTAATGGGCTGCTCAATTATATTTATATATTAATGAAAGACATGTGGGCTTGTTTCTTTTAGTAAGAATGGGTCTGGTTCACATGTGGGCTTTTTATTTAAAGTCCAATGGATTAAATGAAATAAGAAAATAATATTTTGGCCCATTTATTCAAGTGGGGCGGCAAGGTTAAGTTTTAACCTAATATATTATTTTGTTTCATTTGTTTTAATTAAATAAGAATTAATTAATTTATTAATTAATTGTTTAATTAATAAACAAATTTTTTTCTGATTAGGAAATATGATTCCTAATGTTATACTATTGTTGGTAGTATACTAAAAGTAAAAGACTTATTTGGTAAGAAAATAAATAATTAATTTTATTTATTCAAATAAGAAGTCTTTTAATTTAGTCATTAAAAAGAATAAAATAACTATGAGTTAGATTAGGGTTAGAAGTCTATTCTTTTATGGAAATTAGGGTGCAACACAAACCTTTTGAGGTGGTGATTTGCGGCAACCCTAGTGTAAAAAGGAGAGAGATTTCGGCAACCCTAAAAGACAAGGAGAGGAAAATTTCGGCCACCTATATAAGTGCTCTTATAGATTTCGGCCACCATAAGTGGTTCTAGAGACAATTTTTCTTCTTCTTCTCAATTCATAGAAAGCTTTTATTCTACTAAAACAAATAGGAGTGTTAGATTATTCTTTGATAGTATACTATTTGCTTAATCATCAATAAGCTTGTGTATACGATATCGATCTAGGTTCACGCGAGTTTCGATCATTAGATTGAGAACTCAAAAGTGACCGGAATAATCTCAGTCATTCTTTTGATTGTTTTTGTGACTAACAAAGAAAAGAAAGTTTGTTTTGTCCATTCACAGGTTTGCAATTCAAAGAAAAAGGGAGACCACGCTCCTAGGTGATCCACGTTCGTGCTAGGATTGAAGATCTTGCGGATTACCATC
The DNA here is from genome assembly GCA_008009225.1 of Acer yangbiense. Lineage (NCBI taxonomy): Eukaryota > Viridiplantae > Streptophyta > Magnoliopsida > Sapindales > Sapindaceae > Acer > Acer yangbiense. The sequence continues at coordinate 333,289 of VAHF01000245.1, read as the reverse complement.
GACGTAAGTCAATTGGATCACGCGACAAAAGGTATTCTACTTTTGGTTATTGTATATGCATGTTTAATTAATTAAAGGGTTTAAGGTTCATAAAGGAAAAAATTTTAAAAGTCACTAAATCTTATTTTTAGTCTCGCTTCCGCTGCGTGTACTACGGTATTTTTCCCTACACTCCCCAATATGCACAATTGCTTCTATATGTTGCAACTCCCCTTACCATACACTACTCCCCTTTTTTGTCATGATATAGGCAAAGGAGTAGTCCCCAACCGGGTCACTCATAGCAACGAGAGATAGTAGCATGCAAGATTTGCATAATTAATATAAGTCACTTTATGCATCTTAATTAATTGGAGAGAAACAAGGAGATTTATTTGAAAGAAAATGTGTGAATCAAACATGCTTTGCATACAAGACATGTAGCATTCAAGTCCAAAAACAATGGTATTTGGCAAAGCAAATGACAAAGGTTTCTAATAAGAATTCAAACCAATTTCACCAATGTCATGAGTAAAGCAAGGATATAGAATATATTGATTTCAATTTAAGAGCAACTATATCCAACTTTATAAGCGAAACATGGCATGAGCAACTTTGCACCCTATTTGATTTTTCCGAATAAGATATCCGTATGATAGTAGCCAAGGTCAACCAATAAAGAAAGAGAGACATTTGGAATATAAATTCCTTTGAACGGATACAAGATCCTTTATTCATTTTGAGTCTCATAAGTTTTCACACAAGTTTTGCATTTTAAGAATATGCAATCATCAATTCATGCTTTTCATGTGAGCATGTTATATGAATTTCATGCTTTTTCATTTGACATTAGCATGTTATTAAAGAATCATCATGTCATGGAGATAATCATAGGTCATTCAAATCATACTTCCTATATACATCTCCTAGTCCAAAAATGCATGTTTGAACATAAATATGACATGGATTGTAAACAAGTAAGGTTCAAACTTATTGAATTGAAAACATATATACATATGTGCAACCAAGCTTACTCAAGCAATTAAAAGAAGAGGCATAAGTTATTTCAAATTTTTTGCAAGTTTCAAGAATGCAAAATAGCTCTCTTTGCTTGAGTTCCCCATATGGGGTCAATTACAAAACTTATCACTCCACAAGACATATCCCAATAGATCTACTTAGTGTTTTAAATCGAGTAGCATCTACGGGTTTAGTAAATAGGTCCGCAAGTTGATCATTAGTACCTACATATTCAAGTACTAAGCATTTATTTTCAACAAGCTCTCTATTGAAGTGATGGCGGATGTCAATATGCTTAGTTCTAGAATGTTGCACCGTATTCTTGGAAATATTAATGGCACTCATGTTATCACAAAAGAGAGTGAGAGTACCTTGGTTGAATCCGTAGTCTACTAGCATTTGCTTCATCCATAGGAGTTGTGTGCATCCACTCCCCGCGGCTATATACTCGGCCTCTGCCGTGGACAAGGAAATCGAGTTTTGCTTCTTGCAAAACCAAGACACCAAGTTGTTGCCTAGGAAGAAGCAACCGCCCGATGTGCTCTTCCTATCATCACAATTTCTTGCCCAATCTGCATCACTAAAGCCTACAAGACTAGCATTAGTGTCAAACGAGTACCAAATCCCATAGTTGGAAGTCCCATTCACATAGCGAATGATCCTCTTTACGGAAGAGAGATGGGACTCCTTGGGATCCGCTTGGTACCTAGCACACACACCCACACTAAAAGATATATCGGGCCTACTTGTGGTCAAATAAAGCATGCTACCTATCATGCCCCGATATAGAGTTTGTTCCACACTTTTACCACTAGCATCCTTGCTTAGCTTCAAGGTGGTACTCATGGGTGTATCACAATGTTTGGCATTTTCAAGACCAAACTTCTTCACTAGGTTTTTGGCATATTTGGCTTGGGTTATGAAAATCTCATCATTTAGTTGCCTAATTTGCAAACCTAGGAAGTAACTAAGCTCACCAACAAGACTCATCTCAAATTCATGAGACATGACATCAACAAATTGTTGGACCTTGGTGTTGTTGGTGGAGCTAAAAACTATATCATCAACATATATTTGAGCTATGAAAAGCTCATCATTGTCTTTCTTGATGAATAGTGTCTTGTCAACACTACCTCTTGTGTAGTTATTGTCAACAAGAAATTGAGTGAGGCGCTCATACCAAGCCCTCGGTGCTTGTTTCAACCCATATAGTGCATTCTTGAGGCGATAGACATGGTTGGGGTGGTGTGCATCCACAAACCCCTTGGGTTGTTCAACAAACACTTCCTCTTGCAAGAAGCCATTGAGGAAGGCACTCTTGACATCCATTTGGTGCAATTTGAACTTGTGCACACAAGAAATGGACAAGAGAAGCCTAATGGACTCTAAACGGGCAACGGGAGCAAATGTCTCCTCAAAGTCGATACCCTCAATTTGAGAGTACCCTTGTGCTACAAGTCTAGCCTTGTTCCGCACTATGTTGCCATCCTCATCGGATTTGTTCCTATAAATCCACTTGGTGCCTATCACATTAGTGCTTTTATGCCTAGGAACTAGAGTCCAAACCTCATTCCTTTCGAATTGGTTTAGCTCTCTTACATGGCAAGAACCCAAAACTCATCATTCAAGGCTTCATCAACCTTTTTGGGTTCAATTTGAGAGGTGTAGCATGTAAAGCTAATGAGATTAGCTATTTGACGCCTTGTCCTAACACCCTCATTCACATCTCCAATAACATCCTCCTTGTTATGGAGTCTTCTAACCCATGGAGCGGGTTCATTAGAGTCCAAGAGAGGGACTCTAGTAATAGGTTGTGTGACTTCATTATTGTCATTGGAGGTCCCAACGTTAAGAGTCACCACAACCCTCTCCAAAGGAGAGTCATCCTCTAAAACTTCCTTCTCCTCATGGTCATTCGACTTGAGCCTAGTATCATCAATGACAACATTGGATGATTCCATGACGGTTCGAGTCTTCAAGTTGAAAACTCTATAGGCTCTACTATTTAAGGCATAGCCAATAAAGATACCCTCATCACTCTTAGCATCAAATTTGCCAAGTTGATCACGGTCATTTAAAATGTAGCATTTGCTTCCAAATGTGTGGAAGTAGCTAACATTTGGCTTCCTACCCTTCCATAACTCATAGGAGGTGTTTCTAGATCCGGGCCTTAGGAAAACATGATTCCCTATATAACAAGCCGTATTGACAGCTTCGGCTCATAGTTTCCTAGGGACATTGTTGCTAAGCAACATCACTTGGGCCATCTCTTGAAGGACCCTATTCTTCCTCTCAACAACTCCATTTTGTTGAGGTGTCCTAGGAGCCGAGAACTCATGGGAGATGCCTAAGCTATTGCAATAGCTTTCAAAAGAGGCATTCTCAAATTCCCTCCCATGGTCACTTCTAATCCGTTTAATGCTTTTAATGTTAGAATTCATTTCATTTTGTATTTTAGTACAAAGCATTTTAAACTTATCAAAAGTTTCAGATTTTTCTCTAAGAAAATATGTCCATGTAAATCTAGAGAAATCATCAACACAAACAACAATGTATCTCTTTCCACCTAAACTCTCGGTTTGCATAGGACCCATGAGATCCATGTGGAGAAGCTCTACGGGCTCCTTAGTGGAGAGATACTTGCCCTTTTTGTGCATGCTCTTGGTTTGTTTTCCTTGTTGACAAGGTCCACAAATACCATTGGCTTTCTTCCCAAGCTTAGGGAGGCCACGCACACATTCGAACTTTCCAAGGGTTCTTAAATCCCTAAAGTTCATGTGGCCAAGTCTTTCATGCCACAACTCTATTTGCTCATCCATGGACACATTGTTTGAGACAATTCTAGCTTCAAGACAATAGCAATTGTCGCTAGATCTCATACCTTTCAATAAGGTTTGTCCATCGGGCTTTAGGATCGAGCAATCATCTTTACAAAACAAGACGGAATATCCTTCATCACTTAGATGTGGAATGCTTATTAAATTGGCTTTCAAGCCATCAACAAATAAAGCATCGGATAAGGAGGGTAATCCGGGAACGGAAATGGTTCCTTTCCCTACAACTTTCTTTTTGGATCCATCACCAAAAGTGACATATCCTCCTTCCTCCATAACAAGAGTCTCGAAGAAACTCTTGTTTCCCGTCATGTGCCTAGAGCACCCACTATCTAAATACCAAAAATTAGAAGAATTTGCCTTCAAGGCTATTTGAGCAACATGGCAAACATTTTCATTCTTTCTAATCCACCTAGAAACAATATTTGCTTTCTTAGTGGTCTTTGGTAATTGGGCTCTAGATGTCCTAGGATCATGTATAACAATTTTATCATTCCTAGGAACATGCATCTTGGCTCTATTCTTTCTCTTCTCAATCATGCTTCTAGTTTTACACATTTTAATATACCGAAAGCAATGTGGTCTAATATGACCATCAAATCCACAAAAATGACATGTAGGAATAAAATAAGGAATCATACCTTGTCCTTGAGCATGCATATGAGCTTGTTCATGTCTTTGTGGTTGAGTGGGTTCAATCCATCTTCGTTGTTGAACCGATCTTGCTTGCTTCCTAGCTTGAGGTTGCATGATTGGTCTCTTTCCTTTGTGAGCCAATTGTGGAGGAATGTTGGCTTGAGAGACCCTAGGGGGTTGAGCTTGAGGTTGCCTTTTTGGCCCCATCTTCACTTGTGTATTTGAACATTGTCCTATTTCTAACTTCTTCCTAGGAATTTGCACAAATGAAGTTTCTTCGTTCCTCAGACTCTTGACAAACACGGTCTTGTTGGAGGTTGAGATCTTCTTGCCATCTTCATACCCAAGACCCCTCTTGTCACATGGACTCTTTCCAACACCAAGCATATGGTCAAGTTTCTTGGTGCTAGAATCCATCCTAGTCATCGACTCTTTTACTTCTTCAAGCTCCCTCTTTAGACTTTCTTCATTCCTCCTAGATAAGACTAACTCCTCTTTTAGCTTATCTTCCATCTTCTTGAATTTTTCCACTTGTTCACTTAAGTGGTCATTATGAGATGAAAGCTCAAGATTTTCTTCTCTCAATATCTTGATCTTTCTTGTGCTCTTGATTGCTAAATCATTAAACTTGGCATGGTATTTAGCAAGCATTTTTTTCTCCACAAAACTATTTATGGAGTTAGAAGAGGAATCACTTTCTTCTCCACTTGAGTCATTTTCCTCTTGACTCAATTCCTCTCTCTCATTAACACTTTTGCTTTTATGGGAGGAGGCAAAAGCTAGGAGATTAGCCATGAGCTCTTCATCATCCGAAGACTCATCTCCCTTATAGGAGTCATCACTACTTCCACTCCAAGTGGCGGCCATCACTTTTCCCTTCTTCTTCTCATTGTGATTTGCACATTCGGGGGCAAAGTGACCTATGCCACCATACTCGAAACATCGGACCCCTTTCCTTTCGGTCCTTTCTTGCCTAGGTTCAAGCTTTTTGAAAGAGCCCTTTTTCTTCAAATCTTGACCTTTTGATCCAAAGCCCTTTCTTCTAAACTTCATAACTTTGTTGAACCTTTTTACAAACAAGGCAAGGTCTTCATCCGAGTCAATCTTCTTTGCCTCCTTTTCATCCTTGGAGGTTTTCAAAGCAATTCCTTTTTGCTTTTTAGGAGGTGTGGAGATAGAACCCTTCCTAGACTCATAAGCTAGAAGTCTCCCAATTACCTCACTCAGCTTCATATCCTTGTATCCACTATTTTCTTCTAAAGCCCTTACTTTTGATTCAAACCTATCCGGAAGAGATCTTATAATCTTTTGCTTGATTCTCCTATCCGAATATGGATCACCAAGTTGATGACTTTGGTTGACTATGTCCATCAACTTGATCTCGAAGTCGTTGAAGCACTCATTCTCCTCCATCTTAAGCATCTCGAATTGAGTTTGGAGGACTTGAAGCTTAGAGTCCTTCACCACTTCGGTTCCCTCATGTGCAATCTCTAGGATGTCCCAAGCCTCCTTAGCTATCCTAGTATTTTGAATCAATTTGTATTGATTTTCGTCCATAGCACATAAGATGGCATGCATCGCCTTCCTATTCCACTTTGAAGCCTCAAACTCTTGCGCGTTCCATTGCGCCTTAGGCTTCAATACTTCTTCTCCTCTACCATCGGGAGTCATCTTGGGTAGATCATATCCGTCTTCCACCACCATCCATGCACGGTCATGAATTTGGTATATGTAGGATTCCATCTTCCCTTTCCATTGGGAATAGTTCAATCCGGTAAGAAGTGGAGGCCTTGTGCTAGAAGCACCTTCGTTGCCACCACCATTTCCACCGTTTCCACTCATAGTGTTTATGAATGAATGAAATGAATGCAAATGTATGAATGATCAAAAATCACACAAAATGCAAAACACACCAAAATAAGCAAGGATCACCTATGTATGTCTAGGAACCCGCTCTGATACCAATTGAAACAAATTATAGCACGGTGTGTATAAAACTATCTAGAGGGGGGGGGGGGGGGGGGTGAATAGATTTTAAGCTTTTTACCCAATTTTTTGTGTTAGTCAAAATTACGAAATTACCCCTAAATAGATAAAGCAATAAATCAAGTATAAAATGCGGAAATTAAATAACACTTGATTTTTACGTGAAAACCCTATCGGGAAAAACCACGGGCTAGTAAGTAAGCCACACTCGAACCTCGAATCCACTAAATGTGTAAAATGATTACAACCTAATCCCGGAAGTAATCATACACCTACCTAATCCCGGTATGAGTGAACCTAGTCTGATCTGCTTGCGATCTAAGCAACCTAATCCCGAAAACTACACACAAGACTTACTTTCTCAATGAAGAGAATAACACCCTAAGTGAATATATGAATATTCAAATGCAACATAGAGCAAGGGAAACCCTATATTCTTATCTAAGATGATTAATATGCAATTAAGAACAGTCCTAGATATCAAAACTAAATGACATGTCAATTAGTTTAGATAATCAAGATTAAGCACAAAACCTAATTAGCTATCACAATACAACTTCTCAAACATACATCACACTAATCTCAATCTTGTATCAAAAGATATATGAAAATCATACAAGTAATAAATTGAGATTGCTTGTTAAGAAAAACACAAAATATGTAAGATATTAGTGAAAAGCTTACCAAGCAAAGTATGATGAAGAATCCATGCAAAGAGACATCTAGATGATCTAGGATGATGCTAGATGATGATTGATGATCATGAAAAAGTGTTTGAGTGAATAAAATTTGAGTTCTTGGAAATTTTTCTTCTCTTGAAAAAATATCATAAGTATAAAATCTGAATATGAACTCTCTTGATTGACCTAAAGTCAAAGTGGCATATATATAGGGGCCCAAATCAAGGTGTGGTCGTTTTGATAAGTTGGCCTAATATTTGCCTTGGGCGCTGTACGTAGAGCGCCTCTTGTACAGCGCCTGTACAGCGCCCCAACTCTGTTCTCTCGGGAAAACAGAGTGGCGCTGTACGTACAGCGCTCGTACAGCGCCCACTCAAAATGCATCAGACCTGATGCATTTAAAACACAATTGCAATCAGGTCTTGATCGGGCGCTGTACGAACAGCACTTTTGTACAGCGCCCATCCAAAATGCATCAGACCTGATGCATTAAAACGACCATGTTTGCATCAGGTCTTGTGGGCGCTGTTCAGAATAGCGCTTTGTAGAGCGCCCTTTGCAATGTTATGCAAGACAAGACAATGGGCAATGCAATAAGCAATCAAACTAATCATGCAAGAAGAGATGAAAATTAGCATTAATGCACAACATACAAGGATTAAACATATGCATGAGTTGTGAGTGTGTGCAACTATCTCTTCAAGACAAGTAAGCACATAGAAATTTACCTTTGGTGCTTATCAACATGAGGTCTTCAAAAGGGCTTTGAACAATAAAACCGATACCTAGGCTACCCTTACAAAGAACCCCAACATGTGGTTTGTCCACGAAATGAGCCAATCAATAAATGGGAACCTTACAATTCTAAATTGAGTACAATTTGCTCCTTACAACATTCACATTCACACATTGGCGTCTAGGCTTACAATTCACTTTGTGCATTTTCTACCCTTAATTTTTCATTGAGTAGTTCATTCAATTCTTCATTTTTTAATTTAGGCCATTTGTGCCTCATTCAATCTTTTCTTTTCTTTTCTTTTCACATTTTCATCTCTTTTGCTTTTCTTTTTCTTTTCATTTCTTGCTTTTCAAGCCTTGCATTTCATCTTGTGATTGGACCAAACATGGTACGATTTTGTACCCTTATTACCTATTCTTTATGCTTGATTCTCGGGCATTTTCCCGTGTTTTAATGTTGTTAATTAAGTATTTTCAGGTATTTATGATGCTAAAGGGCATTGGAGTAATATTGTTGAATTAGGGGTGAAACTGTAAAATATGAGGAAAGGGTTGAAATTATCGTGAATTTGTAAGAGAGTAGGGGAGTATTTCATAATTTGCCATGCAAATCACAACAAGCCACACCACCAGTTAAGTGAAACGGTGCGTTTCACACATGGATCATACGGCCCAAATGACAGGCCCAAAGACAAGCAGCCCAGCTTCCTCAACTAATCAAAACGGTGCGTTTTGAGTAAGACGAGCAGGCCAAGCTTGGCCCAAACGCGCAAGCCCAAACCGTGACCCAACCTGATCAGTCCAAGCTTGAATGCACCCCAGCCCAGTGCTAAACGCACCCCATCTTTTTCAACCTCTAGCTTCTTCTCCAACTGACGCACCGACCTCAAACCCTAGGTCTGCCAATCGCCTGAAGTCACCCATTCTGGCCTATCTCCAGCAGGTTTCCGGCCTAAAATGTCGGCGGCCATAATACGAACCAGATCAGCATTGTTTCGCTCCACCAGTTGCCACCGTCCTCGAGCCACGACCTCGCCTTCTCGCCGTCGATGTCGCTCATTTGTCACCGTGAAACTCAAGGTGAAAATGCCCTACAAATTGTCACGGTTTATCCCTCGTTGTCGCAATAACGACGCCATGGCGACAGGAGGTTATTTTTGGCACCTAATGGTGTCGCCCCAGTGTCACCCTTTTGTGTCGCCTGAACCTCAACAGCGAACTCAACTGCGGCCAATTCTCATTGGTCTGAAAATTACCAAAAGCCCCCTTTGAGGGGCCAAAATGGTAATTCTCAAACCCAGGGGGGTCTTTTGGTAATTAGCCATTCGTGACCTAATTCAAAAACAGTATAAATTCATCCCTATTTCCAGTTTGAAAGCCATCCTATTCTCTCCTACCTATTTCTTCTTCAACCTAGGATCTCCATCAATCATCTCCCAAACTCCTCCATTTATATACTTGAACTAATCTTTTCCATCCAAAAACTCACACCTAATCTTGATTACTTCCCTAAATCATTCCCCCCTTACCATTCTCTACATCCTAATACCTTTGTCACTCACCATTAGCCATCCACCTATCTAGACACATCCTCTTCTACCACTCTTTGCACTAGGAGCACTCTTGGAAAGGAAGGAGCAAGCACTAAAGAAGGAGACCTAAGGGTAATTTCCTTACATATTACTTGCTTTCTATTTGATTGTAACTATGTGTAACTAAACCCCTAATTTATGGGATAGATTTGAGGAACATTTGGTTGTGGGTATTTGCTTGAGCTTTGTAATGAATCTCTATATGTGTTCTATTTATTTATTCATTAGATTCTATTCACTATGTGATTGACTTGTATATCCACTTGTTAATTACAATCTTGTTTAGAATAACATGTTATGCAATCATCCTTGGATTGACACCCTTGTGTGATTAAGAACCCAATAAATAGGATAAATTAGTGGAGGGTATATCAACCACACTAATCTAAACCTAGATTTGTAACCAACCAATCCCACCATGACCCCCTTTCCTTAATCAGTTAGGCATTGTGGTGGGAAGATGTTTAGGGTTCAAAGTAATGACCTAAACACATCCTAGAAAACAAATGGTTTATATGTAGAGATTGGTCCATTAAAGTGGCTTAAAAAGCACTACCCATACCCACTTGCTAATCCATCTATTCCCTAACATCAATATTAATTGTTTACATCCATTTCTCTTATCAAGATTGTTGAGCCTTCTATTTTCCCTATCACATTTTATTATTTTATTTCCTTTATTTTACATGTATGTTTGATGGCTTGACAAACCATACAACCATCCATTTATCTATGTTTTACTTTATTGCATTTAGATTAGCTAATTAATTCAACTAATTACTCTAATTCCCTATGGAACGAATCCTACTTACCACTTTACTAGTTTTATATCCTAAGTGGATTTTCTAGTGGTGAAATTCAATTTACAAAACGAACACATTTAAATATCATTTTGATGTGCACAAACGACCTCATCAAAAATGGCGTCGCTACTGGGGAAATGGTAGTGATTGTTAAATTGATTGACTTTTCTTAGTAGTGGTTAGATTAGTTTTAATATTATTAGTTTCTTAATTGTTTTTGTTTCTCTTGTTTCTTTTTACTGCTTTGGTAGTTTTGTTTTCTTTTGTTTCAGAAACGATGGACTTTTATGAGCGACACACTTATGCATATGAGAGAGATGCAAATCATGCATAGGCTTCAGGGAGAGAACAAGAGGAGGTTGTGGTTTGCGCATTATGTGATGTAGTTGGGCATGAGATAGAGAGTTGTCCGTTAAGAGATGAATTTCCAGAGTTTTGTAGAGAGCATGCTCGGACATTAAAATCCTATAGTCTAAAACCGACGAACACATTTGGAGATTTCTACAATCTGGAGTTGAGCTACAAGCTATACAACAACTCTTACAACCAAAATTGGAGGACACACCAAGACTTCTCAATGAGCTATAATGAGACCAATGCCTTTGAACAACCTACCTTATCGTGCCAACCAATGTTCAAATCATTTGAAAAAGAGATGAAAGAGTTGATTGAGGTGAGCAAGGAGGTTATGAATGCTAATAGAAATTTGATGTCCAAAATGGATGAGCTGAAGGAAAGGAAGACTCGACTTTAAGAGAAAATAAAGGAAACTTCCCAAGAGAAAGAAGAAATGAGGGAAGAATTTAAGAAGAAGTTGCAACCCATGAAGAAGGAATTTGAAGGCAAAGAAGCCTCGGAAAGGGTGAAAGTTGATGAGCTTGAACAAGGAAACAAGAAGCTCACACTTGAAATTGAGTCGCTCATGGTGGATAATGGCATACCTCGACAGAAGATAGAGGATGTTTCTGATAAGAACAAGGAGTTAGAAGTGCAAATGAAGAGCCTTGAAGCTCAAAATAGTACACCCTTGAAGGAGTTAGAAGAGATCGATGAGGACTTTGCCAAGAAGATGCGGCTAATGCAAGCCGAAATTGAAGCAAAGGACAATGCTTTGGAGATAATGAAGAAGACAGAACTTGACCACCTTGCAAAATTTGAAAAGGTTAAGCAAAAGGTTGAGACAATGATGAAGGAAGCAAGTCAGCCTCCAAAAGAAGAGAAGCTTCACATGAGTCAAGGAAGTTTAAGTCCCAAGGTTAAAGAGTCAAGTCCTAGCAAAGTAATAAGGAATAGAGCTAAAAAGAAAAGTAAGCAACCTCCACCTCCACCTTTAACAAAGACCTACCAACAAGGTAACATCCCTAACCTTCTTCCCATGTGCCACTTTTGCCATAAGAGAGGCGACAATATACCACTAAGTTATGAGCATGCAAGGCAAGGCACACGTGGGAATTCAAAACAAAGAAAGGATTATATGCATGTTAGAGAAATATGGGTTGAGAAATCTAGGAGTAGGAGAAGTCCACCTAGAGTTAGGAAAATGTGGGTGAGGAAAGACCTACTTGACCAAGCAAGGAACATAAGCAAGGAAAAGAGGGTGATTCCATCTTCACTTGTTTGGGTTGTAAAAAGTGGTGAATTTCCAAACTTGGTAAAGCCTCCCTTAATTGAACACATTCCTAGCACATGTGCATAGTGTTGAAAATCTTCTTTGTGCATTTTATTTTCATTTTTCATTTTGTTTATAAAAAAAAACAGCAAGCGATTTATTTTGCCTGAACTTGCTAAGGTGTTTTGTAAGTGTGTAGATAATCTATTGCTTCTAGAGGAAGCGATTTTTGTAGCTTGTGCGATAAAGCAAGGTTTATTTATCTCTTGGGATGAAACAATGATAACTTGCGAGTCGTGGAAGGACGAGCAAGCCAATAGTGCTCATAAAAAGAACAAGAACCTTATCTTCATGAAGAACACCAACAACTTGGAGTTCGAAGAGCCGGAGCGCCATGCCACATCTTGCCTACACATTAAATCGAGTGTTTGGTGGGAGGCAACCCACCTAGGTACATTTCATTTTTAGTTTAAATTTTGTTTTTATTTAATCATATCATTTTTGAATTCTATTGTCTTTATTTTATTTTTGCCTAGAATAAGGGTGTGAGATGGATTTTGGTAGTAAATTCAGGATTTTTGTGCTTATTAATGAATTTTTGGATGATAGGAATATTGAGAATATGCTATTCATGATTATGCATCCTTTTGGGATGAATTTATGCATATTAGGATGAGAAGGCACTTTGCTGAATTTTTGGAAATTCTTTGATTATTTGAGGTCATATATGCTTTCTTTGCTTTGGATGTGTGGGTTGAGCCATTTAAACAAATTCTACCTCCCATGAACATTGAGGACAATGTCCAATTTAGGTTTGGGGGTACATTTGCGCAACACCATTTTACTCACTTTGCTTGGTTTTACAAATTTGAGCCGAACTTTTAAAAATTTTAAACATTTTACGATAATGCCATATTGAGCATACTTTGCTTATTGAGATTATAATTTACATGAGTAGTGAGGAATTGTGCATCTTTGCCATTGTTTGGTTTAAATTAGTGTCATACCATTTGGGACTTCATTGAACAAAGCGCGTTAATCTTTTTCTCATAATGTTAGGGTGGATTATCATTGTTGCTTGAAAGCTAAGAATTAATAGTGGAGATTCCCGAGAGGATCACAAACATGTCCTGAAAGAAGCATATTTTAAGTTGTCAAAAATTCACTCTTTAAACCCTCACTCTCAAACACTCTTTTAAGCATGTATAGGTCTCATTCGCACTTTAATGTTGCATGTCATAGAATATTATGGACTGCTTGTGAATGTTTTGATTTGCTTATGGACAAACCTTTAAAAAGGACTTTAGGCAATGCATATGAAGTAAACCGTAAATTGGCCTAAATACTTCTATACCCTCTAAATATGTGTGCTCCTAAGCCCTTTTGAAGCCAAATACATCTTAAGCTTTTCATTTTGTGAACCACATCTAAATTAACCATATAGCCTACATAATTGACTTACCTCAACCAAATGATTTTGTTAAGGCTTAGGTTATGAATGTAAGCTCTTTTATGAGAAAATGTTGATACATGTACCTAGGCATGTAATTTTGTGTAAAGAATATTGAAATGCAAAAGAAAAGCAAAAGCAAAGAAAAATGAAAAAAGAAAAAGAAAAGAAAAAGGTTGAAAGGAAAAAGATGTATGCAAAAGAAAAGAAAAGAAAAGAAAGGCAAAGCCAAGAAAAGATAAAATAAAAAGAAAAATATGAATTAGGCACAATTGGCCTAGATAGAGGGTTAAGAATTGAATAGGTTACTCAAGAAAAGTTTGAGTAGTGAATATGCAATTGAAATGATTGTAAGCAATGGGCGTCAAGGGTGTAAACAATGTGTGAAGCAAGTGGAACTTGTAATTAGAATGTATGCCTAAAGTATAATCATTAGGTTCCTTGTTATCTATTGACCCATTGTTTGACTCACCATTCACCCAAGCCCCGTTACAACCAAAGAAAGACCTTCACGATCTTCAGGGATGTCCATTTTGTAAATTTCAGTTTCCGCATGTTCTTTCTAATTCATGATTTGCAACTCCATTCATGGGACCTCATTTTTTCAAAAAATGCGTTTTTTTAATGACATCATATGCAATCAATTTGATATCCATAAATTAACTTATATTGCATATGTATTTTGATGAAAGCTTAGGAATCTGAGAGAAGAAATGAGAGAATCCGATAAGGACTAGTTATCAAGGCGAATTGCATTCTAAACTGAATAGTACTTTTGTTTTTGAAGCTTATGCATTTTGAATGTAAGATCACGCTACGTGCAATCATATCTAGAGTGGCATGCTCTTAATTTTCACTTAACATTTTCTTACATGAATAGGTCCTCACTAGTGCATCATTGTTCTAATCTCTTCATTCTTTGGTTTCGTTTATCAATCAATGGCTGGTAAAACCTTGCTAGGATGATTTGAACTTATTTGAAAAAAATAAAATTGTGAGATATCTTGATGAAAATCTTAGGGATTGATTAATGATTGTTTTGCTCGAGGAAGAGTAAAAGATAGGTTTGTGGATATTTGATCGGACCAAATATGGTACGATTTTGTACCCTTATTTCCTATTCTTTGTGCTTAATTCTCGAGCGTTTCCCCGTATTTAATGTTGCAAAATCAAGTGTTTTAGGTTTTATTAGGCCTCAAGGTCATTTGTGAAGAAGAGGAGCAACTTGGTGCAAAATGGAGCATAAAGACATGAAACGGGGCATTCTCGCCATTTGTTAAAGATAGGTCACCATGGCGATGGAGAGGTGCTTTACAAAGGACCAGATGTCGCCCCCATGTCGCCATATGGTCGCCATGGCGACAGGGAGAAATGTTTCAAAAAGAGCAAAAGTCACCACGGCGACAAAGGAATTTCTCCAAAGAAGACTTCATGAGGTCTTGTCACCATTTGCATGTCGCCATGGCGACATTCAATGGCAAATGGCGACAACACCAAAAGTTCCTCAGTGTCGCCATTTGCAAAGGGCGAAAAAGATGATGTTCGTGGCGACAAGTGAATCTCAGAATGCGTAACCGTTTTACGCCACGAGGTCGCCATGGCAACACAATCATAAATCTTGATGCGCCCGTTACCGGTTCTAATTAAATTACACTAATGAGGATGACTAAAGCCAAGCGGATCCTAGGTTAAGGATGCTAAGCAACTAAACTACAACAGGAATTAAAAGGGCGCGCGGGTGGTTCACCCTTCGCAAGTGTACAAGTCATGTGAGTAGTAAATGGTACACAAGTAAGGGTGGTCGTTCCCACGAGGAGGTGGATTAGCTAACAAGTAAGTTCTAGGTTATCACTGATTATTGAATTCCTAATTCCTAACAAGTTCACTAGTTAATGTTATCTAGATTAATTATACTAAGCTTGCAATGAACTAAGGATTAAGCTATATTAAAATATGTTAGGGGATTGATTCATTCAAGTAACAACCATTTCATTAACAAATCATTCATTAAGCACATTCACAACATTCTAAGGCATGCATTTCATTATCAATAATGTAAAGCACCAAATCCATCATCTTACACATAATCTAAATTCATAGATAAGTGATTAAGAGAGAATTTCGGAATAGTGATGTAGAGATTCTCTAATTAACCAAAGTTATGAATTACTTAGAGACATCTCTATAAAATGGATAGTGAAATGTTCATACACATTGTTGGACACTTCATGCATGAAATCAACTACCAAGTGTGTACAAATAGATGTATATGAAAGACATATCATCCACATAACATTATAGTTCATAATACACACATACAATGCCTTAGAGAGTAAAATAATAAATGGATTGATTGAATCAATGGTTTAACTACAAGAGTTACATCAATCCCCCAACAAAAAGGTTTAGTTACACATAGAAATATATAAACTAGAAAATACAAAAGAAGAGCTAAACAAACCCATTTGGATTTGTTCCTTGGCCAAGATGACTCATCCTTGCAATCCAAGCATAATATCCTTCTAGAGCAACTCGAAAAAATCAAGTCTAAGTAACTCAAAGTGGTGTTTGGCTACCTAGAAAGTGATGGGAAAATGATAATAAAACTAAACTAAAGTTGAGAGAGTTATTCTTTCTCTTGATTCTAAAACTAAAAGTGAAGTAAAGTGTGTAGTGTAAGGTAGTTGTCTAAGTTAAGTTATCTAAAAAATATCTAAGGTGGTAAGGTGTGTTTAACAAGATAAGGTGATGGGAGAGGCAAGTGGGACGGCCTGCTTTCAAGTGGAGAAGACCCAGTTGGTTCGTTCACTCTGGCTCGCGGGTTTGTTCCCGTCGGCGTGAGGTCGCGGTGATTTCTAAAGAATGACGTCATGCATATGCCATCAGCAACAAAAACGCAGCGTTTCACTAATTGACGTGGCGCGTTGCTGTGCATTGGCTAGCAAATTGTAGTCTATACCCCTGACTTCTCTTCTATTTACCGAATCTGCAATAGTTTCTCCAGAATTTCACTTTGACCCCTGATTCTTCATAATGACGTAATTGCCCTCTTTTGCCCATGATTTTGCTACTTTCCTCTACTTTGGTCTAGAATACCCCTGATGAGCTGAAATACCTGAAAAACACTTATTTACAACATTAAACACCAAAAAGGGCTCGGAAAACGGTTACAAAAGCTAAGTAAGGGAGCGCTAAATGTGAACATTTGGAGCGCGATCAAACCCCTAAACCTGACTTTTGCTCGTCCTCGAGCAAACTACAAACAATGCAGTCTTAAAATAAAACAAACAAAACACAACGCACACTAAAAACATTTTGCGAGAGCCAAACAATAAAGTGATGCAACGAGAGATGTGCATTATAGGAATGACACATGTCAAAACCTCTAATTAGAGGCTAACATGATGACTTCTTTAAAAGCACGCAACAACGTGAATCCCACACTCTAAATACAAAGTTTCAAAAATGAAACACTCGAAAACAAGAACACAATTCGCCTTGAGTCTAATCCTCACCGGATTTTAGTCGAATTTTCTCTCGGAATCCTAAGTTCAGTCTAATCAAGCATATGCGAGTTTGGAAGTTATGTAAAGACAACAATTATAATGCATATTGTTAGGATTCCCATTTATTGATTGGCTTATTTCGTGGACAAACCACATATTGGGGCTTGATATAAGGGTAGCTTAGGTTTTTGATGGTTGGTGTTTTGCACAACCAAGGCCCGCTCAAGACCTCAAAAGAAGAAGCACCAAAGGTATATTCTAGTGCTTTCTTGCTTTGAAGAGATCTAGTTGCACACACATACAACTCATGCATAAATCTTATTCTTGTATGTTATGTGTTTTTATATGTGTGCATGCATGTTCTTGAACATCTCTTCTTGCATGTTTTATTTGATTGCATCTAGGTTATTAAAATGCCATGACATGATAGGTATTAGGATGAATTCAACTCCCACACTTGCACTTCATGTATGTTAGTTTTAAGTGTGGTATAGTTCGTTTCTCGAAGATGGTTCGGAAACGTCTGCGCGTGCACGTTGGTATGCTTGTCTTGTGCGAAGATCGCCTTCGGAGGATGCCATTGGCTTCTCCGTAGGATTCACCACTTTGCGCACTTGCACGTTGTGCACAAAGTGGAAACAGGCATTATCGCCCTTTGTTGGTGACGCCATTTGATGGTGTCTCCATGGCGACAGTGAAATTTACTCCTGAAATTCAATCAGGTATGAGGTCGCCACGAGGTCGCCACGAGGTCGCCACGAGGTCGCCCTGAGACAAATGGCGACCATGAAGTTTTTTATGTTGCGTTAGAGGTCGCCCTGAGATGTCGCCATGGCGACCAAGTGGTGACATAGAAGAAAAATTGGTGTCGCCACGAGGTTGCCCTGAGACAAATGGCGACCTCAAATGGCGACAACTGATTTTGGCCAAAACGACACAGCTTCAATTTGACCTCCTATATATATGCCTTTTTGTTCTTAGGTCAAATTAATGACTCAAAAATAATATTTTTGATTAAGAGGATTTTCAAAAGAGAGAAACTCACCCAAGAACTCATCTTTGATCATCCAAACCCATTCCCACATGCATAAATCTTCATCTAAGCATCATCTAGGATCATCTAGCATATGCTAATGCATGGGACTTCTTCAACACACATGGTATGATTTGTTGAACACTTTTATCTTACATAATTAGTGTTTATACTTATCAATTTTATCTCATTTATTACTTGTATGTGTTTAGATTTATTTCTGCATACATGATTGAGATTATGTGTTGATTGGGTTAATTTTTGATAGCTTAATTGATTAGGTCTTTATTGCCTAAAAGCTATGCCATAAACATTCTTGTGTGATGTATTGATAACTAGGTTGATAGATTGTGTTTTAATCAACTAGTTAATCTTTTGAATGTTTGTGGGTTATTTGTGATAGCTTTGTATCTAGGATTGGTTATCCTTTACTTAGCTAAAGTTATATGCCATGACATATAGCTATTTCATATCTAGGATTGATTTTATTGTCATCATATAATCCTAGGTAAGCATCTAGAGTACCCTAGCTCTATCTTGCATATTTGGATATCGTTGCATATTCACTTAGTGTGTTGATCTCTTCGGAGAAGTAAGTCTTGGTCTAGGGTTGCTATTACAGGCCTGCGGGTAGTAGTGGTGGGTTACAGGCCGAAAATGGTTGAGGTCAACCTAGGCTATGGACATCATTACAAGTAGCGACTTCGAGGATCAAGCAATTGGACTAGGTCCACTTTTATAGGCCTGTGGGTAGTGGTAGCGGGTTATAGTCCGAGCATGGTTGAGGTCAACCTAGGATGTAAACGTTTTCACAATTAGTGGATTCGAGGTTCGAGTGTGGCGCACTTACTAGCCTGTGGTTTTTCCATGTTGAGGGTTTCCACGTAAAAATCAAGTGTCGTTTATATTTCCGCACCTTTACACTTGATTTTTTATATTGACTAGTTTGGGTTATTTTCGTAAATTGACTAAAAATTTGGTAATAAGGGTTAAAATCCATTCACCCCTCTAGATTAATATTAGAACATACCATGCATTATATGTTTCACATATGAATACTATCAAATAAAGCACAATTTATGGAATTAATCTCATGGAAGAATTGATGCGCCATGAACGTGGAAAGAACATGCAAAACTGTATTCCCAAGTTAGACTTTCTAAAATATCAACTAGGGCTTTCCTTATGGGTTGTAATGGGGCCATGGGTAGATTTTTGGTGAATGAAAGAAATGGGATGAAATTCTAGAGTTATTGATAATACTAAACAATTTGATTTCAAGCTCATTATACAATTTGAATTTAAAGCGTCTAGGCTAAGACTTTGAATTCTAACAATGCAAATTTTCTTACTCTTATTTTTGAGTAGCTTTCCAATTTGATAACATCAAAGGCTTCAAGTGTTGAATATTCACACTTGTACTATTTTTGCCTCTATAACTTGCATAGTTTCTCATAAACGCCTAAGTACTCGCTATTTACAATTTGAGCTAAACATTTGCATTTATAATTCATGCACTAATTTTATGATCAACAACTATGGTATGGCTTGTGTTTAGTATATATGGTTGTTTATGGAGATGTGAGTGATGAAATGAATGGTTTGTGTTTGGCCTCAAAGTTGGCAATAGGAGCACATATAAGGGACATGGAAAGTGTTTGGGCAATAAATAGAAGTTAAGCACACACATTGCCTAGAATCATATCAAAAAGTTTATCTAACAAGGGAATATAATTCACACAAGTAGTCCACATAATTTTCATGTTCTATGGCAATCAATGAGCATTATGCAAAATGAGATCATAAAGCAAAACTATTTCGAAGAGTGTGTATACGAGTAGAAATAAAAACCCTCAAAATAGGAACGCTAAGGCTCTAAATCTTACATGAATAGTCTCCACTATTGGTTCTACCAATCTTAAAATAAGTCCTATTCACTAAGCAAAAGAGAAAGGGACTAATACACAATGCACAATGCAACCTCGGAAGGAAATCCGTTAGCTAAAACTTAGCAATTAACACATGTAATGCATTCCTTCATAGCACATACACTCTAGCATCAAAATAGACAAATTGTCAAGTTTGGCTCAATCGCAATAAAAACGAAATTTTTTACGAAAAAACACAAAAGCACAGTTTTCAACACAAAAATATACAACAAAACGTGACAAAGTGTTAACGTGTCCACACCCCCAAACCTAAACTCTACATTGTCCTCAATGTTTGAACATTTACGAACAAGAATGTGAGTTCCACGGTTTGGTTGTTTGGAAACCAAACAACTTTGCAAACAAGCACAAAAATAACCTAAAACAACTACACATGGTATTTCAATTCATCCAAAATTCCTATCCAATCAAAAATGGCCTAATCCACTAGCATAAAAGTTTTCCTCCAATGAGGACGTGGCATTTCCATTAGTATCATCCTAGGCACTAATCAATCACACCAACATAACCACACTTAAACTAAACAAAAGAAAAATGCGACTAAACTTGCAAAATGTAAATTACGTAAAAATAACAACTAAAACGAATGTAAATTGTTGCCTTGGGTTGGCGGGTTTGTTCCCGCGGAATGAAACCGCGGTGATTCCTGGCTAGATTGGTTGTTTCTGGTTGGCTGGAATAATCCCGTGGACTAAAGTCGCCGTGCTCTCCAGGAATCAAAATGGGTCCAATATTTTCCAGACTTCATGCAACATGTTACAAACCTAATCACCTGCAAATGGCACAAAAACAAACACAAAAATACCAACAATTGCAACTAACACATGATGCAATATGTTTGGAGTCCAAACCCCTAAACCTATCTCTTTCACTCCTATCCCCTAAACCTATCTCTTTCACCCCTCTAGATTAATATTAGAACATACCGTGCATTATATGTTTCACATATGAATACTATCAAATAAAGCACAATTTATGGAATTAATCTCATGGAAGAATTGATGCGCCACGAATGTGGAAAGAACATGCAAAACTGTATTCCCAAGTTAGACTTTCTAAAATATCAACTAGGGCTTTCCTTATGGGTTGTAATGGGGCCATGGGTAGATTTTTGGTGAATGAAAGAAATGGGATGAAATTCTAGAGTTATTGATCATACTAAACAATTTGATTTCAAGCTCATTATACAATTTGAATTTAAAGCGTCTAGGCTAAGACTTTGAATTCTAACAATGCAAATTTTCTTACTCTTATTTTTGAGCAGCTTTCCAATTTGATAACATCAAAGGCTTCAAGTGTTGAATATTCACACTTGTACTATTTTTGCCTCTATAACTTTCATAGTTTCTCATAAACGCCTAAGTACTCGCTATTTACAATTTGAGCTAAACATTTGCATTTATAATTCATGCACTAATTTTATGATCAACAACTATGGTATGGCTTGTGTTTAGTATATATGGTTGTTTATGGAGATGTGAGTGATGAAATGTGTAAGGATTCCCGTTTTGTTGATTGGCTTATTTCGTGGTCAAACCACATGTTGGGGTTTTGAATGTAAGGGTAGTCTAAGTGTTTGGTGTTGAAGATCAAAGGCCCTTCCATGACCTCAAGATACAAGCACGCCAAAGGTATAATCTCTTGTGCTTGTTTTTCTTTGAAGAGATTTAGTAGCACACACACACTTAGCATTCTTGCTATGATTGCATACTTGCTTATTTTTATGTGCATCTCTTCACATGTCACTTTACACACTAGCACTTTGGTTGATATATCTTGTTGTGTGTATATGTGCCTTATAATTCGTTTCCCGACATTGTTCGGAAACGTCCGCACTTGCACTAATTAGTGCTGGTTTCACGCGAAGACCGCCTATGGAGAATGCCCTTGGCTTCTCCTTGGTTTTCACCATTGTTGGTGATCGGCGGTTATGATCGGCGGCCTGGCCGCCGAATGAAACCGCCGTTTCAGTCCAGATTGGTCTGAAGCTATTATGCGGTCAAGATCGGCGGTCACGACCGCCGTTCGAAACCGCCGTTCATACCTGATCGATTTTAATCTCTCGGGTTTGATTCGGCGGTTGTATCGGCGGTCACGTAACCGCCGAATGAAACCGCCGTTAATGCTCTGTTCTTCACGAGCTCATTTCGGCGGTCGTTATCGGCGGCCTGGCCGCCGATTGAAACCGCCGAACGGTGCGTTTCAGGGGCAAAAGTGTCTTTTCACATGCCCAATTCTTGATGTCTATAAATATCTTGTTTTCTCAATCTCTGAATAAGCTTCTTGAGCAATTAGAACCCTAATCTTTCAAGAGAGATTTTTGAGAAAAAATCAATTCAAGAACCCACCTTTAAACACTCAAATCAAATCCTTTTTGCATCAAATTTCATATTGCATCCTCTATGTCTACATAGAAAGCATCTATGATTGGATTGGCATCATCACAATATGCTTGGTAAGATTTTGATTAGTTTCATCTTATTTTAGTATTTTTACTATCAAGCATACTCTCTTTTTATTTACTTGTATGTTGTTGATCATATGATAAATACAAGAATAGAGAATTAATTGTGATGAATTAATTGAGTGTTGTTTTTGTGATAGCTAATTAGGTTTTTGCTTAATCTTGATTAGCTAAGCTATTTGTCATGTCATTTAGCAATTGATATCTAGGGTTGATTAAATTGATTATATCATCATCCTAGATAAGCATCTAAGGTTACCTAGCCTTGTTTGTTATTTGAATATTAATACATATTCACATAGGTTGCATAATCTCTTCTTAGAGAATTAAGTCTTGAGGCTAAGGTTGCTTAGGCCTCAAGCAATTGGACTAGAGCCACTTTTAAAGGCCCGAGTGGTAGAAGTGGGGGGTTATTGACCGGAGTGTTAGACGAGGTCTACATAGGTTGTAAACTCCATTTCGATTAGTGGATTTCGAGGTCCGAGTGTGGCGCACTAATCAGCCCGTGGTTTTTCCCAGTGGTTGGGTTTCCACGTATACATCAAGTGTTATTTTAATTTCGCACTATATTACACTTGCTTGTATATTTAACTAGTAGGGGCATTTTCGTAATATTGACTTGTCTGCGAAAATTGGGTAATAATAGCTAAAATCTATTCACCCCCCCTCTAGCTTTATATTGAACACGCCTCTAGGACTTTCAAAATGAATGGTTTGTGTTTGGCCTCAAAGTTGGCAATAGGAGCACATATAAGGGACATGGAAAGTGTTTGGGCAATAAATAGAAGTTAAGCACACACATTGCCTAGAATCATATCAAAAAGTTTATCTAACAAGGGAATATAATTCACACAAGTAGTCCACATAATTTTCATGTTCTATGGCAATCAATGAGCATTATGCAAAATGAGATCATAAAGCAAAACTATTTCGAAGAGTGTGTATACGAGTAGAAATAAAAACCCTCAAAATAGGAACGCTAAGGCTCTAAATCTTACATGGATAGTCTCCACTATTGGTTCTACCAATCTTAAAATAAGTCCTATTCACTAAGCAAAAGAGAAAGGGACTAATACACAATGCACAATGTAACCTCGGAAGGAAATCCGTTAGCTAAAACTTAGCAATTAACACATGTAATGCATTCCTTCATAGCACATACACTCTAGCATCAAAATAGACAAATTGTCAAGTTTGGCTCAATCGCAATAAAAACGAAAATTTTTACGAAAAAACACAAAAACACAGTTTTCAACACAAAAATATACAACAAAACGTGACAAAGTGTTAACGTGTCCACACCCCCAAACCTAAACTCTACATTGTCCTTAATGTTTGAACATTTACGAACAAGAATGTGAGTTCCACGGTTTGGTTGTTTGGAAACCAAACAACTTTGCAAACAAGCACAAAAATAACCTAAAACAACTACACATGGTATTTCAATTCATCCAAAATTCCTATCCAATCAAAAATGGCCTAATCCACTAGCATAAAAGTTTTCCTCCAATGAGGACGTGGCATTTCCATTAGTATCATCCTAGGCACTAATCAATCACACCAACATAACCACACTTAAACTAGACAAAAGAAAAATGCGACTAAACTTGCAAAATGTAAATTACGTAAAAATAACAACTAAAACGAATGTAAATTGTTGCCTTGGGTTGGCGGGTTTGTTCCCGCGGAATGAAACCGCGGTGATTCCTGGCTAGATTGGTTGTTTCTGGTTGGCTGGAATAATCCCGTGGACTAAAGTCGCCGTGCTCTCCAGGAATCAAAATGGGTCCAATATTTTCCAGACTTCATGCAACATGTTACAAACCTAATCACCTGCAAATGGCACAAAAACAAACACAAAAATACCAACAATTGCAACTAACACATGATGCAATATGTTTGGAGTCCAAACCCCTAAACCTATCTCTTTCACTCCTATCATCATACATGAGTATCTTGAGTGCCAAGGTTGAATTGAGATAGATAAGATGTCTAAAAACCAAATACAAAACATATATACTAAATAATTAACAAAACATTAAAGAGTTCATATATTTACAAAACAAGTGCAACAAATAAATGAGTGCACCACAAATGTCCATCAAGTGCTTTTAATCTTCAATTTCTTGCACACTTAACAAACATATCAAAAGTTTCACAAGGATCAACCGCCACCCATGATAGGTGGTTTAATAACAACATACCCATTATCTTTCTTTTTGACCCAAAGGGGTCCTTCCCTAACAAGTCCTTCCAATTTGGATTTATCAATCCATATGGATTTGACTACCAATTTGTTCACATGTTGCCATTATTGCTTTGGGAAATAAGGCCGATTTTGGCCTAAATCATGGCAATGGCAACAAGTAGGGGTTAAAGATTGAGATGTACCTATTGTTGTTGGTAAAGGGTTGAATTTCTTCTTGTTCCTTCTTCTTGGCCTCCTCTTCTTGACTTGGCTCGGCATAGGCATTGAGGCAAGAGGTTTGAGCTCCTTATGCTTAGCTTGCATTTCAACACTTGAGGTTGTTGGATGACTTCTTTGGACTTGCCCTTTGTAACAACCTTTGTCATGGCAAGCTTGGCTAGGTGCTCTTTTTCCTTGGTCTTCATGATTTCAAGAACCTTGTCCCTTGACAAGATTTCCTTCTCCATTAGTTTCATTCTTTGCTCAAACTCCTCCCTTAAGTCATTTTTTCCTTGATCACCTCATCAAGTTTGGTGGTCAACTCCAAGTTCATTCCCACCATTACTTGGTGATTTTCTTTGAGCTTGGTGACCATGTCTTTAATTCTAGGGGAGTCATGTTCAACTAATAGGGCAGGGATATCATCTAACTCCAATTGAGTAGATTTCCCAAAATATTTGGATGCAAGGCGGGGTTCATCTTCCAAGTTCTCATCTTGAATACTAAAGCACTCAAGGTTCTCAATCGGATGCTTCATACTCTCGAAGACATCAAACTCCGCCGTTTCTCCTAACAAGGTCATGGTCTTGAAGACATCAACCTTTGTAAGGATTCCCGTTTTGTTGATTGGCTTATTTCGTGGTCAAACCACATGTTGGGGTTTTGAATGTAAGGGTAGTCTAAGTGATTAGTGTTGAAGATCAAAGGCCCTTCCATGACCTCAAGATACAAGCACGCCAAAGGTATAATCTCTTGTGCTTGTTTTTCTTTGAAGAGATTTAGT
Source organism: Acer yangbiense (assembly GCA_008009225.1). Classification (NCBI taxonomy): domain Eukaryota; kingdom Viridiplantae; phylum Streptophyta; class Magnoliopsida; order Sapindales; family Sapindaceae; genus Acer; species Acer yangbiense. Next base: position 307,819 of record VAHF01000245.1, on the reverse strand, counting down.
AGCACACACACACTTAGCATTCTTGCTATGATTGCATACTTGCTTATTTTTTATGTGCATCTCTTCACATGTCACTTTACACACTAGCACTTTGGTTGATATATCTTGTTGTGTGTATATGTGCCTTATAATTCGTTTCCCGACATTGTTCGGAAACGTCCGCGCTTGCACTAATGAGTGCTTGGTTTCGCGCGAAGACCGCCTATGGAGAATGCCCTTGGCTTCTCCTTGGTTTTCACCATTGTTGGTGATCGACGGTTATGATCGGCGGCCTGGCCGCCGAATGAAACCGCCGTTTCAGTCCAGATTGGTCTGAAGCAATTATGCGGTCAAGATCGGCGGTCACGACCGCCGTTCGAAACCGCCGTTCATACCTGATCGATTTTAATCCCTCGGGTTTGATTCGGCGGTTGGATCGGCGGTCACGAAACCGCCGAATGAAACCGCCGTTAATGCTCTGTTCTTCACGAGCTCATTTCGGCGGTCGTCATCGGCGGCCTGGCCGCCGATTGAAACCGCCGAACGGTGCGTTTCAGGGGCAAAATTGTCTTTTCACTTGCCCTGTTCTTGATGTCTATAAATATCACACTTTCTCATTATCTGAATCAGTTCTTTGACTCTTAAGAACCCTAATCTTCAAAGATAGATTTTGAGAGAAAATCAAATCAAGAACTCAACTTTAACCACTCAAATCAAACCCCTTTTAAATCAAATTTCATATTGCATCTCCTATGTCTATATAGAGTGCATCCATGTATGGGTTTGCATCATCACAACTTGCTTGGTAAGATTTTGATTAATTTCATCTTATTGTAGTATTTTAAATACCAAGCCATCTCTTTTAAATTACTTGTATGTTTTAGATCATATGCTAAATACAAGAAAAGAGATTATTTGTGATGAATTGATTGAGTGTTGTTTTTGATAGATATCTAGGTTTTTATAATCTATGATTATCTATGCTATTTGACATGTCATTTAGCAATTGATATCTAGGGTTGATTTAAATTGAATATATCATCATCCTAGATAAGCATTTAGAGTACCCTAGCTCTTATTGCATTAATTGAATATTTATACATATTCACATAGGGTTGTGCATCTCTTTTGAGAGATTGAAGTCTTGGTCTAGGGTTGCTATTACAGGCCCGCTGGGTAGTAGTGGTGGATTACAGACCGGGATTAGGCTGTAAACATCATTACAAGTAGTGACTTCGAGGATCAAGCAAATTGGAATAGGGTTGCTAATAAAGGCTCGTTGGGTAGAAGTGAGGGGTTACAGACCGGAGTGTTAAACGAGGTCTTCATAGGTTGTAAACTTCATTTCAATTAGTGATTTCGAGTTCCGAGTGTGGCGCACTATACAGCCCGTGGTTTTTCCCAGTGGTTGGCAGCGTTATTTAATTTCCGCATCTTATTACACTTGCTTGTATTTTTGACTAGTAGGGGCATTTTCGTAATATTGACTTGCATGCGAAAATTGGGTAATAATCGTTAAAATCTATTCACCCCCCCCCTAGCTTTATATTGATAAACACACCTCGAGTATTTAATTACTTTCAACCTTCGCCGGCATTTCCTCATTCACTTCAAGGAGGGGAAGGCTAATGTCAACCTTGGATAGGACCTCATAGATTTCCTTGAAAGTTTGATTGAGCTTCGTCTTTTGAAGTCTCCCCGGAAAGAGAATAAGAGGGACGTATGGATCCGAAGACTTGTGCATCCTTGAGGTATCCTTTTGCACTTCCTCCGGTTCTTTTCTTGTTCCAGCCTCTTTGTTGGCCAATTCCTTTAATGTTGTACCTATTTGAACTATCTCCTGAAACATAAATAGGCACATTAAAAATTTTAGGTGGAGATGGTTCAGAAAGTACCTTACCACTCTGGAGGATTGTCAAGGCATTTGCTTGCTCGGTTTGGCTAGGGAGCCTTTCGAGCTCCCTTTGTTGTTGAGATCCCACTATCTGCCCTAATTGCAATTCCATGGTCTTTGCAATCCCCTCTATAGAGGTGAGTCTCTCACGGTTTGAGGCAAGATGATTATCGTGAGAATGTCCTCCAGATGGTTGGTTATTGTCTCGGTTTCTAGGAACATGCCACGGTTGAGTACCTTGTGGTGGCTGTAAGGTTCCCATCTGTTGATTGGCTTATTTTATAGAAAAACCACATGTTGGGGTTCTTTGTTAGGGTAGCTTAGGTGTTGTTGTCATTGCTCAAGCCCTTTGAAGACCTCATTTTGATAAGCACCAAAGGTAAAACTCTAAGTGCTTACTTGTCTTGAAGAGATAGTTGCACACACACACAACTTATGCATATGGGTAAATCTTGTATGTTGTGTTTATTCTTGTTGTGCATTAATGTTCATTAACATCTTTTCTTGCATGTTTGTCTTGATTTCACCTTGTATGACCAATGCCATGCCATGCATAGACTTAGGATTCATACATAGTGAAAGGCGATGTACAAAATGCTGTTGAAAGTGCTGTTCGTACAGCGCCCATCAAGCGTTGTACAGACCTGATCGATTTAAATCGGTTGCTGTACAGGCGCTACACAAAGCGCTGTACGTACAGCGCCACTTTGTTTTCCCGAGAGAACAGAGTTGGGGCGCTGTTCAGGCGCTGTACAAAGGCGCCCTACGAATAACGCCCAATGCAAAAACAGGGCAACTTATTCAAAACGACCACACTTATATGCCACTTTGACTTTAGGTCAATCAAGAGAGTTCATATTCAGATTTCATACTAAGGATATTTTTCTAAAACAAAAACAAATTCCAAGAACTCATTTTTGATTACTCAAACACCATTTCATGATCATCAATCATCATCTAGCATCATCTTTGATCATCTAGATGTCTTTTTGCATGGATTCTTCATCACACTTTGCTTGGTAAGCTTTTCACTAATATCTTACATATTTTGTGTTTTTCTTAACAAGAAATCTAAATTTATTACTTGTATGTTATATATTTATATTTTGGATACAAGATTGAGATTAATGTATTGAATGTTTGAGAAGTTGTATTGTGATAGCTAATTAGGTTTTTGCTTAATCTTGATTAGCTAAGCTATTTGACATGTCAGTTAGCTTCTAATATCTAGGATTGTTCTAATCTCAAATTCATCATCCTAGATAAGCATATAGGGTTCCCTAGCTCTTTATTGCATTTTGGATATTTCATATATTCACTTAGGGTGTTAATCTCTTCATTGAGAACATAAGACTTGTGTAGCTTCCGGGATTAGGTTGCGTAAATCACAAGCAATCGGACTAGGTTCACTCATACCGGGATTAGGTAGTTATGATGATTATTGATTGGGATTAGATCATTAAACCGGGATTAGGTTGTAATCATTTCAATTAGTGGATTCGAGGTTCGTGTGTGGCTCACATATTAGCCCGTGGTTTTTCCTGTGAGGGTTTCCACATAAATATCTTGTGTCATTTATAATTCCGCACTTATTACACTTGATATTTATATTGACTAGTTAGGGGCATTTTCGTAAAATTGATATACATGCGAAAATTGGGTAAAATCATATAAAATCTATTCACCCCCCCTCTAGATAGTTTTATACACACTGTGCAATATTTGTTTCAATTGGTATCAGAGCAGGTTCCTAGACATACATAGGTGATCGTTGCTCATTTTGGTGTGTTTTGCATCTTGTGTGATTTTTTGATTTATTCATACATTTTACATTCATCTCATTTGTATTCATCCAAACACTATGAGTGGTTTCGGGATGAGCAAAGAGGGAGCGTCGAGTGTGAGGCCACCATTGCTCACCGGTGATAATTACTCCTCATGGAAGGGGACGATGGAAGCATACATATGCCAAATCCATGATAGGGTGTGGATGGCGGTTGAAGATGGATATGCTCCACCTATGATGACTCCGTTGGATGGAGGAGAAGAAGTGCTTAAGCCTAAGGCACAGTGGAGTCCTCAAGAATTTATTGACTCCATGTGGAACAACAAGGCCATACATGCCATCCGATGTGCAGTTAGTGAAAATCAGTACAAACTGATTCAAATTACTAGGATTGCTAAAGAGGCATGGGACATCTTAGAAGTTGCACATGAAGGCATTGAGGTTGTCAAGGACTCAAAGCTTCAAGTCCTCCAAACTCGGTTTGAGACCATTAGGATGGAAGAGCACTAGCACTTCAATGACTTCCAAGTGAGACTAATGGACATTATGAACCAAAGTCACCAACTTGGTGATCCTTACTCGGATAGAAGAATCAAGCAAAAGATCATGCGATCACTTCCCGAGAGGTTCGAGCCCAAAGTGACGACTTTAGAAGAATATGACACCTACAAAGAAATGAAGCCGAGCGAAGTCATTGGAAGACTTCTAGCCTATGAATCAAGAAAGGCTACCACATCACCTCCTAAGAAGAAAAAGGATATTGCCTTGAAGACATCCAAGATGGAAGAGGAGGAGGATGACTCAAATGAAGACATGGCACTCATTGCCAAGGGATTCAGGAAGTTCTTGAATCTACAAAAGAGTGGTTATAGCTAAAAGGGGAATGACTTCAAGAAGAAGAAGACCACAATCAAGAATGTCAAGATATATCATAAGATGTCTTCAAGAGAGAAGACTCAATGCTACGAATGTGGAGGATTCGGGCATATTTCTAAGGAATGTGCTAACTTGGAAGATGAAAGAGAGGAGGCCGCCACTTCAAATGATAGTGATGAAGAGGTTGTGGCAAAATTTTTGGCATTAGGTTGCTCTCACAAGCGGGACAACAGTGTGAAAGTTGTTGAAGGAAGTCCCTCAAGCTTGAATAATTGTGAGAACAATTATTTTGCCTTTACGATCTCCTACAATGAAGAAGAGAATGAGAGTCAAAAAGAAAGTGACTCTAGTGAAGATGACTCTTCATCTAACTCCACACATTGATATGTGGAGAAAAAGGTTCTAGATGAATACCTCACTGAGTTTAAAAGCTTAGCAATGAAGACCAAGGAAAAGACTCAAAAATTGAGAGAAGAGAATCTTGACCTTTTAGCTCATATTGACCACTTAAGTGAACAAGTGGAAAGATCCAAGAAAATTGAAGATAAGCTAAGAAAGGAGTTAGACTTATCTAAGAGAAATGAAGAAGGATTGAAGAGAGAGCTTGAAGAAGCCAAAGGGTCAAGGACTAGGATAGTTTCTAGCACCGAAAAACTTGACCACATGTTAAGTGTTGGAAAGAGTCCTTGTGACAAGAGAGGTCTTGGGTTTGAAGATGGCAAGGAGTCCTCCACTCCTAACAAGACCGTGTTTGTCAAGAGCTTGAGCTACAAAGAAGCTTCACCGGTGCAAACTCCTAGGAAGAAGATTGATCTAGGACAATGCTCTCATAGTGCACAAGTGAAGGTAGCTCCAAGAAGACAATCTCAAGCTCAACCTACAAGAGTTCCTCATGCTAACTTCCCTCAAACTCAACTCCATCAAGGGAAGAGACCAATCATGCAAACTCAACCGAGGAAGCAACCAAGTCTTGGTCAACAACAAAGAAGGAGAGATCCTATCCAACAACCAGACAACCACAAAGACATGGGAAGGCTCCTATGCATGCACAAGGACATGGTATGATTCCTAACTTTGTCCCTACATGTCATTTTTGTGGTGTTGATGGTCATATTAGACCAAAGTGCTTTCGTTACATTAAAATGTGTAGAGTTAAAAACATGATTGAGAAGAAGAAAGCTAGAGCTAGAATGCGAATGATATTCATTTACATGATCCTATGACATCTAGAACTCTTGAACCTTTAACCACTAGAAAGAAAAATGTTATATCTATGTGGATTAGAAAAGATGAACCCGCTTGCTATGAGACTAACAAGTCTCAAATAGGTTCAACTAAGTCCAATGGACTTGGTAGGTCCATAGGACCTCATGACCTTCAATGATGAAGGATTGTGATGACCCCATATGGGGAACTCAAGCAAAGAGAGCTATTTTGCATTATTGTCACTTGCAAAAATTTGAAATATGTTATGCTTCTTTTTTAATTGCTGGAGTAAGCTTGGTTGCACATATGTATATATGTTTTCAATTCAATAAGTGTGAACCTTGCTTGTTTACAATCCATGTCATATTTATGTTCAAACATGCATTTTTGGACTAGGAGATATACATAGGGAGTATGATTATGAATGACCTATGGTTATCCCCATGACATGATGATTCTTTTATAACATGCTAATGTCAAATGAAAAAGCATAAAATTCATATAACGTGCTCAAATGAAAAAGCATGAATTGATGATTGCAATATAAATGCAAAACTTGTGTGAAAAAGACTTATGAGACTCAAAATGAACAAAGGATCTTGTATCCGTTCAAAGGACCTAAAAAATCAAAATGTCTCTCTTTCTTTATTAGTTGAACATGGTTACTATCATACAGATATCTTATCCGGAAAAATAAAATGGAGTGCAAAGTCGCTCATGCCATGTTTCGCTTATAAAGTTGGATATAGTTGCTCTTATATTAAAATCAATGAATCTCTATATCCTTGCTTTTCTCATGACAATGGTGAAATTGGTTTGAATTCTTATTAGAAACCTTTGTCATTTGCTTTGCCAAGTACCATTGTATTTTGGACTTGAATGCTACATGTCTTGTATGCAAAACATGTTTGATTCACACATTTTCTTCAAATAAATCTCCTTGTTTTTCTCTTCAATTAATTGGGATGCATAAAGTGACTTATATGATTATGCAAATATCTTACATGCTACTATCTCTCTTTGCTAAGAGTGACCCGATTGGGGACTACTCATTTGCCTATATCATGACAAAAGGGGGAGTAGGATACGGTAAGGGGAGTTGCAAATTGTAGTAGCAATTGTGCATGATTGGGGAGAACATACATTGAGGGGGAGTAACCCGTTGAGGGGGAGCATTGCATACACATACATTGCATAATGTTGTTCCTAAACTTTTAAAATGCAAAGCTTGTTTTTCTTTACTTGATTAATCTCACATTTCACTTGTATTGGAAAATATAGAAATCTTATTTTCAGGGTTTGATTATTCTACAAGAGGTTGAAGACTTAGAGTTTTTATTTTCTTATCTCTTTGTAATGTAGAAAATCATTATTGTCCTGTAGTTTCTTTTTTTTGTGAGGAATCAATGTGAGTGGTGGTTTTTTCATGAAATAGCCAAATGGGGAGATTGTAAGGTTCCCATCTGTTGATTGGCTTATTTCGTAGACAAACCACATGTTGGGGTTCTTTGTAAGGGTAGCTTAGGTGTTGTTGTTATTGCTCAAGCCCTCTAAAGACCTCATTTTGATAAGCACCAAAGGTAAAACTCTAAGTGCTTACTTGTCTTGAAGAGATAGTTGCACACACTCACACCTCATGCATATGGTTAAATCTTGTATGTTGTGTTTATTCTTGTTGTGCATTAATGTTCATTAACATCTCTTCTTGCATGTTTATCTTGATTTCATCTTGTATGACCAATGCCATGCCATGCATAGACTTAGGATTCATACATAGTGAAAGGCGCTGTACAAAGTGTTGTTGAAAGCACTGTTCGTACATCGCCCATCAAGCACTGTACAGACCTGATCGATTTAAATCGGTCGCTGTACAGGCGCTGTACAAAGCGCTATACAAAGCGCTGTACGTACAGCGCCGCTTTGTTTTCTCGAGAGAACAGAGTTGGGGCGCTGTTCAGGCGCCCTACAAACAACGCCCAAGGCAAAAACAGGGCAACTTATTCAAAACGACCACACTTTGATTTGGCCCCCTATATATATGCCACTTTGACTTTAGGTCAATCAAGAGAGTTTATATTCAGATTTCATACTTAGGATATTTTTCAAAAATAAGAAAAATTCCAAGAACTCATTTTTGATTACTCAAACACCATTTCATGATCATCAATCATCATCTAGCATCATCTTTGATCATCTAGATGTCGTTTTGCATGGATTCTTCATCACACTTTGCTTGGTAAGCTTTTCACTAATATCTTACATATTTTGTGTTTTTCTTAACAAGCAATCTCAATTTATTACTTGTATGTTATATATATTTATTTTGGATACAAGATTGAGATTAGTGTATTGAATGTTTGAGAAGTTGTATTGTGATAGCTAATTAGGCTTTTGTTTAATCTTGATTAGCTAAGCTATTTGACATGTCATTAGCTTCTAATATCTAGGATTGTTCTAATCTCAAATTCATCATCCTAGATAAGCATATAGGGTTCCCTAGCTCTTTATTGCATTTTGGATATTTCATATATTCACTTAGGGTGTTAATCTCTTCATTGAGAACATAAAAGTTGTGTAGCTTTCGGGATTAGGTTGCGTAAATCACAAGCAATCGGACTAGGTTCACTCATACCAGGATTAGGTAGTTGTGATGAATATTGATCGGGATTAGATCATTAAACCGGGATTATGTTGTAATCATTTCAATTAGTGGATTCGAGGTTCGTGTGTGGCTCACATATTAGCCCGTGGTTTTTCCTGTGAGGGTTTCCACGTAAATATCTTGTGTCATTTATAATTCCGCACTTATTACACTTGATATTTATATTGACTAGTTAGGGGCATTTTTGTAAAATTGATATACATGCGAAAATTGGGTAAAATCATATAAAATCTATTCACCCCCCCTCTAGATAGTTTTATACACACCGTGCAATATTTGTTTCAGTGGCCATTGTTGATACCCTTGGTTGTTGTTGTATGCATGGCTTATAGGTCGAGCATTAAGGCAAGTGCCTTCTTGATCACACACTTGGCTAGCCACATGTGGTTGCTTCTCAAAATTGCTCCCCAGAATTTTCATTTCCTTAGAGATGCTAGCCAACTGAACGGCTAACTCCTCATCCTTTCCACTATGGCTGCCCCGTGTATTCCTCTGTTGAGAATTCTGCTCAAGCATTTCAAACTTAGCATACACATACTCCGATGTCCTCTCCCTCATTGCTCATCCACATGCATTATCAATGATCGCTTGTGAGAGCCCGGTAAGTCCATCATAAAAAGATTGAACGAGCGAGACCAACGAGTAGTCATGGTGTGGGCATTAAGCTAAGAGAAGCTTGAATCTTCCCCAAGACTCATGAAAAGCATCACCTTCCGTCTCTTGGAAATTTGCAATGTTTCCTCTAATCTCCTTTGTCTTCCAAGAGGGGAAATACTTGGCGAAGAATTTTTGCTCAACTGCTTGCCATGTGGTGAGGGATCCCACCGGTAAGGCCATGGGCCACCACTTGGCTACGCCTTTCATACAATACGGAAAACATCGCATACGAAGTCGGTCCTCCGTGAGATTACTGAGTGGAATAGTTGAAACCGTATTGTAGTACTCCTTCATGAATTGGAGGGAGTCTTCACTCGTCTCACCCACATAATGCGGAAGAGTGTTGTAATGCAAATTCTTCAACGCATATTCCCTTTAGGCAGCATCCAACAAGATTGCCGATGGTTGGGCTCCAACAGTGGGCAAATAAAAGTCTTTCATCAACCGTTGAGCCACAAGTTGAGCCAGCTCTTCAACATTTTTGTTTGGTGGGGTAGAATCGCTCCCAAGATTGACTACTACTTCGGTGGTAGTCATGATTGTGACACAAGAAACCTGAAAATACACTAAAAAGACAACTACCAACGGTCAAATGAACAAGAAATTAAAAACACAATAATTTAAAAGCGATGATTCTAAAACTACTTAGACTATGTCGCTACTTCCCCGGCAGTGGCGCCATAAATCTTGACACACCCGTTATTGGTTCTAATTAAATTACACTAAATGAGGATGACTAATGCCAAGCTGGTCTTAGGTTAAGGATGCTATGCAACTAAATTACAACGGGAATTAAAAGGGCACACGGGTGGTTCACCCCTTCCCAAGTGCACAAGTCGTGTGAGTAGTAAAGGGTACACTAGTAAGGGTGGTCGTTCCCACGAGGAGGTGGATTAGCTAACAAGTAAGTTCTAGGTTATCATTGATTATCGACTTCTAATTTCTAACAAGTTCACTATTTAATGCTATCTAGATCAATTATACTAAGCTTGCAATGAACTAAGGATTAAGCTAGATTAAAAGATGTCAGGGGATTGATTCATTCAAGTAACAACCATTTCATTAACAAATCATTCATTAAGCACATTCACAACATTCTAAGGCATGCATTTCATTATCAATAATGTAAAGCACCAAATCCATCATCTTACACATAATCTAAATTCATAGATAAGTGATTAAGAGAGAATTTCAGAATAGTGATGTAGAGATTCTCTAATTAACCAAAGTTATGAATTACTTAGAGACATTTCATAAAATGGATAGTGAAATGTTCATACACATTGTTGGACACTTCATGCATGAAATCAACTACCAAGTGTGTACAAATAGATGTATATGAAAGACATATCATCCACATATCATTATAGTTCATCATACACACATACACCTTAGAGAGTGAAATAATAAATGGATTGATTAAATCAATGGTTTAACTACAAGAGTTACATCAATCCCCCAACAAAAGGGTTTAGTTACACATAAAAATATATAAACTAGAAAATACAGAAGAAGAGCTAAACAAACCCATTTGGATTTGTTCCTTGGCTAAGATGACTCCTCCTTGCAATCCAAGCACAATATCCTTCTAGAGCAACTCGAAAAGATCAAGTCTAAGTAACTCAAAGTGGTGTTTGGCTACCTAGAAAGTGATGGGAAAATGATAAGAAAACTAAACTAAAGTTGAGAGAGTTATTCTCTCTCTTGATTCTAAAACTAAAAGTAAAGTAAAGTAAAGTGTGTAGTGTAAGGTAGTTGTCTAAGTTAAGTTATCTAAAAAATATCTAAGGTGGTAAGGTGTGTTTGACAAGATAAGGTGATGGGAGAGGCAAGTGGGACGACCTGCCTTCAAGTGGAGAAGACCCAGCTGGTTCGTTCACTTTGGCTCGTGGGTTTGTTCCCGCAGGCGTGAGGTCGCGGTGATTTCTAAAGAATTTCCACGAGTTTAGCCTTTCTGGCTCGCTGGACATGTCTCTCGGCATGAACTCACGGATAACTCGCAGGTTTGGACATATTTTTCGCGGGAACAAGGCAGCTGGGAAGAGTTGGAAGCTTGGCTTTGGCTATGGAGGTTTTGAAGACTTGGAGGATTTGGTGGAGAGCAAGGTCACGTGTATGGGAGGCTGGAAGTGGGTGCATTAGGACCTCCAGAATGTGGGCTACCGTTCTGGGCGGGAAACCATCGAAAAAAACCACCAGAAAATGGCTGGAAAAGGGTAAAAATATGACGGGTCAAAGTCGGGGTCTACACCGGATCTGGGTCGGGTCACGTGGGTTGTCTCGACCCGTTTGCATGAAGATTACGATGACGTCATCGTGATGTCATGCCTATGCCATCAGCAACCAAAACGCAGAATTTCACTAATTGACGTGGCACGTTGCTGTGCATTGGTTGGCAAATTACAGTCTGTACCCCTGACTTCTCTTCTGTTCACCGAATCTGCAATAGTTTCTCCAGAATTTCACTTTGACCCCTGATTCTTCATAATGATGTAATTGCCCTCTTTTGCCCATGATTTGCTACTTTCCTCCACTTTGGTCTAGAATACCCCTGATGAGTTGAAATACTTGAAAAACACTTATTTACAACATTAAACACCAAAAAGGGCTCGGAAAACGGTTACAAATGCTAACTAAGGGAGCGCTAAATGTGAACATTTGGAGCACGATCAGGCGACAACCACACCACATCAGCTTTCCAAGCGAGTTTCAGCGCAAAACTAAGATGAGTATAAATATCCCTCTTCTCTGAATTTGAAAGACACAGAATATTATACAGAGTTTCAAAAGCACCATTTTCACTTAGCATTTTTTAGATCTAGTTTTTCTTCCATGAATACCACTTTCAACTTCCTCCATTTCTAACCTTGAACTATCTTTTCCATCAAACACTCAACATAAAATCTATTTTACCTCACCAAATCTTTCCTCTCTTGCTATTTTCTTCACCATACTACCTTAGTCACTCACCATTTGACATTCATCACACTTTTCCATAAAGGAGCATCTAAGGAGCGCAAGGAGCAAGCATTAAAGAAGGGAGCCTAAGGGTGATTTCCTTATTTATTACTCTCTTTTCTTATTTGTAACTATGTGTAGCTAAACCCCTAATCTAGGGGGTTGGTGTTAGGAACAATTGGACTTGGGGTTCGCTTGACTATATTTTAATTAAATCTCTATATGTTTTCCATTTATTCTATCATTAGATTCTTTTCATTATGTGATTAATTTGTATATCAACTTGTTGATCATAATCTTGTTAGAATAATATATTAAATAATCACCTTTTGATTGACAACCCTTTGTGATTAAAGAATCCAATGAATGGGATGGATTAGTGGAGAGTATATCAACCACATTAATCCAAACCTTGCCCTGTAAACAACCAATCCCACCTTGACCCCCTTTCCTTAATCGGTTAGGCATTGAGGTGGGAAGATGTTTATGGTTCATGGTTATGGCCTAAACACACCTAAGAATACAAGAGGTTAGCTTATATGAGATTGGTTCTTTAAGATAGTCTAAAAAGCACCCCTAATCCACTTGTAACTTCATCGATCCCCTAATGTATCTCTTAATTGTTTACACCCACTTTTCTTACTATATATTGTTGAGATTCTATTTTGCCTATCACTTTTGTTACTTTTACTTTATGCATGTTTTGTGGTATTTTAAGCCACACACTATCCACCCATTATGATTTATGTTATTGCATTTTAGATTAGTTAATCAATCTAACATATTACTTCATTTCCCTGTGGAACGAATCTAGCTTACCATTATTACGTTTTCTATCCTAAGAGGATTCCAAAGTGGTAAAACATTATTTTCAAAAGATCAGATATATTCATTGTTTTGATGTGCACAAACGACCTCATCATTATGCAATAAGTTTTCATATACATACATGCGTAAGTACACACCTTACAATTTTTACAACCCCAAAGCTTACATTCAACCCCTAAGCCTTAGCAAACCATTTAGTACAAGGTAAGTCTAGTGTGTAGGCTATATGGTTTGTGATGATGTGGGTCATAAATGAATGGCTTACATGTGTTTGGCTTCAATATGGGCATGGGAGCACACACATTAAAGGTAGGAAGTGTTTAGGCCATATTTAAGTGGTTAAAAGCATGCATTGCCTAAAATCATCTCTAAAGGTTTGTCCAAACAAGGAAAATAAGGCATCCACAAGCAGTCCATAATGTTCTATGGCAAACAACATTTAGTGCAAATGAGACTTTTTAAATTATGCTTAACACGTGTGTTTGAACGAGTGTTTAAGAGTGAATGAATTTCCCTCAAAATATGGTTTTTTAGGTCATGTTTGTGAAACTCACAGGAAGTCTCCACTATTAATTCTTATCCTTCAAGCACAATTGAATATTCACTCCAACATCAGGAGAATAGAACTAATGTGCTTTGTGCAATGCAACCCTAAATGGCATGAAGTTAATATAAACTAAGAAATGCAAAGATGCACAGTTCCTTACTCGCACACACAATTGCACAATCTCAATAAGCAAAATATGCTCAAACATAGCATTATCGCAAGATTTTTGAAATTTTTTGAAAAATTCAGCTCAAAATATTTGCCAACAAGAGACGGTGTTGCGCACACACCTCTAAACCTAAATTTGACATTGTCCTTAACGTTTTTAGGGAATAAAAACTAGTAAAAATAGTGCAACACACAATCCATAAACAAAGATTCAACACAACATTCATGTCCTATATCATGCAAAATGAATCCCTAAGATTGGAATCAAGAGGTACAATAACATCCTATATGCTCATCTGTAGGGAAAAATACGGTCAACGCAGCGGAAGCGAGACTAAAAAAGAGTTTTAGTATAGTTTAAATTTTTTCCATAATTTGAACCTTAACCCTCTAATTAATTAACATATAATACTAAAGATATCATACCTTTGTCGTGTGATCCGATTGACATTGCGTCGATGGTAATCCGCAAGATCTTCCAATCCAATCACGAACGTGAATCACCTAGGAGCGTGGTCTCCCTTCTCTTTGAATTGTGTACCTGAGGATGGATTAACAAAACTTTTTCTTTTTCGTTAGTCACAACAAATTCCAAGAGGCTACAAAGAATGTTCCGGTCACTTTTGAATTCACAATCGTTAGATCGAAACTCGCGTGAACCTTATTCGAAATTGTGCACAAAACCTTTTGATATAAAAGTAACTAGTGCACTATCGAAATAAGAACAAACTTTTCTCTCTATTCCTCTTGGCCGAAAATCACACTAGTCTAAGAGTTGGATTATATTTTTATCTAGCAAAAGAAAAAACTCTCAAGTCCAAGACATTACGGTTAAGCCGAATTCCACTTGCCTCATATTTATATAGTGCACCGAATTCTTGCCTATTAAAACATATAAGTTAGTGCACCGAAATTTGCACTTTATAAATATATATCTATGTGCAGCGAAATCTGCACCTTATAAATATATAAGCATATATATATCTGCGTACCATAAAAATAAAATATATATATATATATATGCGTACCATAAAAATAAAATATATATCATTAACCACTTCTTTAATATATATCTATATTAGGCGAATTCTTGCACAATATCATATCTATATTTTGTGGCCGAAATCCTTTACCATGTAGGATTTGTGTCTTTTGACTTAAATCCTAACCCTAGGTAGATTTCCTTAGAATTCCAAACCCTAATCCAACTCTTTAGTGTATTTGTGACTATATCAAAGACTTCCTAATTTGACTAGATAAATAAATTCCCTTTATTTATCTACTTACCAAATAAAGTCTTTAATTTTATTTATACTACCATAATAGTATACTACTAAGAAACATATTTCCTAGTCAGAAAAAGATTTTGATTTTTAATTAAATAATTAATTAATCAATTAATTAATTTCCATTTAATCAAATAATAAAATTAAAACAATATAATATCATATATATATCTCGGCCATGTGCCATATATATTAATATATCTATATATTGTTTTTCTATTTTATTAAACCCATTGGACCTTAATAAAAGGCCCACATGTGATCCAGACCCATTCTTACTAAAAGAAACAAGCCCACATGCCTTTCATTAATATATTAATATAATTGAATCAGCCCATTAAATAAAAAATGTGCAAATTATATTCTTAATATATTAAATACAATTTTAGATGGACCCATAAATTGGTTCGGTAGAATATATCAAGTGATCCATGCAAGTCCGTGTGGATTGGGGATCTTGGCGGGCTATCTAAATTTAAGCTCCAATAGACATAACCCAATCACAATCAACAAATGATTCACTTAGGTTCAATCTATTAATTTTAGTTCATTCCACTAAAGAACTAAAATTGCACTCTTAAATAAAGATGGAATAAGTAAATGATTCTCATTCATACGCTAGACAATCTTATAGGAGATGGTGTATCCTCGTGAAGAATATCAGTAATCGCCAAGAGCTCATAGACCGCCTATAGCTCTCTAAGTTACCATATTTACTCATATGACCACATTTTGAACTTGGATATTTTGACTTGTCCACAAGCCATGTTTCAATAGACTCTATCGAAAACTTAACGTTAAGATTCAATATCTAATACCTCAAAACATCCATATGATGATATTCTACTCTCGTTTAATAAATGGAGCCACGATGTCCATATCTATAAATGAAGTCCTCTATCGATTAACAAATGAATATCACCAAACTATCGAGGATAGACTATGCTATATAATCGTACTCATTGATAACTCAAATGATACCACTTGCAACCATAAGTCCATCATTTATCTCAGGATTAAGATAGTCTCTCCGATTGTCCTGATAATGAAAAGACTATTATGTATTGACGGTTCTAGATAAAGTATTTCATTGTGATCCAGTTCATTGCACCCAGTGCACTAGATTCTTTCACTCGAAGACCCTCCGATGATTTTAGACTCATCATAACTCATTTGATCCCACTCAAATGCTAGCAAAAGAATTCTACAACTTTAACAAGATAAAGGTGCCCAACCTTTAACTTAAGTTGTGAACATTATGTTAGGATTATGCTCAATAGCAAGAGTGTAATGTTGTAATTAACAATCTTTTTCATATTAATAAAGTGATTTCTGGTTTAACAAATCGTATAGCATTTATAGTTTAATATTATAATTGTCAAAGTAAATAATCATAAGGTCTAAAGACTTTGAGAAAAGAAGAATTGTTCGTACATCTGGATATGTATGTGGTAGACACAATTCTTTAGTTAGTCTTGAATAATGTTCACAACTTAAGTTAAAGGTTGGGCACCTTTATCTTGTTAAAGTTGTAGAATTCTTTTGCTAGCATTTGAGTGGGATCAAATGAGATATGATGAGTCTAAAATCATCGGAGTGTCTTCGAGCAAAAGGATCTAGTGCACTGGGTGTATTGAACTGGATCACAATGAAATACTTTATCTATAACCGTCAATAGATAATAGTCTTTTCATTATCAGGACAATCGGAGAGTCTATCTTAATCCTGAGATAAATGATGGACTTATGGTTGCAAGTGATATCATTTGAGTTATCAATGAGTACGATTATATCGCATAGTCTATCCTCGATAGTTTGGTGATATTCATTTGTTAATCGATAGAGGACTTCATTTATAGATATGGACATCGTGGCTCCATTTATTAAATGAGAGTATAATATCATCATATGGATGTTTTGAGGTAATTGGATATTAAATCTCAACGTTGAGTTTTCGATAGTGTCTATTGAAAACATGGCTTCTGGACAAGTCAAAATATCCAAGTTCAAAACGTGGTCATATGAGTAAATATGGTAACTTGGAGAGTTATAGGCGGTCTATGAACTCTTGGCGATTACTGATATTAATCACGAGGATACACTATCTCCAATATGATTGTCTAGGGTATGAATGAGGAGCATCTTCCTTTTCTATCTTTATTTAAGAGTTCAGTTTTAGCTCTTTAGTGGAATGAGTTAAAATTAATGGATCGGACCTAAGTGAATCATTTGTTGATTGTGATTAGGTTATGTCTATTGAAGCTTAAATTTAGATGGCCCGCCAAGATCCCCAATCCACACGGACTTGCATGGATCACTTGATATATTCTACCGGACCAATTTAAGGGTCCATCTAAAATTGCATTTAATATATTAAGAATATAATTTGCACATTATTTATGTAATGGGCTGCTCAATTATATTAATATATTAATGAAAGACATGTGGGCTTGTTTCTTTTAGTAAGAATGGGTCTGGTTCACATGTGGGCTTTTTATTTAAAGTCCAATGGATTAAATGAAATAAGAAAATAATATTAGGCCCAATTTTATTCAAGTGGGGCGGCAAGGTTAAAGTTTTAACCTAATATATTATTTTGTTTCATTTGTTTTAATTAAATAAGAATTAATTAATTTATTAGTTAATTATTTAATTAAGAAACAAATCTTTTCTGATTAGAAAATATGATTCCTAGTCTTATACTATAGTTGGTAGTATACTAAAAGTAAAAGACTTATTTGGTAAGAAAATAAATAATTAATTTTATTTATTTAATCAAATAAGAAGTCTTTTTATTTAGTCAAACAAAAGAATAAAAGTTTTATGAATTGAATTAGGGTTTGAAGTCTTAACTAGATAGGAATTAGGGTGCAACACAAACTCTTTTAAGCTTGTGTGTTGTGGCAACCCTAGTCCTTTTTGGGTAGAGAATTCGGCAACCCTAATAGAAAAGGAGGAAGAAAATTTGGCCACCTATATAAGTGCTCTTATAGAATTCGGCCACAACAAGTGTTCTTGATACAAATTTCTTCTTCTTCTCAATTAATAAGATAGATTATTTTAATTCTACTAAAACATAAAAGAGTGTTAGATTATTCTTTGATGGTATACTATTTGCTTATTCATCAATAAGCTTGTGTGTACGACATCGATCTAGGTTCACGCGAGTTTCGATCATTAGATTGAGAACTCAAAAGTGACCGGAATAATCTTAGTATTCTTTTGATTGTTTTTGTGACTAACAAAGAAAAGAAAAGTTTGTTTGTCCATTCACAGGTTTGCAATTCAAAGAAAAGGGATGAAACAAATTAGAGGCGTGTTCTATATATAAAGCTAGAGGGGGGGGGGGGGGGGGGGGGGGGGGGGGGGGGGTGAATAGATTTTATCAAATATTACCCAATTTTCGCATGCAAGTCAATTTTACGAAAATGCCCCTAGTAGTCAAAAATACAAGCAAGTGTAATATAGTGCGGAATTTAAATAACACTTGAAATATACGTGGAAACCCAACCACTGGGAAAAACCACGGGCTGTATAGTGCGCCACACTCGGAACTCGAAATCACTAATTGCAATGAAGTTTACAACCTATGTAGGCCTCGTCTAACACTCCGGTCTGTAACCCCTCACTTCTACCCAGCGGGCCTTTATTAGCAACCCTATTCCAATTTGCTTGAGGCCTAAGCACTCTTAGCCTCAAGACTTACTTCTCAATGAAGAGAAACAACCTATGTGAATATATATGAATATTCAAATAACAAACAAGGCTAGGTAACCTTAGATGCTTATCTAGGATGATGATATAATCAATTTAAATCAATCCTAGATATCAATTGCCAAATGACATGTCAAATAGCTTAGCTAATCAAGATTAATTAAAAACCAAATTAGCTATCACAATCAACACTCAATCATTTTCATCACAAATAATCTCTAACTTGTATCTAGCATATAATCAAAAGCATACAAGTAATTAAAGAGATGTATTAATATGAAAAACACTAAAGTAATATGAAATTAGTGAAGAACATACCAAATAAGATGTGATGATTCAAAACCATGCATGGATCAATTCTATAAAGGCATAGAAGATCAAATATGAAATTTGATGCAAAAGGGATTTGATTTGAGTGTTTAAAGTTGAGTTCTTGATTTGATTTTTTCTCAAAAATCTCTCTTGAAAGTTTAGGGTTCTAATGACTCAAGAAGCTTGATCAGAGAATGAGAAAATAAGATATTTATAGACATCAAGAATTGGGCATGTGAAAAGACAATTTTGCCCCTGAAACGCACCGTTCGGCGGTTTCAATCGGCGGCCAGGCCGCCGATAACGACTGCCAAATTGAACTCGTGAAGAACAGAGCATCAACGGCGGTTTCATTCGGCGGTTTCGTGACCGCCGATCCAACCGCCGATCCAACCGCCGAATTAGACCGAGAGATTAAAATCAATCAGGTATGAACGGCGGTTTCAAACGGCAGTCGGGACCGCCGATCGTGACCGCATAATTGCTTCAGACCAACCTGGACTGAAACGGCGGTTTCATTCGGCGGCCAGGCCGCCGATCATAACCGCCGATCACCAACAATGGTGAAAACCAAGGAGAAGCCAAGGGCATTCTCCATAGGCGGTCTTCGCGCGAAACCAAGCGCGAAACCAAGCACTCATTAGTGCAAGCGCGGACGTTTCTGAACAATGTCGGGAAACGAATTACAAAGCACATATATACACAACAAGATATATCAACCAAAGTGCTAGTGTGTAAAGTGACATGTGAAGAGTATGCACATAAAAATAAGCAAATATGCAATCATAGCAAGAATGCTAAGTGTGTGTGTGCTACTAATTCTCTTCAAAGAAAACCAAGCACAAGAGATTATACCTTTGGCGTGCTTGTAACTTGAGGTCATGGAAGGGCCTTTGATCTTCAACCTTAAACACTTAGACTACCCTTACATTCAAAACCCCAACATGTGGTTTGACCATGAAATAAGCCAATCAACAAAACGAGAATCCTTACAAGGGAGACCACGCTCCTAGGTGATCCACGTTCATGCTAGGATTGAAGATCTTGCGGATTACCATCGACGTAAGTCAATCGGATCACGCGACAAAAGGTATTATTCTTTTGTTAGATAATATATATGTTTAATTGATTAAAGGGTTTAAGGTTCATAAAAGGAAAATTTTTTAAAAGTAACTAAATCTATTTTTAGTCTCGCTTCCGCTGCGTGTACTACGGTATTTTTCCCTACACATTATTCTGGAATAACTAAAAAATTATGTCTACCACATACATATCCAGATGTACGAACAATTCTTCTTTTCTCATAGTCTTTAGACCTTATGATTATTTACTTTGACAATTATAATATTAAACTATAAATGCTATACGATTTGTTAAACCAGAAATCACTTTATTAATATGAAAAAGATTGTTAATTACAACATTACACTCTTGCTATTGAGCATAATCCTAACATCAATAACATCCTATCTGCTCATCATCAACTCGAGAGATATATCAATGTAAATTCATCAAGAGTTATCATCACAATCCATTTGGATAAATTATGTGATCATCAAAGCCTAAATCCACTATCACAAACAATTGACACCCTTATTCTAAACAATAAAAACTAAAGAGCAAAATAAAATGAACAAAGAAATAAATTATACCTAGGTAGGGTGCCTCCCACCAAGCGCTTGGTTTTACGTCACGGCTAGATGGATGTGTAAGGATTCCCATATATTTATTGGCTTATTTTATGGACAAACCACATGTTGGGTTTGAAAATGTAAGGATAGTTTAGGATTAAACTTCATGCTCGAAGGTCCTTTCTAGACCTCGAGGTACAAGCGCGCCAAAGGTATAATTTCTAGTGCTTGGTTTTCCTTGAAGAGATTTAGTTAGCACACACACACTTAGCATACTTGATCTTGTGTGCATACTCTTCACATGTCACTTTACACACTAGCACTTTGTTTGATATCTTGTTGTGTGTATATGTGCTTAGTAATTCGTTTCCCGACATTGTTCGGAAACGTCCGCGCTTGCACTAATGAGTGCTTGGTTTCGCGCGAAGACCGCCCACGGAGAATGCCCTTGGCTTCTCCTTGGTTTTCACCATTGTTGGTGATCAGCAGCTATGATCGGCGGCCTGGCCACCGAATGAAACCGCCGTTTGCTTCCAGATGTGTCTAGAGCAATTCTACGATCACGATCAGCGGTCACGACCGCCGTTCATACCTGATCGATTTTAATCTCTCGGGTTTGATTCGGCGGTTGGATCGGCGGTCACGAAACCGCCGAATGAAACAGCCGAATGAAACCGCCGTTGTTCCCCTATTCTTATCAGGTTCAATTCATCGGTTATGATCTGCGGCTTGGCTGCCGATTGAAACCGCCGATCGGTGCGTTTCAAGGGCAAACTTGTCTTTTCACATGCCCAATTCTTGATGTCTATAAATATCTTACTTTCTCATTCTCTGATCAAGTTCTTTGAGTTATTAGAACCCTAAACTTCAAATAGAGATTTTGAAAAAAATCAAATCAAGAACTCACCTTTAAACACTAAAATCAAATCCTTTTGCATCAAAGTTCATCTTGCATTCATTTTATGATTGGGTTTGCATCATCACAACATGCTTGGTAAGATTTTGATTAATTTCATCTTAGTTTATTATTTTACTAATCAAGCATATTCTCTTTTTAATTACTTGTATGTTTTTGATCATATGATAAATACAAGATTAGAGAATTAATTGTGATGAATTGATTGAGTATTGTTTCGTGATAGCTAATTAGGTTTTTGATTAATCTTGACTAGCTAAGCTATTTGACATGTCATCTAGCTATTGATATCTAGGATTGAATTAATTGCATATTATTATCCTAGGTAAGCATTTAGAGTAACCTAGCTCTAAATTGCATTTTGAGTATTTTACATATTCACATAGGTTGCATAATCTCTTCATAGAGAATTAAGTCTTGAGGCTAAGGTTGCTTAGGCCTCAAGCAATTAGGACTAGAGCCACTTTTAAAGGCCCGAGTGGTAGAAGTGGGGGGTATTGACCGGAGTGTTAGACGAGGTCTACATAGGTTGTAAACTCCATTTCGATTAGTGGATTTCGAGGTCCGAGTGTGGCGCACTAAACAGCCCGTGGTTTTTCCCAGTGGTTTGGTTTCCACGTATACATCAAGTGTTATTTAAATTCCGCACTATATTACACTTGCTTGTATTTTTGACTAGTAGGGGCATTTTCGTAAAATTGACTTGCATGCGAAAATTGGGTAATAATAGTTAAAATCCCCCCCTCTAGATATATATATCGAACACACCGAGCGTTATTGTTATTACTTTCAGGATGCATGGCCAACTCAACCAAATTCCAATGTTTCAAACATACGCCGACACGAGATTAGATCTTGGAAATATTTGGTGCACATTGGCTTGTTCGTAATCACAATAAGCAAAGGCAAGTAAATGTTCACTTGAAAAAGTGGTTTAGAGAGTTCAGAAAACAACATATACCAATTGCTTTTGTGTAGGTGGCTTGGGAGGAACGTGAGGCATAGACTCCTTATATAGGAGCGGTGCCTTGAAAGAGACATATTCTGCTTCCTTCGCTTGATCTTCCATCCCCTCCATTTCTTTTTGTTCTCTTGCAACTAGAAGAATTATTAACAACATCATGAACATAATCGTGCTCTATATTCTCACCACTCCAAGGGATGGTGGTAACTTCTTCTAGCATGGTTGATTTGCAAACTCCTCATTCTCTTGCCCTTCATGGCTTCCATGATAGTTCCAATGTGCACTTCCACTCTTCTCATTGAAGCTTCCAAACTTGAAAACCTAAGTGCACTCGCCTCCATTGCTCCGTTCAAAGTCTGTTCATAAGACATTTGTGATTTTTTGATGATCTCTAGCATTTCTTCTTTGGAATTCCTATTATGTGGCCCGTATTCAAAGAAATTGAGTCTTGAGCTTTTCCTTCCCTCAAATGCCTTTAGGAAAATAGTTCCATTTCTCTATTGAATTTGGCCAATTGCAAGGCAAGAGGATCCATTGTTCTTGAGAAGAAAATAAACAGGAAAATGAAAAAGGAAAACAAAAAAGGAAAACAATCCTAGAAAATCTAAAAACTACCAAAAATAACACACAACCTAGAAAATCTAACTACAAAAATAAATAAAAATCACAAATCAACTACTGAAAATGCCAATCCCTGGCAACAGTGCCAATTTTGATGAGGCTGTTTTGTACTTAACAAAATGATATTTCTATTTTTATTTGAAAACCAAGTTTCACCACTTGTATTCCTACTTAGGATGTAAAATTAGTAAAATGGTAAGCAAGGGATCGTCCACAGGGATTGTGTTAGATTAATTGATTTGCAATCTATACTAGGTTAGCCTAATCTAGGTGCATAAAACATAAATCATATATTGGGATAGATTGGTTGGTTTGAAAACCAAAAGAAACAAACAACAAGTAAAGTAAAATAAAGGTGTTATGGAAAATAGAATACCTAACTAGTCTAGATAAGATATATGGAATAAACAATTAATGAGAAGTCTAAAGGATTGATAGAGTCGCTAATGGACTTTGGGCAATTCATGCATAGCTTCATTAATGTACGGTTCACACAATCAATGACCATTCTCATTCAAAAGCGTCCATGGTTGTGGGTACTAAACCAAACAACTTCCCACCAAAATTCCTCACCAGAGAGGGGATAATGGTGAGATCAGTTAGTGACAATCAAAAGTCTAGGCAATTGGGGTTGATATACCAACCAAAAACCTATCATATTCACTATGTGCTACAATTAATCAAGTGTGTCAGTATCTTAACCAATTTAATCACAAGTAA
This sequence comes from Acer yangbiense, assembly GCA_008009225.1. Taxonomy (NCBI): domain Eukaryota; kingdom Viridiplantae; phylum Streptophyta; class Magnoliopsida; order Sapindales; family Sapindaceae; genus Acer; species Acer yangbiense. Next base: position 284,095 of record VAHF01000245.1, on the reverse strand, counting down.
ATCCTTCCAATATTGCAATTAACAAGTGTGTCAATAACTCAATCAATCATAAAAATATACTTAAAGTGTCCCCATATAGTGTCTAATAAACCTGGGGGGTGGGGGGGAGGGATTGCCAACTTTTTGGTTAATCAATATTAATCACAAACACCCCTTGATCGCGCTCAAAATGTTCACATTTAGCGCTCCCATTTCCTATCTTTTTGTACTTGTTTCTCGGGTAAAATCGGGTATTTAATGGAATAAATAAGTGTTTCAGGTAATTAGGGAAGTTCAGGGGCATTATTGTCATTTAGGACAAATCAGGGGTAAAAGTGCAAGATTCGGATATATATTGAAGATTTTGTGAATAGTGAAGAGTAGAGGGGTGCATATTGTAAATTGCCAGCCAAAGCACAGAGTCAGCACCACGTCAGCATCAAACGACATCGTTTTGGAGGGGCAACGTCACGCTGACGTTAGAGCGTCTTCAAGCTTCAGTTGGGTCACACGACCCGCGATAGACTAGACCCGACCCGAACCGAACCGAACCGAACCGAACCGAACCAAACCCGATTGACCCGACGTTGACCCAGTCATGTTCCGGCCATTTTTCGGCGTTCTCTGCCTAGATCGGCAGCCCTCATCCTTTCGATCACGATGGACCCACTTTGAGCCTCTCATGCACGTGATTTTCCTTACCTCTAAGTCCACCAACTTCCATGGACGTTCAAGCCTTCAAGCTTGATTCCAGCGGGTTCTTACACGCCCAAAGACGTCCAAACTCGCCAAGATTCTGCGGTTTCATGCCGCTGGAACATTCCTGCAGTCCAGAAGGTCAGAACTCGTGGCCAACTTTTGTAAAATCACCGTGACTTCATGCGGCGGGAATGAACCCGCGAGATAGGGGATCTAAGCCCACCGGAGTGACCGACTTGGAGATATTTCATCCAAAACCTTGCCCAAACACTTCCCTCTATATATATTCCCCTTTCCCAACCTTAAACACAATCCCTAATATCCAAATACATACCCTTTTACAACAATAAACCCTAAATATCATAGAATAGCTTAGAAACCTTAGTTTAGCTTACAACTACACCACACCTCAACACTACATGGTTTCATGTGGATTTCCTAGCTTGGAAGAAGAAGGCTTGGTGCTCTATTGAAGAACAAGAAGCTTCCTACTTATGGTTTCTTCTTACTTTTACTTCTCTTGTAATTCATGAACATGTATGTGTAATATACTTTGATTGTTGAGGAATGGATTTTATATGATTTATCTTGTATTTAATTGATCATACCTTTACTATATCCATCTTGAGTGATTAATTGTTGAATTGAATTAGATTGAATGTATACATGTTGTTTATTGATCACTAGTAACATGTAAACTTTGTTTTCCAACATTGATTATCTCTAGTGGAGAGGATTGGGTTAGTATTTGCATGTCCATGCATATTAGCTAGTTCTCATGTTCTAGGATTGTAAACCTCTCTATTATTGTCATTCTATATCCATAGTTGATGGTAATTGAGTGGTATGATTATATTTCATATTCCATATGTAAGGATTCCCATATATTGATTGGCTTATTTCGTGGACAAACCACATGTTGGGGTTGAAAATGTAAGGGTAGTTTAGGATTGAACTTCATGCTCGAAGGCCCTTTCAAGACCTCGAGGTACAAGCACGCCAAAGGTATAATTTCTAGTGCTTGGTTTTCCTTGAAGAGATTTAGTTAGCACACACACACTTAGCATACTTGATCTTGTGTGCATACTCTTCACATGTCACTTTACACACTAGCACTTTGTTTGATATCTTGTTGTGTGTATATGTGCTTAGTAATTCGTTTCCCGACATTGTTCGGAAACGTCTGCGCTTGCACTAATCAGTGCTTGGTTTTGCGTGAAGACCGCCCACGGAGAATGCCCTTGGCTTCTCCTTGGTTTTCACCATTGTTGGTGATCAGCGGTTATGATCGGCGGCCTGGCTGCCGAATGAAACTGCCGTTTGCTTTCAGATGTGTCTGGAGCAATTCTGCGGTCACGATCAGTGGTCACGACCGCTATTCAAAACCGCTGTTCATACCTGATCGATTTTAATCTCTCGGGTTTGATTCGACGGTTGGATCGGCGGTCATGAAATCGCTGAATGAAACCGCCGTTGTTCCCCTGTTCCCCTGTTCTTATCGGGTTCAATTTGGCGGTTATGATTGGCGGCCTGGCCGCCGATTGAAACCGTCGATTAGTGCGTTTCAAGGGCAAACTTGTCTTTTCACATGCCCAATTCTTGATGTCTATAAATATTTTACTTTCTCATTCTCTGATCAAGTTCCTTGAGTTATTAGAACCCTAAACTTCAAAGAGAGATTTTTGAGAAAAAATCAAATCAAGAACTCACCTTTAAACACTCAAATCAAATCCTTTTTGCATCAAAGTTCATCTTGCATTCATCTATGATTGGGTTTGCATCATCACAACATGCTTGGTAAGATTTTGATTAATTTCATCTTATTTTAGTATTTTACTATCAAGCATATTCTCTTTTAATTACTTGTATGTTTTTGATCATATGATAAATACAAGATTAGAGAATTAATTGTGATGAATTGATTGAGTGTTGTTTTGTGATAGCTAATTAGGTTTTTGACTAATCTTGATTAGCTAAGCTATTTGACATGTCATTTAGCAATTGATATCTAGGATTGATTTAAATTGATTATATCATCATCCTAGATAAGCATCTAAGGTTACCTAGCCTTCTTTGTTATTTGAATATTTATACATATTCACATAGGTTGCATAATCCCTTCATAGAGAATTAAGTCTTGAGGCTAAGATTGCTTAGGCCTCAAGCAATTAGGACTAGAGGCACTTTTAAAGGCCCGAGTGGTAGAAGTGGGGGGTTATTTACCGGAGTGTTAGACGAGGTCTACATAGGTTCTAAACTCCATTTCGATTAGTGGATTTCGAGGTCCTAGTGTGGCGCACTAAACAGCCCGTGGTTTTTTCCCAGTGGTTGGGTTTCCACGTATACATCAAGTGTTATTTAAATTCCGCACTATATTACACTTGCTTGTATTTTTTACTAGTAGGGGCTTTTTCATAAAATTGACTTGTATGCGAAAATTGGGTAATAATAGTTAAAATCAATTCACCCCCCTCTAGATATATTTATCATACACACCGAGCGTTTCTTTCAATTGGTATCAGAGCGGGTTCCTAGATATACTTAGGTGATCCTAGCTCATTTTAGGTGTGTTTTGCATCTGTGTGATTTGTGCTCATTCATACATTTTGCATTCATTTGAATTCCATTCATTTGTTACAATGAGTGGATACGGTGGCAACCATGAGGGTGCTTCAAGCACACGGCCTCTTCTCCTCACTGGTGTGAATTGTGCCTCATGGAAAGGCAAGATGGAAGCGTACGTGTGCCAAATCCATGATAGGGCATGGATGGCTATTGAAGATGGGTATGCACCTCCTATGATGACTCCCACGTGTAGGGAAAAATCGTAGTACACGCAGCGGAAGCGAGACTAAAAAAATAGTTTTAGTATGTTTTAAAATTTTTCCTTTTTATGAACCTTAACCCTTTAAATTAATTAACCATATATAAAGTAACAAAAAGCAGAATACCTTTTGTCGCGTGATCCGATTGACTTACGTCGATGGTAATCCGCAAGATCTTCAATCCTAGCACGAACGTGAATCACCTAGGAGCGTGGTCTCCCTTTTCTTTGAATTGCGTACCTGAGAATGGACAAACAAACTTTCTTTTTCTTTTGTTAGTCACAAAACAATCAAAAGACCACAAAGATTATTCCGGTCACTTTTGAGTTCTCAATCTAATGATCGAAACTCGCGTGAACCTAATTCGATGTTGTACACACAAGCTTATTGATGAACAAGCAATTAGTGTACCATCAAAAGAATAATCTCTTCTCTCTTTTATGTCTTGGTAGAATAATCAAACACTTTTCTATGAGTTGAGAAGAAGAAGAAAATTGATTCAGTGAACCAGAGAGGTGGCCGAATTCTATAGCATATATTATATAGGTGGCCGAAATTTCTTCTCTTCTTCCTTTAGGGTTGGCCGAATCCTACTTGTGATACAATTAGGGTTGGCCGAAAATCCTCTTCCAAAAAGGATTTGTGCTTTGCCCTAATTTCCATCAACTTTAGAATCCTAACCCTAATTTAACTCATAAGTATTTTATTCTTTTATTGACTTAATAAAAAAGACTTCTTATTTGATTAAATAAATAAACTTAATTATTTATTTTCTTACCAAACAAGTCTTTTACTTTTAGTATACATATAGTATAACTCTAGGAAACATATTTCCTAATCAGAAAAAGATTTTGTTTCTTAATTAAATAATTAATTAATAAATTAATTAATTCTCATTTAATCAAACAATAAAATAAAATAATATTTTTGACTATATACATAGCCTTGCCGCCCCACATAGAATATAAGGGCCAAATATTATTTCCTTATTTTATTTAATCCATTGGACTTTAAATAAAAAGTCCACATGTGAACCAGACCCATTCTTACTAAAAGAAACAAGCCCACATGCATTTCATTAATATATTAATATAATTGATCAGCCCATTAAACAAATAATGTGCAAATTATATTCTTAATATATTAAATGCAATTCTAGATGGACCCATAAATTGGTCCGGTAGAATATATCAAGTGATCCATGCAAGTCCGTGTGGATTGTGGATCTTGGCGGGCTATCTAAATTTAAGCTTCAATAGACATAACCTAATCACAATCAACAAATGATTCACTTAGGTCCGATCCATTAATTTTAACTCATTCCACTAAAGAGCTAAAATTGAACTCTTAAATAAAGATAGAATAAAAAGATGTTCCTCATTGGAGATAGTGTATCCTCGTGATTAATATCAGTAATCGCCAAGAGTTCATAGACCGCCTATAACTCTCCAAGTTACCATATTTACTCATATGACCACGTTTTGAACTTGGATATTTTGACTTGTCCAGAAGCCATGTTTTCAATAGCCACTATCGAAAACTCAACGTTGAGATTTAATATCCAATTACCTCAAAACATCCATATGATGATATTATACTCTCATTTAATAAATGGAGCCACGATGTCCATATCTATAAATGAAGTCCTCTATCGATTAACAAATGAATATCACCAAACTATCGAGGATAGACTATGCTATATAACCGTACTCATTGATAACTCAAATGATATCACTTGCAACCATAAGTCCATCATTTATCTCAGGATTAAGATAGACTCTCCGATTGTCCTGATAATGAAAAGACTATTATCTATTGACGGTTCTAGATAAAGCTTTTCATTGTGATCCACTTCAATGCACCCAGTGCACTAGATTCTTTTACTCGAAGACACTCCGATGATTTTAGACTCATCATATCTCATTTGATCCCACTCAAATGCTAGCAAAAGAATTCTACAACTTCAACAAGATAAAGGTGCCTAACCTTTAACTTAAGTTGTGAACATTATTCAAGACTAACTAAAGAATTATGTCTACCTCATACATATCCAGATGTACGAACAATTCTTCTTTTCTCATAGTCTTTAGACCTTATAATTATTTACTTTGACAATTATAATATTAAACTATAAATGCTATAAGCTTTGTTAAACCAGAAATCACTTTATTAATATGAAAAAGATTGTCAATTACAATATTACACTCTTGCTATTGAGCATAATCCTAACACCACGGGTGGTGGAGAAGAAGTACTCAAGCCTAAGGCTCAGTGGTCACTTGAAGAGTTTAAGACTTTAAAATGGAATAGGAAGGCATGGCATGCTCTTCTATGTGCAGTGGATGAAAATCAGTACAAACTGATTCAGAACACTAGGATAGCCAATGAGGCATGGGATATCCTAGATGTTGCACATGAAGGAACCGATGTGGTTAAGGATTCCAAGCTACAAGTCCTTCTAACGCAATTTGAGTTGCTTAAGATGGAGGAGGACGAGTGCTTCAATGACTTTGAAGTCAAGTTGATGGATATTGTGAATCAAAGCCATCAACTCGGTGATCCTTATTCGTATAGGAGAGTTAAGCAGAAAATTATGAGGTCTCTCCCTGCTAGGTTTGAATCAAAGGTGACGGCTTTAGAGGAAAATATCACCTATAAGGACATGAAGCCGAGCGAGGTAATTGGAAGACTCCTCGCCTATGAATCTAGGAAGGCTCCTAGCATTTCACTTCCTAAAAAGCAAAAAGGAATTGCTTTGAAAGCTTCCAAGGTTGTGAAGGAGGAAAATGGTGACTCGGACGAAGACATGGCATTGTTGCTAAGAAGATTCAAGAAATTCGTCAAGTTCGAGAAGAAAGGCTTTGGATCCAAAGGCCAAGACTTGAAGAAAAAGGCTCCCTTCAAGAGTCTTGAGCCTAGGCAAGAGAAGAATGAAAAGAAAGGGGTCCAATGCTATGAGTGTGGTGGTATAAGTCACATCTCACCCAATTGTGGGAACTTGAAGAACAAGATGGCAAAAGTGATGGCCGCCACTTGGAGCGAAAGTGATGACTCCGGAAAGGGAGACAAGTCATCAAGTGATGATGAGCTTACCATCGACTACACGGCATTTGGGGCCACTTGTGTAGAAGATAAAGTTGTTGGTAAGAATGACTTGACTAGTGATCCCATAGAAGAAAAAGATGAAGAAGTAGCTCTAGAAGTGATAGGGGAAGCTACTCATTGGGATATGACTCTCATTGACTCAAGAGACCAAGGTGAAGGTCTTAATGAGATAAATGACTCCATAGGAGAGATGAAGAGTGGAGGAGATAACTCTAGTGAAGATGACTCCTCATCTAACTCTACAAATGGAAGTGTAGAGAAAATGGATGTTAATGACTTTATAGTCAAGTGTGAAAGTTCAATGGAGAAGAACAATAGAAAGTTGAAGATTTTAGAGGATGAAAATCTAGAACTTTCAACATACAATGACCACTTAAGTAAACAAGTGGAGGCATCCAAGAAGATTGAAGACAAGCTAAGGGATGAGCTAGCTATGTCTAAGAGGAATGAAGAAGGGTTGAAGAGAGAGCTTGTTGAAGCTATAGAGTCATTGACTAGGATGACTACAAGCACCAAGAAACTTGACCACATTCTTGGCAGTGGAAAAAAACCCTTGTGACAAGAGAGGTATTGGGTATGAAGAAAGCAAGGAGATCACTACTCCAACCAAGACCATCTTTGTCAAGAGTTTGGGTAAGAATGAAGCCTCACCGGTGCACACACCTAGGAAGAAAATTGATCTAGGACAATGCTCAAGAAGTGCACATGTGAAGGAAGCTCCAAGGAGACAACCTCAAGCTCAAAAAGTTCCTCAACCTAACTTCCCTCAATCTCAAATTCATCAAGGGAAGAGGCCAATCATGCAAAATGGATCAAGGAAGCAAGCGAGACCGGGTCAACAACAAAGAAGATTTGAACCCGCTCAACCATAAAGTCATGGGAAGGCTCCTATGCATGCACAAGGACATGGTATGAATTCTAAATTTATCCCTACATGTCACTTTTGTGGTATTGATGGTCACATTAGACCAAATTGCTTTCATTTCATTAAATTATGTAGAATCAAAAGCATGATTGAAAAGAGAATGACAAGAGCTAGAATGCATGCTAATAGGAAGGAAAATATTCATGTTCATGATCCTATTATTTCTAGTACTCTTGAACCATTGTCCACTAGGAAGAAAAATGTCATATCTATGTGGATAAGGAAAAATGAACCCGCTTGCTATGAGACTAACAAGTCTCAAATAGGTTCAACCAAGTCAAATGGACTTGGGAGGTCCATAGGACCTCATGACCTTCATTGATGAAGGATGATGATGACCCCATATGGGGAACTCAAGCAAAGAGAGCTTATGCATACTTGTTGCATGCAAATATTTGAAAAATCTTATGCTTCTTTGTTGATTGCTTGAGTAAGCTTGGTTGCACATATGTATATATGTTTTCAATTCAATAAGTGTGAACCATGCTTGTCTACAATCCATGTCATATTTATGTTCAAACATGCATTTTTGGACTAGGAGATTTACATAGGAAGTATGATATGAATGACCTATAGTTATCTCCATGACATGATGATTCTTATTGACATTGAAAGTTCTCAAAATACTCGAGGCGTGTTCTTTATAAAGCTAGAGGGGGGGGGGGGGGGGGGGGGGGGGGGGGGGGGGGGGGTGAATAGATTTTAACTAATATTACCCAATTTTCGCATGCAAGTCAATTTTACGAAAATGCCCCTACTAGTCAAAAATACATACAAGTGTAATATAGTGCGGAATTTAAATAACACTTGATGTATACGTGGAAACCCAACCACTGGGAAAAACCACGGGCTGTATAGTGCGCCACACTCGGAACTCGAAATCACTAATTGAAATGAAGTTTACAACCTATGTAGACCTCGTCTAACATTCCGGTCTGTAACCCCTCACTTCTACCCAGCGGGCCTTTATTAGCAACCCTATTCCAATTTGCTTGAGGCCTAAGCACTCTTAGCCTCAAGACTTACTTCTCTATGAAGAGAAACAACCTATGTGAATATATATATGAATATTCAAATAACAAACAAGGCTAGGTAACCTTAGATGCTTATCTAGGATGATGATATAATCAATTTAATCAACCCTAGATATCAATTGCTAAATGACATGTCAAATAGCTTAGCTAATCAAGATTAATTAAAAACCTAATTAGCTATCACAAACAACACTCAATTAATTTTCATCACAAATAATCTCTAACTTGTATCTAGCATATAATCAAAAGCATACAAGTAATTAAAGAGATGTATTAATATGAAAAACACTAAAGTAATATGAAATTAGTGAAGAACATACCAAATAAGATGTGATGATTCAAAACCATGCATGGATCAATTCTATGAAGGCATAGAAGATCAAATATGAAATTTGATGCAAAAGGGGTTTGATTTGAGTGTTTAAAGATAGGTTCTTGATTTGATTTTTTCTCAAAAATCTCTCTTGAAAGATTAGGGTTCTAATTGCTCAAGAAACTTATTCAGAGATTGAGAAAACAAGATATTTATAGACATCAAGAATTGGGCATAGAAAAGACACTTTTGCCCCTGAAACGCACCGTTCGGCGGTTTCAATCGGCGGCCAGGCCGCCGATGACGACCGCCGAATTGAGCTCGTGAAGAACAGAGCATTAACGGCGGTTTCATTCGGCGGTTTCGTGACCGCCGATCCAACCGCCGAATCAAACCCGAGAGATTAAAATCGATCAGGTATGAACGGCGGTTTCGAACGGCGGTCGTGACCGCCGATCTGGACCGCATAATTGCTTCAGACCAATCTGGACTGAAACGGCGGTTTATCATAACCGCCGATCACCAACAATGGTGAAAACCAAGGAGAAGCCAAGGGCATTCTCCATAGGCGGTCTTCGCGCGAAACCAAGCACTAATTAGTGCAAGCGCGGACGTTTCCGAACAATGTCGGGAAACGAATTATAAGGCACATATACACACAACAAGATATATCAACCAAAGTGCTAGTGTGTAAAGTGACATGTGAAGAGATGCACATAAAAATAAGCAAGTATGCAATCATAGCAAGAATGCTAAGTGAGTGTGTGCTACTAAATCTCTTCAAAGAAAAACAAGCACAAGAGATTATACCTTTGGCGTGCTTGTATCTTGAGGTCATGGAAGGGCCTTTGATCTTCAACACCAAACACTTAGACTACCCTTACATTCAAAACCCCAACATGTGGTTTGACCACGAAATAAGCCAATCAACAAAACGGGAATCCTTACAATCTCCCCCTTTGGCTATTTCGTGACAAAACCACCACTCACATTGATTCCTCACAACAAAAATAAACCTATGGGTCAATGAAGATTTTCTACAATACAAAGAGATATATAAAAATAAAACTTGAAGTCTTCAATCTCTTGTAGAACAATCATTCCCTGAAACAAGGTTTCTATACTTTCCAATTCAAGTAAAAGTGAGATGAATCAAGTGAGGACATAAACAAGCAATTGCATTTCTAAGAAATTAAACACAACATCATGCAATGTATGATGAATGCAATGCTCCCCCTCAAAGGGTTACTCCCCCTCAATGTATATTCTCCCCAATGTGCACCAATTGCTACAACAATTTGCACCTCCCCTTACCACATTCTACTCCCCCTTTTTGTCATGATATAGACAAAGGAGTAGTCCCCAACCGGGTTACTCAAGGCAAAGAGAGATAGTAGCATTCTAGTATATGCATAATCAATATAAGTCACTTTATGCAATCTCAATTAATCGGAGAGAAACGAGGAGATTTAGTAGATAAAATGTGTGAAACAAAATGCTTTGCATACAAGACATATTGCATTCAAGTCCAAAATACCATGGTATTTGGCAAAGCAAATGACAAAGGTTTCTAATAGGAATTCAAACCAATTTCACCATTGTCATGAGAGAAGCAAGGATATAGAAATTTCATTGATTTCAATTTAAGAACAACTATATCCAACTTTATAAGCTAAACATGTCATGAGCGACTTTGCACCCTACTTGATTTTTCCGGATAAGATATCCGTATGATAGTAGACATGTTCAACCAATAAAGAAAGAGAGACATTTGGATTGTAAAATCCTTGAATGGATACTAGATCCTTTTTCATTTGAGTCTCATTAGCTTTTTCACACAAGTTTTTTGCATTTAATAACGCAATTATCAATTCATGCTTTTTCATTTGAGCATGTACATGAATTTCATGCTTTTCATAAGACATTAGCATGTTATTTAAGAATCATCATGTCATGGAGATAATCATAGGTCATTCAAATCATACTTCCTACATACATCTCCTAGTCCAAAATGCATGTTTGAACATAAATATGACATGGATTGTAAACAAGCAAGGTTCACACTTATTGAATTGAAAACATATATACATATGTGCAACCAAGCTTACTCAAGCAATCAACCAAGAAGCATAAGATTTTTCAAATTTTTTGCAAGTGACAAGAATGCAAAAATAGCTCTCTTTGCTTGAGTTCCCCATATGGGGTTAGTATCATCCTTCATTAATGAAGGGCATGAGGTCCTATGGACCTACCAAGTCCATTTGACTTGGTTGAACCTATTTGAGACTTGTTAGTCTCATAGCAAGCGGGTTCATTTTTCCTTATCCACATATATATAACATTTTTCTTCTTAGTGGTCAAAGGTTGCATGTCATTCACTAACCTAGGATTATTGACAAAAGATTTCCTAGGCTCATGCAAATGGGCTCTTCTTAGCCTCTTTTTCTTTATCATGCTATCAATCCTACAATGGTTAATGTACTTAAAGCACTTAGGCCTAATATGCCCATAAACACCACAATAATGACAAGTTGGTACAAAGTAAGAATTCATACCATGTTCTTGTGAAGTCATTGGAGACTCATCATGCATTTGATGTCTCCTTTGGTGTTGAGTCGGTTCATGTCTTCTATTTGGTTGAACCGGAATGGGTTGCCTCCTTGGATTAGGTAGCATGTTTTGCCTCTTTTCATAGTGAGTCATTTGTTGAGGAGAGATGACTCGAGAGGCTCTAATCCGTTGAGCTTGGGGTTGTCTCGTTTTCACCACCTTCACTTGTGCATTTTTCGAACATTGTCCTAGTTCTAACTTCTTCCTAGGAGTTTGCACCGGTGACGCTTCTATCTTACCCAAACTCTTCACAAAGACGGCCTTCTTAGGAATAGAGCAATCCTTGCTCACTTCGAATCCAAGACCTCTTTTGTCACAAGGGCTTTTCCTACACCAAGTATGTTGTCAAGTTTCTTGGTGCTTGTGGTCATTCTAGTCAATGACTCTTTGGCTTCAACAAGCTCTCTCTTCAAACCCTCTTCATTCCTCTTAGACAAAGCTAGCTCATCTTTTAGCTTGTCTTCTTCCACCATGGATCTTATCACTTCATCATTCAAGTGATCAACTTGTGTTGAAAGCCTAAGTAGTTCTTCCTTTAACCTTTGAATCTCTTTTTCATTCTTTAACTTAGAGCTTTCAAAACTTTCAAAGTTGTCCTTAAGATCCATTTTCTCCACTTGCTTCTTTAGGAGGTCATTGTATGTTGTAAGCTCTAGATTTTCTTCCTCTAAAATCCTTAGAAATCTATCTTTCTTCTTCATGGAGCTTTCAACATTGACTATAAAGTTATGCATATCCATATTCTCTACATTTCCATTTGTAGAGTTAGATAAGGAGTCATCTCCACTAGTGTCATCTTCTAGGCTCTCCTCCTCTCTTATGGATCCAATTTCCTCATCAAGACCTTCACCTTGATCTCTTGAGTCAATAAGTGCCATATCCCAATGTGAAGCAACAACTATCTCCTCTAGAGCTACTTCTTCGACTTTCTCTTCTATGGGATCACTAGCAACGGAATTCTTACCAACAACTTCATTTTCTTCACAATTGGCACCCAATGCCTTGAAGTTATTGATAAGCTCATCATCACTTGATGACTTATCTCCTTCTTCGGAGTCATCACTTTCACTCCAAATGGCGGCCATCATTTTTCTCTCTTGTTCTTCAAATTCCCACAATCTAGTGAGATATGACCTATGCCACCACACTCATAGCATTGGATCCCTTTCCTTTCACTATTCTCTTGCCTATGCTCAACCTTCTTGAAAGGAACCCTTTTCTTCAATTCTTGCCCTTTGGATGCATGACCCTTCTTCTCGAATTTTACAAACTTCTTGAATTTTCTCATTAAAAGTGCCATGTCTTCATCCGAGTCATCCTTGTCCTCCTTCTCAACCTTGGAAGCTCTCAAAGCAATCCCTTTTTGCTTCTTTGAAGGAGTGGAGCTAGGACCCTTCCTAGACTCGTAGGCGAGAAGTCTACCTATAACCTCGCTCGGCTACATGTCCTTAAAATCACTGTTTTCTTCTAAAGCCGTCACCTTAGACTCAAACCTCTCGGGAAGCGATCTCATTATCTTTTGCTTGATCCTTCTATCCGAGTAAGGGTCACCAAGTTGATGACTTTGGTTGACAATGTCCATCAACCTAATCTCGAAGTCGTTGAAGCACTCATTCTCCTCCATCCTAAGTGTCTCAAATTGAGTTTGGAGGACTTGAAGTTTGGAGTCCTTCACTACTTCGGTTCCCTCGTGTGCAACCTCTAAGATGTCCCATGCCTCCTTGGCTATCTTAGTGTTCTGAATCAGTTTGTACTGATTTTCATCCACTGCACATATGAGGGCGTGCCATGCCTTTTGATTCCACTTGGACAACTCAAACTCAGGTTGTGTCCACTGTGCCTTAGGCTTGAGCACTTCTTCTCCTCCACCGTGGGAGTCATCATAGGAGGCGAATATCCATCTTCAATGGCCATCCATGCCCTATCATGGATTTGACACACATATGCCTCCATCTTCCCTTTCCATTGGGAGTAATTTATGCCGGTGAGGAGGGGTGGCCGTGTGCTTGAAGCACCCTCATGGTTGCCACCGAATCCACTCATTGTATCAAATGAATGAATGAAATGTATGCAAAATGTATGAATGAGCAAAAATCACACAAATGCACAACACACCTAAAATGAGCTAGGATCACCTAAGTATATCTAGGAACCCGCTCTGATACCAATTGAAAGTTCTCAAAATACTCGAGGCGTGTTCTTTATAAAGCTAGAGGGGGGGGGGGGGGGGGGGGGTGAATAGATTTTAACTAATATTACCCAATTTTCGCATGCAAGTCAATTTTACGAAAATGCCCCTACTAGTCAAAAATACATACAAGTGTAATATAGTGCGGAATTTAAATAACACTTGATGTATACGTGGAAACCCAACCACTGGGAAAAAACCACGGGCTGTATAGTGCGCCACACTCGGAACTCGAAATCACTAATTGAAATGAAGTTTACAACCTATGTAGACCTCGTCTAACATTCCGGTCTGTAACCCCTCACTTCTACCCAGCGGGCCTTTATTAGCAACCCTATTCCAATTTGCTTGAGGCCTAAGCACTCTTAGCCTCAAGACTTACTTCTCTATGAAGAGAAACAACCTATGTGAATATATATATGAATATTCAAATAACAAACAAGGCTAGGTAACCTTAGATGCTTATCTAGGATGATGATATAATCAATTTAATCAACCCTAGATATCAATTGCTAAATGACATGTCAAATAGCTTAGCTAATCAAGATTAATTAAAAACCTAATTAGCTATCACAAACAACACTCAATTAATTTTCATCACAAATAATCTCTAACTTGTATCTAGCATATAATCAAAAGCATACGCATACAAGTAATTAAAGAGATGTATTAATATGAAAAACACTAAAGTAATATGAAATTAGTGAAGAACATACCAAATAAGATGTGATGATTCAAAACCATGCATGGATCAATTCTATGAAGGCATAGAAGATCAAATATGAAATTTGATGCAAAAGGGGTTTGATTTGAGTGTTTAAAGATAGGTTCTTGATTTGATTTTTCTCAAAAATCTCTCTTGAAAGATTAGGGTTCTAATTGCTCAAGAAACTTATTCAGAGATTGAGAAAACAAGATATTTATAGACATCAAGAATTGGGCATGTGAAAAGACACTTTTGCCCCTGAAACGCACCGTTCGGCGGTTTCAATCGGCAGCCAGGCCGCCGATGACGACCGCCGAATTGAGCTCGTGAAGAACAGAGCATTAACGGCGGTTTCATTCGGCGGTTTCGTGACCGCCGATCCAACCGCCGAATCAAACCCGAGAGATTAAAATCGATCAGGTATGAACGGCGGTTTCGAACGGCGGTCGTGACCGCCGATCTGGACCGCATAATTGCTTCAGACCAATCTGGACTGAAACGGCGGTTTCATTCGGCGGCCAGGCCGCCGATCATAACCGCCGATCACCAACAATGGTGAAAACCAAGGAGAAGCCAAGGGCATTCTCCATAGGCGGTCTTCGCGCGAAACCAAGCACTAATTAGTGCAAGCGCGGACGTTTCCGAACAATGTCGGGAAACGAATTATAAGGCACATATACACACAACAAGATATATCAACCAAAGTGCTAGTGTGTAAAGTGACATGTGAAGAGATGCACATAAAAATAAGCAAGTATGCAATCATAGCAAGAATGCTAAGTGAGTGTGTGCTACTAAATCTCTTCAAAGAAAAACAAGCACAAGAGATTATACCTTTGGCGTGCTTGTATCTTGAGGTCATGGAAGGGCCTTTGATCTTCAACACCAAACACTTAGACTACCCTTACATTCAAAACCCCAACATGTGGTTTGACCACGAAATAAGCCAATCAACAAAACGGGAATCCTTACAATCTCCCCCTTTGGCTATTTCGTGACAAAACCACCACTCACATTGATTCCTCACAACAAAAATAAACCTATGGGTCAATGAAGATTTCTACAATACAAAGAGATATATAAAAATAAAACTTGAAGTCTTCAATCTCTTGTAGAACAATCATTCCCTGAAACAAGGTTTCTATACTTTCCAATTCAAGTAAAAGTGAGATGAATCAAGTGAGGACATAAACAAGCAATTGCATTTCTAAGAAATTAAACACAACATCATGCAATGTATGATGAATGCAATGCTCCCCCTCAAAGGGTTACTCCCCCTCAATGTATATTCTCCCCAATGTGCACCAATTGCTACAACAATTTGCACCTCCCCTTACCACATTCTACTCCCCTTTTGTCATGATATAGACAAAGGAGTAGTCCCCAACCGGGTTACTCAAGGCAAAGAGAGATAGTAGCATTCTAGTATATGCATAATCAATATAAGTCACTTTATGCAATCTCAATTAATCGGAGAGAAACGAGGAGATTTAGTAGATAAAATGTGTGAAACAAAATGCTTTGCATACAAGACATATTGCATTCAAGTCCAAAATACCATGGTATTTGGCAAAGCAAATGACAAAGGTTTCTAATAGGAATTCAAACCAATTTCACCATTGTCATGAGAGAAGCAAGGATATAGAAATTTCATTGATTTCAATTTAAGAACAACTATATCCAACTTTATAAGCTAAGTATCGGTCTTATTGTTCGAAGCCCTTTGAAGACCTCGTGTTGATAAGCACCGAAGGTAAATTTCTATGTGCTTACTTTTCTTTGAAGAGATTAGTTGCACACACACACTTAACATTCATTGCATATGTGTGCATTCTCTTCATTTGTCACATTTCACACTTGCACTTATTTATTATATTTTGTTGTGTGTAATTGTGTCATGTTGTTGAGTAATTCGTTTCCCGATAACTTTCGGAAACGTCCGCGCATGCACTAGAATGTGCTTGGTTTAGCGCGAGGACCTCCTATGGAGAATGCCCTTTGCTTCTCCTTGGTTTTCACCTATCTAGGTGATCGGCGGTTATGATCGGCGGCCTGGCCGCCGAATGAAACCGCCGTTTCAGTCCAGATCTATCTGAAACATTTCTGCGGTTGAGATCGGCGGTCACGACCGCCGTTCGAAACCGCCGTTTCAAGACCTGATTGATTTATCTCTCAGTCTAATTTGGCGGTTGAATCGGCGGTCACGAAACCGCCGTTCATACCTGATTGATTTTAATCTCTCTGTTTTGATTTGGCGGTTGGAATCGGCGGTCACGAAACCGCCGAATGAACCACCGTTTTTGCTCTGTTCTTCTCGAGCTCAATTCGGCAGTCATAATCGGCGGCCTGGCCGCCGATTGAAACCGCCGATCGGCGCGTTTCTTTGAAACTTACTTAAACGACCACACTTTGATTTGGCCCCCTATATATATGCCACTTTGACTTTAGGTCAATTAAGAGAGTTCATATTCAGAATTCATAATTAGGATATTTTTCAAAGAGAAGAAAAATTCCAAGAACTCCATTCTTGATTCTCAAACACTTTTTCATGATCATCAATCATCATCTAGCATCATCTTAGATCATCTAGATGTCATCTAGCATGGAATCTTCATCATACTTTGCTTGGTAAGCTTTTCACTAATATCTTACATGTTTTGTGTTTCTCTTATCTAGCAATCTCAATTAATTACTTGTTTGTTATTTTGTATGCTTTGGATACAATATTGAGATGAGTATGATGTATGTTTGAGAAGTTATATTGTGCTTGCATATTAGGTTTTGTGCTTAGTATTGATTAGCTAAACTAATTGACATGTCAGTTAGTTTTGATATCTAGGATTGTTCTAATTGCATATTAATCATCTTAGATAAGCATATAGGGTTTCCCTTGCTCTATGTTGCATTTTGGATATTTTCATATATTCACTTAGGGTTGTATTCTCTTCTAGAGAAAGTAAGTCTTGTGTGTAGCAACCGGGATTAGGTTGCTTAGATCGCAAGCAAATAGGACTAGGTTCACTCATACCGGGATTAGGTAGGTGTGTGATTACTTCCGGGATTAGGTTGTAATCGTTTGCACATTTAGTGGATTCGAGGTTCGAGTGTGGCTTACTTACATAGCCCGTGGTTTTTCCCGTGAGGGTTTCCACGTAAAAATCAAGTGTTGTTTTAATTTCCGCACCATATTACAATTGCTTGGTTATATTATCTTGAGGGCTTTTTCGTAATTTTGACTAACACGAAAAATTGGGTAAAAAGCGTAAAATCTTTTCACCCCCCCTCTAGATAGCTTTATACACACCGTGCTATAATTTGTTTCAATTGGTATCAGAGTGGGTTCCTAGACATACATAGGTGATCCTTGCTTATTTTGGTGTGTTTTGCATTTTGTGTGATTTTGATCATTCATACATTTGCATTCATTTCATTCATTCATTAACACTATGAGTGGAAACGGTGGAAATGGTGGTGGCCACGAAGGAGCTTCTAGCACAAGGCCTCCACTTCTTACCGGATTGAACTATTCCCAATGGAAAGGGAAGATGGAATCCTACATATGCCAAATTCATGACCGTGCATGGATGGCGGTGGAAGACGGATAAGATCTCCCTATGATGACTCCCGCGGGTGGAGGACAAGATGTTTTGAAGCCTAAGGCCCAATGGAACGCGCAAGAGTTTGAGGCTTCTAAGTGGAATAGGAAGGCTATGCATGCCATTATGTGTGCTATGGATGAGAATCAGTACAAGCTTATTCAGAATACTCAGATTGCCAAAGTGGCATGGGACATCCTTCAAGTTACACATGAGGGAACCGAGGTGGTGAAGGAGTCCAAGCTTCAAGTCCTCCAAACTCAGTTTGAGCTACTTAGGATGGGAGAGGATGAATGCTTCAATGACTTCGAAATCAAATTGATGGACATTGTAAATCAAAGCCATCAACTCGGAGACCCGTATTCGGATAGGAGAGTCAAGCAAAAAATTATGAGATCTCTCCCCGATAGGTTTGAATCCAAGGTGACGGCCATAGAAGAAAATAGTGGCTACATGGATATGAAGCCAAGTGAGGTGATTGGGCGTCTCCTTGCATATGAGTCTAGGAAGGCTCCTAGCACCACTATTCCTCCTAAGAAGTCTAAAGGAATAGCTTTGAAAGCTTCTAAGGATGCAAAGGAGGCAAAGCATGAATCGGATGAAGACCTTGCCTTATTTGTGAAAAGGTTCAACAAGGTTATGGGGTTCAAAAAGAAGAAGGGATTTGGGTCAAGAGGACAAGATTTGAAGAAAAAGAGTTCCTTCAAGAAGTTTGAGCCTAGACAAGAGAGGACCGAAAGGAAAGGGGTCCGATGCTTTGAATGTGGTGGGATTGGTCACTTTGCCCCCGAATGTGCTAATCACAATGAAAAGAAGAAGAGCAAAGTGATGGCCGCCACTTGGAGTGGGAGTAGTGATGACTCCAATGAGGAAGATGAGTCTTCAAGTGAAGAAGAGCTCATGGCTAATCTCCTAGCTTTTGCTTCCTCCCATAAAAGCAAAAGTGCTAGTGAGAGAGAGGAAATGAGTAAAGAGGAAAATGACTCAAGTGAAGAAGAAAGTGATTCCTCATCTAACTCCATAAGTAGTTTTGTGGAGAAAAAGGTGTTTGCTAAATGCCATGCCGAGTTTAATGATTTAGCAATCAAGAGCACAAGAAAGATCAAGATGTTGAGAGAAGAAAATCTTGAGCTTGCATCTCATAATGACCACTTAGGTGAACAAGTGGAATCCGGTGCAACATTCTAGAACTAAGCATATTGACATCCGCTATCACTTCATTAGAGAGCTTGTTGAAAATAAATGCATAGTACTTGAACATGTAGGTACTAATGATCAACTTGCGGACCTATTTACTAAACCCTTAGATGCTACTCGATTTAAAATTCTTAATAGATCTATTGGGATATGTCTTGTGGAGTGATGTTCTATGATTGACCCCATATTGGGAATTCAAGCAAAGAGAGCTAGTTTGCATTCTTGTCACTTGCAAAAAATTTGAAATATCTTATGCCTCTTCTTTTAATTGCTTGAGTAAGCTTGGTTGCACATATGTATATATGTTTTCATTTCAATAAGTGTGAACCTTGCTTGTTTACAATCCATGTCATATTTATGTTCAAACATGCATTTTTGGACTAGGAGATGTATATAGGAAGTATGATTTGAATGACCTATGATTATCTCCATGACATGATGATTCTTTAATAACATGCTAATGTCAAATGAAAAAGCATGAAATTCATATAACATGCTCACATGAAAAGCATGAATTGATGATTGCATATTCTTAAAAATGCAAAACTTGTGTGAAAGCTTATGAGACTCAAAATGAATAAAGGATCGTGTATCCATTCAAAGGAATTTACATTCCAAATGTCTCTCTTTCTTTATTAGTTGAACATGGTTACTATCATACGGATATCTTGTCCGGAAAAATCAAAAAGGGTGCAAAGTTGCTCATGCCATGTTTCGCTTATAAAGTTGGATATAGTTGCTCTTAAATTGAAAACAATAATCTCTATATCCTTGCTTTTCCCATGACATTGGTGAAATTGGTTTGAATTCTTATTAGAAACCTTTGTCATTTGCTTTGCCAAATACCATTGTATTTTGGACTTGAATGCTATATGTCTTGTATGCAAAGCATGTTGGATTCACACATTTTCTCAAAATAAATCTCCTTGTTTCTCTCAAATTAATTGAAGTGCATAAAGTGACGTATATGTATATGCAAATCTTGCATGCTTCTATCTCTCGTTGCTATGAGTGACCCGGTTGGGGACTACTCCTTTGCCTATATCATGACAAAAAGGGGGAGTAGGACATGGTAAGGGGAGGTGCAAAATATAGAAGCTATTGTGCACTTTGGGGAGAACATACATTGAGGGGGAGTAACCCGTTGAGGGGGAGCATTGCATTTATCATACATTGCATACATTTGGTAATGTTGTGCCTAAAATTCTAAAAATGCAAATGCTTGGTATTGTTCTCACATGATTAATCTCACACTTTTCTTGTATTGGAAATGTTAGAAACTCTTTTCAGGGTTTGATTATTCTACAAGAGGTTTAAAGACTTCAAGTTGCATTCTTTGTAATGTAGAATATCATTGTAGTCCCGTAGTTTCTATTTTTTTGTGAGGAATCAATGTGAGTGATGGTTTTGTCACGAAATAGCCAAAGGGGGAGATTGTAAGGATTCCCGTTGTTTTTAATTGGCTTATTTCGTGATCAAACCATATGTGGGGGTTCTTTGTAAGGGTAGCCTAAGTATCGGTCTTATTGTTCGAAGCCCTTTGAAGACCTCGTGTTGATAAGCACCGAAGGTAAATTTCTATGTGCTTACTTTTCTTTGAAGAGATTAGTTGCACACACACACTTAACCTTCATTGCATATGTGTGCATTCTCTTCATTTGTCACATTTCACACTTGCACTTATTTATTATATTTTGTCGTGTGTAATTGTGTCATGTTGTTGTGTAATTCGTTTCCCGATAACTTTCGGAAATGTCCGCGCATGCACTAGAATGTGCTTGGTTTAGCGCGAGGACCGCCTATGGAGAATGCCCTTGGCTTCTCCTTGGTTTTCACATATCTAGGTGATCGGCGGTTATGATCGGCGGCCTGGCCGCCGAATGAAACCGCCGTTTCAGTCCAGATTGGTATGAAGCATTTCTGCGGTTGAGATCGGCGGTCCCGACCGCCGTTTCAAGACCTGATTGATTTATCTCTCAGTCTAATTCGGCAGTTGAATCGGCGGTCA
This sequence comes from Acer yangbiense, assembly GCA_008009225.1. Taxonomy (NCBI): domain Eukaryota; kingdom Viridiplantae; phylum Streptophyta; class Magnoliopsida; order Sapindales; family Sapindaceae; genus Acer; species Acer yangbiense. The sequence goes on along the minus strand of VAHF01000245.1, from coordinate 262,910 downwards.
CGAAACCGCCGTTCATACCTGATTGATTTTAATCTCTCTATTTTGATTCGGCGGTTGGAATCGGCGGTCACGAAACCGCCGAATGAACCGCCGTTTTTGCTCTGTTCTTCTCGAGCTCAATTCGGCGGTCATAATCGGCGGCCTGGCCGCCGATTGAAACCGCCGATCGGCGCGTTTCTTTGAAACTTACTTAAACGACCACACTTTGATTTGGCCCCCTATATATATGCCACTTTGACTTTAGGTCAATTAAGAGAGTTCATATTCAGAATTCATACTTAGGATATTTTTCAAAGAGAAGAAAAATTCCAAGAACTCAATTCTTGATTCTCAAACACTTTTTCATGATCATCAATCATCATCTAGCATCATCTTAGATCATCTAGATGTCATCTAGCATGGAATCTTCATCATACTTTGCTTGGTAAGCTTTTCACTAATATCTTACATGTTTTGTGTTTCTCTTATCTAGCAATCTCAATTAATTACTTGTTTGTTATTTTGTATGCTTTGGATACAATATTGAGATGAGTATGATGTATGTTTGAGAAGTTATATTGTGCTTGCATATTAGGTTTTGTGCTTAATATTGATTAGCTAAACTAATTGACATGTCATTTAGTTTTGATATCTAGGATTGTTCTAATTGCATATTAATCATCTTAGATAAGCATATAGGGTTTCCCTTGCTCTATGTTGCATTTTGGATATTTTCATATATTCACTTAGGGTTGTATTCTCTTCTAGAGAAAGTAAGTCTTGTGTGTAGCAACCGGGATTAGGTTGCTTAGATCGCAAGCAAATAGGACTAGGTTCACTCATACCGGGATTAGGTAGGTGTGTGATTACTTCCGGGATTAGGTTGTAATCGTTTGCACATTTAGTGGATTCGATGTTCGAGTGTGGCTTACTTACATAGCCCGTGGTTTTTCCCGTGAGGGTTTCCACGTAAAAACCAAGTGTTGTTTTAATTTCCGCACCATATTACAATTGCTTGGTTATATTATCTTGAGGGCTTTTTCGTAATTTTGACTAACACGAAAAATTGGGTAAAAAGCGTAAAATCTTTTCCCCCCCCCCCCCTCTAGATAGCTTTATACACACCGTGCTATAATTTGTTTCACCTATATCATGACAAAAAAGGGGAGTAGAATGGCGGTAAGGGGAGTTGCAAATTGTGATAGCAATTATGCATGTTGGGGAGACAATACATTGAGGGGGAGTAACCCGTTTAGGAGGAGCATTGCATTCACAATTATTGCATGATGTTGTAGTTGTACTTAAATTTTTAGGAATGCAAATGCTTGTTTTTATTCTCACTCGATTCATCTCACTTTTTACTTAAATCGGAAAGTATAGAAACTTTGCTTTCAGGGATTTATTGTTCTACAGGAGATTGAAGACTTCAAGACTATTTTTATATATCTCTTTGTAAAGTAGAAAATCATAGTAGACCCGTAGTTTCTATTATGTTGTGAGGAATCAATGTGAGTGGTGGTTTTGTCACAAAATAGCCAAAATGGGAGATTGTAAGGATTCCCATATATTGATTGGCTTATTTCGTGGACAAACCACGTGTTGGGGTTTGTATGTAAGGGTAGTTTAGATGATTGATGATCATACTCGAAGGCCCTTTCAAGACCTCAAGGGATAAGCACGCCAAAGGTATAATTTCTAGTGCTTGGTTTTCTTTGAAGAGATTTAGTTAGCACACACACACTTAGTATACTTGATCTTGTGTGCATATTCTTCACATGTCACTTTACACACTAGCACTTTGTTTGATATCTTGTTGTGTGTATATGTGCTTAGTAATTCGTTTCCCGACATTGTTCGGAAACGTCCGCGCTTGCACTAATGAGTGCTTGGTTTCGCGCGAAGACCGCCCACGGAGAATGCCCTTGGCTTCTCCTTGGTTTTCACCATTGTTGGTGATCGGCGGTTATGATCGGCGGCCTGGCCGCCGAATGAAACCGCCGTTTGCTTCCAGAAGTGTCTGGAGCAATTCTACGGTCATGATCGGCGGTCACGACCGCCGTTCGAAACCGCCGTTCATACCTGATCGATTTTAATCTCTCGGGTTTGATTCGGCGGTTGGATCGGCGGTCACGAAACCGCCGAATGAAACCGCCGTTGTTCCCCTGTTCTTATCGGGTTCAATTCGGCGGTTATGATCGGCGGCCTGGCCGCCGATTGAAACCGCCGATCGGTGCGTTTCAAGGGCAAACTTGTCTTTTCACATGCCCAATTCTTGATGTCTATAAATATCTTACTTTCTCATTCTCTGATCAAGTTCCTTGAGTTATTAGAACCCTAAACTTCAAAGAGAGATTTTTGAGAAAAAATCAAATCAAGAACTCACCTTTAAACACTCAAATCAAATCCTTTTTGCATCAAAGTTCATCTTGCATTCATCTATGATTGGGTTTGCATCATCACAACATGCTTGGTAAGATTTTGATTAATTTCATCTTATTTTAGTATTTTACTATCAAGCATATTCTCTTTTAATTACTTGTATGTTTTTGATCATATGATAAATACAAGATTAGAGAATTAATTGTGATGAATTGATTGAGTGTTGTTTTGTGATAGCTAATTAGGTTTTTGACTAATCTTGATTAGCTAAGCTATTTGACATGTCATTTAGCAATTGATATCTAGGATTGATTTAAATTGATTATATCATCATCCTAGATAAGCATCTAAGGTTACCTAGCCTTGTTTGTTATTTGAATATTTATACATATTCACATAGGTTGCATAATCTCTTCATAGAGAATTAAGTCTTGAGGCTAAGGTTGCTTAGGCCTCAAGCAATTAGGACTAGAGCCACTTTTAAAGGCCCGAGTGATAGAAGTGGGGGGTTATTGACCGGAGTGTTAGACGAGGTCTACATAGGTTGTAAACTCCATTTCGATTAGTGGATTTCGAGGTCCTAGTGTGGCACACTAAACAGCCCGTGGTTTTTTCCCAGTGGTTGGGTTTCCACTTATACATCAAGTGTTATTTAAATTCCGCACTATATTACACTTGCTTGTATTTTTTACTAGTATGGGCTTTTTCGTAAAATTGACTTGTATGCGAAAATTGGGTAATAATAGTTAAAATCTATTCACCCCCCCTCTAAATATATTTAACATACACACCGAGTGTTTCTTTCACCATAGAACAAAAGGTGCTTAATTGAGATCAATTGATATATTCCTCTTCATTTGTATCTTTGCTCTTGCAAAATCTTTGCAAGAATTAGTTAGTTAGGTTAGTTAATTAGTGTAACTTAATTGTATTGCTTAGTTGTTGATTTACTTATTTGCTTTAGTTGCCATCTAATTAGTTTGGGTTAATTTTAATTGTCATTGTAGTATAAAGATTGCGTATCCTTGATCGTAGGATTCGCATCGCTTTTCGTTTTCGGCAATAGTGTAATTTAATCTCCATTTACTTTACATGCATATTAGTATAATCGTAGTGCATTAGATTAGTTGTAGCTTACTTGCCGCCATCACCATTTACATTTCCATGCACTTGTAATTATTGTAATTAGTGTAATTAGCTTAATTATAACATAAGGCGTAGAACCGACTTTACGTGTAACTCCTCCTTGTTGGGAACGATACCCTTACTCGTAACCACTATACGTGGCGAACGATTCGTATACTTGCGAAAAAGGTAGAAATACACTCGCACGTACGTACCATCATTTACCGCAGTTATATAACTGTCGTGTCCCGCGTGCGCCCATCAAGTTATTTGCGCCATTGGGGATATTTTATTAGAACCATTATGTGCGCATCACCCCTAATGTCTACCACAAGCCATCATGGTAAGATAAGTGCGGAATATAAAAACAATGATACAATGATTTGTTTTATGTGAGAAAACCCTAAAAGGGTAAAAAAACTCTCGGGCCTAATTGCCAATCAAACCCTCAAATCCACTATTTGCAAAAACGATTACAATCTAGGTTGACCACATAATACCTAATCGATTACTAATCCGTCTTTGCTACCCGCGGGCCTTTAATAGTGATTTTAGGCTCTTGCTTGTAAGCTACCCACGGTAAAGACAAGACTTAACTCTCAATAGAAGAGAAATGCAACCTAATGTGAATATGAACAATATCCAAAATGCATAAATGCTAGGTCAACACATTTGATGCTTATCTAGCCATGGATGAAAAAGTCAAATAATCCTAGATATCATGTTGCTATATGACATACATATAACTTAGCTATATGAGCAAATGGAATCTTAGATGCAATAGCTATCATAATACAAAACCCAACAATCAACACAAAAATCTCAATTTGTAGATAAAAATGAAATCTTGATGTAATTCAAGTCATAAAGGAGATATCTTGTTAAGCAAGAACACAAGTGTAAGGTTTCCATTTGTTGATTGGCTCATTTCGTGGACAAACCACATGTTGGGGGTACTTTGTAAGGGTAGCTTAGGTATCGATGTTATTGCTCAAGCCTTTTGAAGACCTCATCTTGATAAGCACCGAAGGTAAATTTCTATGTGCTTACTTTTCTTTAAAGAGATTAGTTGCACACACACACTTAACATACATTGCATATGTGTGCATTCTCTTTACTTGTCACATTTCATACTTGCACTTATGTGTTATATTTTGTTGTGTGTAATTGTGTCTTGTTGTCTTGTAATTCGTTTCCCGATAGTTTTCGGAAATGTCCGCGCATGCACTAGAATGTGCTTGGTTTAGCGCGAGGACCGCCTACGGAGAATGCCCTTGGCTTCTCCTTGGTTTTCACCTTTATTGGTGATCGGCGGTTATGATCGGCGGCCTGGCCGCCGAATGAAACCGCCGTTTGCTTCCAGTAGTGTATGGAGCAATTCTGCGGTTATGATCGGCGGTCTCGACCACCGTTCGAAACCGCCGTTCAAGACCTGATTGATTTTATCTCTCGGCCTAATTCGGCGGTTGAAACGGTGGTCACGTATGAAACCGCCGTTTTCATACCTGATTGATTTTTAATCTCAGGTTTGATTCGGCGGTTGGATCGGCGGTCACGAAACCGCCGAATGAAACCGCCGTTGGTCCCCTGTTCCTCTCGGGCCAATTCGGCGGTTATGAACGGCGGCCTGGCCGCCGATTGAAACCGCCGATCGGTGCGTTTCAGGGGCAAACTTGTCTTTTCACATGCTCTGTTTTTCATGCCTATAAATACATCACTTTCTCTTGTTCTGAATGTGACTCTTTAATCATCAAGAACCCTACTTTAAAAAGAGAGATTTTTAAGAGAGAAAGCAATCAAGTTTGCTCATCAAACACTCAAACCAAAATCCATTTGCATCAAAGTTCACCTAGCATTCTCTAGCATATCTAGGATGCTTGTTTGCATGGGTCTTTGATCATCACACTTGCTTTGGTAAGTTTTTCACTATTATCATACATAATTAGTGTTTAATTTATTATGGCATCTCTTTTATTACTTGATTGTTCTTAGATTATAATCTAATATTCAAGATAGAGATTGTTGTGTTGATTTGATTGAGTGTTGTTTTTATGATAGATATCTAGGTTTCTCTAATCTATGATTATCTATGCTAATTGACATGTCATTTAGCTTTAATATCTAGGATTGTTTTTAATTGCATATTCATCATCTTAGATAAGCATATAGGGTTTCCCTTGCTCTATGTTGCATTTGAATATTCATATATTCACTTAGGGTGTTAATCTCTTTTTAGAGAATTAAGTCTTGTGTTGTGACCGGTATTAGGTTGCTTAATTCGCAAGCAATCGGACTAGGTTCACTCATACCGGGATTAGGTAGGTGTGTGATTACTTCCGGGATTAGATTGTAATCGTTTACACATTTAGTGGATTCGAGATTCGAGTGTGGCTTACTTACTAGCCCGTGGTTTTTCCTGTGAGGGTTTCCACGTAAAAATCAAGTGTTATTTAATTTCTGCATTTTATACTTGATTTATTGCTTTATCTATTTAGGGATAATTTCGTAATTTGGACTAACACGAAAAATTGGGTAAAAATCTTAAAATCTATTCACCCCCCCTCTAGATAGTTTTATACACACCGTGCTATAATTTGTTTCAATTGGTATCAGAGCGGGTTCCTAGACATACATAGGTGATCCTTGCTTATTTTGGTGTGTTTTGCATTTTGTGTGATTTTTGATCATTCATACATTTGCATTCATTTCATTCATTCATTTCATTCATTCATAAACACTATGAGTGGAAACGGTGGAAATGGTGGTGGCAACGAAGGTGCTTCTAGCATAAGGCCTCCACTTCTTACCGGATTGAACTATTCCCAATGGAAAGGGAAGATGGAATCCTACATATGCCAAATTCATGACCGTGCATGGATGGCGGTGGAAGACGGATATGATCTACCCAAGATGACTCCCGATGGTGGAGAAGAAGAAGTATTGAAGCCTAAGGCGCAATGGAACGCGCAAGAGTTTGAGGCTTCAAAGTGGAATAGGAAGGCGATGCATGCCATCTTGTGTGCTATGGATGAAAATCAATATAAATTGATTCAAAATACTAGGATAGCTAAGGAGGCTTGGGACATCCTAGAGATTGCACATGAGGGAACCGAAGTGGTGAAGGACTCTAAGCTTCAAGTCTGAGAATGAGTGCTTCAACGACTTCGAGATCAAGTTGATGGATATAGTCAACCAAAGCCATCAACTTGGTGATCCATATTCGGATAGGAGAATCAAGCAAAAGATTATGAGATCTCTACCCGATAGGTTTGAATCGAAGGTGACGGCTTTAGAAGAAAATAGTGGATATAAGGATATGAAGCCGAGTGAGGTGATTGGAAGACTTCTAGCTTATGAGTCTAGGAAAGGGCCTATCTCCACACCCACTAAAAAGCAAAAAGGAATTGCTTTAAAAACCTCCAAGGATGAAAATGAGGCAAAGAAGGTTGACTCGGATGAAGACCTTGCCTTGTTTGTAAAAAGGTTCAACAAGGTTATGAAGTTTAGAAGAAAGGGCTTTGGATCAAAAGGTCAAGATTTGAAGAAAAATGGCTCTTTCAAGAAGTTTGAACCTAGGCAAGAAAGGACCGAAAGGAAAGGGGTCCGATGTTTCGAGTGTGGTGGCATAGGTCACTTTGCCCCTGAATGTGCAAATCACAATGAGAGGAAAAAGGGAAAAGTAATGGCCGCCACTTGGAGTGGAAATAGTGATGACTCCATTGAGGGAGATGAGTCTTCAAGTGATGAAGAGCTCATGGCTAATCTCCTAGCTTTTGCCTCCTCCCATAAAAGTAAAAGTGCTAGTGAGAAAGAGGAAATGAGTCAAGAGGAAAATGACTCAAGTGGAGAAGAAAGTGATTCCTCGTCTAACTCCATAAGTAGTTTTATGGAGAAAAAGGTGATTGCTAAATGCCATGCCGAGTTTAATGATTTAGCAATCAAGAGCATAAGAAAGATCAAGATGTTGAGAGAAGAAAATCTTGAGCTTGCATCTCATAATGACCACTTAGGTGAACAAGTGGAAAAATTCAAGAAGATGGAAGATAAGCTAAGAGAGGAGTTAGTCTTATCTAGGAGGAATGAAGAAAGTTTAAAGAGGGAGCTTGAAGAAGTTAGAGATTCTATGACTAGGATGGATTCTAGCACCAAGAAGCTTGACCATATGCTTGGTGTTGGAAAGAGTCCATGTGATAAGAGGGGTCTTGGGTATGAAGATGGCAAGAAGATCTCAACCTCTAACAAGACCGTGTTTGTCAAGAGTTTGAGGAACGAAGAAACTTCATTAGTGCAAATTCATAGGAAGAAGTTAGAAATAGGACAATGTTCAAATGCACAAGTAAAGATGGGGCCAAGAAGGCAAACTCAAGCTCAACCCCCTAGGGTCCCTCAAGCCAACATTCCTCCACAATTGGCTTACAAAGGAAAGAGACCTATCATGCAACTTCAAGCTAGGAAGCAATCTAGACCGGTTCAACAACGAAAACGGATTGAACCCTTTCATCCACAAAGACAAGGACAAGGTATGATTCCTTATTTTACTCCTATATGTCACTTTTGTGGATTTGATGGTCATATTAGACCACATTGCTTTCGATATATAAAATGTGCAAAACTAGAAGCATGATAGAGAAGAAAAAGAAAAGAGCCATGATGCATGTTCCTAGGAATGATAATATGATTATGCATGATCCTAGAACATCTAGAGCCCATGTACCAAAGACCACTAAGAAAGCTAAGATTGTTTCTAGGTGGATTAGAAAGAATGAAAATGTTTGCCATGTTGCTCAAATAGCCTTGAAGGCAAATTTGTCTAATTTTTGGTATTTAGATAGTGGGTGCTCTAGGCACATGACGGGAAACAAGAGTTTCTTCGAGACTCTTGTTATGGAGGAAGGAGGATATGTCACTTTTGGGGATGGATCCAAAAAGAAGGTTGTAGGGAAAGGAACCATTTCCGTTCCCGGATTACCCTCCTTATCCGATGCTTTATTTGTTGATGGCTTGAAAGCCAATTTAATAAGCATTTCACATCTAAGTGATGAAGGATATTCCGTCTTGTTTTGTAAAGATGATTGCTCGATCCTAAAGCCCGATGGACAAACCTTATTGAAAGGTATGAGATCTAGCGACAATTGCTATTGTCGTGAAGCTAGAATTGTCTCAAACAATGTGTCCATGGATGAGCAAATAGAGTTGTGGCATGAAAGACTTGGCCACATGAACTTTAGGGATTTGAGAACCCTTGGAAAGTTCAATTGTGTGCGTGGCCTCCCTAAGCTTGGGAAGAAAGCCAATGGTATTTGTGGACCTTGCCAACAAGGAAAACAAACCAAAAGCATGCACAAAAAGGGCAAGTATCTCTCCACCAAGGAGCCTCTAGAGCTTCTCCACATGGATCTCATGGGTCCTATGCAAACCGAGAGTTTAGGTGGAAAGAGATACATTTTTGTTTGTGTTGATGATTTCTCTAGGTTCACATGGACATATTTTCTTAGAGAAAAATCCGAAACTTTTGATAAGTTTAAAATGCTTTGTAATAAAATACAAAATGAAATGAACTCTATTATTAAAAGCATAAAACGGATTAGAAGTGACCATGGGAGGGAATTTGAGAATGCTACTTTTGAAACCTTTTGTAATGGTTTAGGCATCTCCCATGAGTTTTCGGCTCCTAGGACACCTCAACAAAATGGAGTTGTTGAGAGGAAAAATAGGGTCCTTCAAGAGATGGCCCGTGTGATGTTGCTTAGCAACAATGTCCCTAGGAACCTATAGGCCGAAGCCATCAATACGGCTTGCTATATAGGAAATAGAGTTTTCCTAAGGCCCGGTACTAGAAACACCTCCTATGAGTTATGGAAAGGCGAGAGGCCAAATGTTAGCTACTTCCACACTTTTGGAAGCAAATGCTACATTTTGAATGACCGTGATCAACTTGGCAAATTCGATGCTAAGAGTGATAAGGGTATTTTTATTGGCTATGCCTTGAATAGTAGAGCCTATAGAGTTTTCAATTTAAAGACTCTAAGTGTTATGGAATCATCCAATGTCGTATTTGATGATACTAGGCTCAAGTCAAATGATCATGAGGAGGAGGTTATTTTTAGTGATGTTTCTCCTTTGGAGAAGGTTGTGGTGTCTCCTAATGTTGGGACATCTAATGTCAACAATGATGACACACAACCTATTGATAGAGTTCCTCTCTTGGACTCTAAAGAACCCGCTCCATGGGTTAGGAAACTCCATGATAAAGAAGATATCATTGGAGAGGTTAATGAGGATGTTAGGACTAGACGTCAACTTGCTAATCTTATTAGCTACACATGCTACACCTCTCAAATTGAACCCAAAAAGGTTGAAGAAGCCTTAAATGATGAATTTTGGGTTCTTGCCATGCAAGAAGAGCTAAACCAATTCGAAAGGAATGAGGTTGGACTCTAGTTCCTATGCCTAAGACCACTAATGTCGTAGGCATTAAATGAATATTTAGGAACAAATCCGATGAGGATGGCAACATAGTGCGGAACAAGGCTAGACTTGTAGCACAAGGGTACTCTCAAATTGAGGGTATCGACTTTGAGGAGACATTTGCTCCCGTTGCCCGTTTAGAGTCTATTAGGCTTCTCTTGTCCATTTCTTGTGTGCACAAGTTCAAATTGCACCAAATGGATGTCAAGAGTGCCTTCCTCAATGGCTTCTTGTAAAAGGAAGTGTTTGTTGAACAACCCAAGGGGTTTGTGGATGCTTACCACCCTAACCATGTCTATCACCTCAAGAAGGCTCTATATGGGTTGAAACAAGCACCGAGGGCTTGGTATGAGTGCCTCACTCAATTTCTTGTTGACAATGACTACACACGTGGTATTGTTGACAAGACACTATTCATCAAAAGAAACAATGATGAGCTTTTCATAGCTCAAATATATGTTGATGATATAGTGTTTCGCTCCACCAACAACACCAAGGTCCAACAATTTGTTGATGTTATGTCTCATGAATTTGAGATAAGTCTTGCTGGTGAGCTTAGTTACTTCCTAGGTTTGCAAATTAGGCAACTAGATGATGGGATTTTCATAACCCAAGCCAAATATGCCAAAAACATAGTGAAGAAGTTTGGTCTTGAAAAAACCAAACATTGTGACACTCCTATGAGCACCACCTTGAAGCTAAGGAAGGATGCTAGCGGTAAAAGTGTGGACCAAACCTTATATCGTGGCATGATAGGGAGCTTGCTCTATTTGACCGCAAGTAGGCCGGATATATCATTTAGTGTAGGAGTTTGTGCTAGGTACCAATCCGATCCCAATGAGTCCCATCTCTCTTCGGTTAAGAGAGTCATTCGCTTTGTGAATGGGACATCTAATTATGGAATTTGGTACTCATTTGACACTAATCCTAGTCTTGTAGGATATAGTGATGCGGATTGGGCAGGAAATTATGATGATAGGAAGAGCACATCGGGCGGTTGCTTTTTCCTAGGCAACAACTTGGTGTCTTGGTTTTGCAAGAAGCAAAACTCGATTTCCTTGTCCACGGCCGAGGCCGAGTACATAGCCGCGGGGAGTGGATGCACACAACTACTATGGATGAAGCAAATGCTAGTAGACTACGGATTCAACCAAGGTACTATCACTCTCTTTTGTGATAACATGAGTGCTATTAATATTTCCAAGAATCCGGTACAACATTCTAGAACTAAGCATATTGACATCCGCCATCACTTCATTAGAGTGCTTGTTGAAAATAAATGCATAGTACTTGAACATGTAGGTACTAATGATCAACTTGCGGACTTATTTACTAAACCCTTAGATGCTACTCTATTAAAAACTCTTAGTAGATCTATTGGGATATGTCTTGTGGAGTGATGTTCTATGATTGACCCCATATTGGGAACTCAAGCAAAGAGAGCTATTTTGCATTCTTGTCACTTGCAAAAAATTTGAAATATCTTATGCCTCTTCTTTTAATTGTTTGAGTAAGCTTGGTTGCACATATGTATATATGTTTTCAATTCAATAAGTGTGAACCTTGCTTGTTTACAATCCATGTCATATTTTTGTTCAAACATGCATTTTTGGACTAGGAGATGTATGTAGGAAGTATGATTTGAATGACCTATGATTATCTCCATGACATGATGATTCTTAAATAACATGCTAATGTCAAATGAAAAAGCATGAAATTCATATAACATGCTCACATGAAAAGCATGAATTGATGATTGCATATTCTTAAAATGCAAAACCTTGTGTGAAAGCTTATAAGACTCAAAATGAATAAAGGATCTTGTATCCGTTCAAAGGAATTTACATTCCAAATGTCTCTCCTTCTTTATTGGTTGAGCATGGTTACTATCATACGGATATCTTATCCGGAAAAATCAAATAGGGTGCAAAGTCGCTCATGCCATGTTTCGCTTATAAAGTTGGATATAGTTGTTCTTAAATTGAAATCAATATATTCTATATCCTTGCTTTACTCATGACATTGGTGAAATTGGTGAAATTGGTTTGAATTCTTATTAGAAACCTTTGTCATTTGCTTTGCCAAATACCATTGTATTTTGGACTTGAATGCTACATGTCTTGTATGCAAAGCATGTTTGATTCACACATTTTCTTTCAAATAAATCTCCTTGTTTCTCTTCAATTAATTGAGGTGCATAAAGTGACTTATATATATATGCAAATATCTTGCATGCTTCTATCTCTCGTTGCTATGAGTGACCCGGTTGGGGACTACTCCTTTGCCTATATCATGACAAAAAGGGGGAGTAGGATATGGTAAGGGGAGTTGCATATTGGGGAGAACATTGGGGAGTAACCCGTTGAGGGGGAGCATTGCATACACATACATTTCATAATGTTGTGCCTAATCTTTTAAAATGCAAATGCTTGTTTTTGTCCTCACTTGATTCATCTCACTTTTTACTTGTATTGGAAATGTTAGAAAGTATTTTCAGGGCTTGATTATTCTACAAGAGATTGAAGACTTGAAGTTTTATTTTCTTATCTCTTTGTGTTGTAGAAAATCATAGTTGTCCCGTAGTTTCTATTTCTTTGTGAGGAATCAATGTGAGTGGTGGTTTTGTCACGAAATAGCCAAAGGGGGAGATTGTAAGGTTTCCATTTGTTGATTGGCTCATTTCGTAGACAAACCACATGTTGGGGGTTCTTTGTAAGGGTAGCCTAGGTATCGATGTTATTGCTCAAGCCCTTTGAAGACCTCGTCTTGATAAGCACCGAAGGTAAATTTCTATGTGCTTACTTTTCTTTAAAGAGATTAGTTGCACACACACACTTAACATACATTGCATATGTGTGCATTCTCTTTACTTGTCACATTTCACACTTGCACTTATGTGTTATATTTTGTTGTGTGTAATTGTGTCTTGTTGTCTTGTAATTCGTTTCCCGATAGTTTTCGGAAATGTCCGCGCATGCACTAGAATGTGCTTGGTTTAGCGCGAGGACCGCCTACGGAGAATGCCCTTGGCTTCTCCTTGGTTTTCACCTTTATTGGTGATCGGCGGTTATGATCGGCGGCCTGGCCGCCGAATGAAACCGCCGTTTGCTTCCAGTAGTGTATGGAGCAATTCTGCGGTTATGATCGGCGGTCTCGACCGCCGTTCGAAACCGCCGTTCAAGACCTGATTGATTTTATCTCTCGGCCTAATTCGGCGGTTGAAACGGCGGTCACTTATGAAACCGCCGTTTTCATACCTGATTGATTTTTAATCTCAGGTTTGATTCGGCGGTTGGATCGGCGGTCATGAAACCGCCGTTGGTCCCCTGTTCCTCTCGGGCCAATTCGGCGGTTATGATCGGCGGTCTGGCCGTCGATTGAAACCGCCGATCGGTGCGTTTCAGGGGCAAACTTGTCTTTTCACATGCTCTGTTTTTCATGCCTATAAATACATCACTTTCTCTTGTTCTGAATGTGACTCTTTAATCATCAAGAACCCTACTTTAAAAGAGAGATTTTTAAGAGAGAAAGCAATCAAGTTTGCTCATCAAACACTCAAACCAAAATCCATTTGCATCAAAGTTCATCTAGCATTCTCTAGCATATCTAAGATGCTTGCTTGCATGGGTCTTTGATCATCACACTTGCTTTGGTAAGTTTTTCACTATTATCATACATAATTAGTGTTTAATTTATTATGGCATCTCTTTTATTACTTGATTGTTCTTAGATTATAATCTAATATTCAAGATAGAGATTGTTGTGTTGATTTGATTGAGTGTTGTTTTATGATAGATATCTAGGTTTCTCTAATCTATGATTGTCTATGCTAATTGACATGTCATTTAGCTTTAATATCTAGGATTGTTTTTAATTGCATATTCATCATCTTAGATAAGCATATAGGGTTTCCCTTGCTCTATGTTGCATTTGAATATTCATATATTCACTTAGGGTGTTAATCTCTTTTTAGAGAATTAAGTCTTGTGTTGTGACCGGGATTAGGTTGCTTAATTCGCAAGCAATCGGACTAGGTTCACTCATACCGGGATTAGGTAGGTGTGTGATTACTTCCGGGATTAGGTTGTAATCGTTTACACATTTAGTGGATTCAAGGTTCGAGTGTGGCTTACTTACTAGCCCGTGGTTTTTCCCGTGAGGGTTTCCACGTAAAAATCAAGTGTTATTTAATTTCCGCATTTTATACTTGATTTATTGCTTTATCTATTTAGGGATAATTTCGTAATTTGGACTAACACGAAAAATTGGGTAAAATTCTTAAAATCTATTCACCCCCCCTCTAGATAGTTTTATACACACCGTGCTATAATTTGTTTCAACAAGAATGGATGAAGATGATGTTCTACTTACCAAGTTATGTGTGTTGAAGAAGACCCATAAAGAACACGTACGACCTAGATGATGCTAGATGATGTTTGAATCATGAATGGATGGTGGGTATTTGGGTTTTGGTTAAGAAAAATCAAATCTTGGTAGCTTATCTTAGAAGACACGCTTGTACTCTTTAAAGATTGTGTTTTTAGCTCCCAAAACGAAATACAGAGAAAGATATATATATATATATGAGCCGTAAATGAAACTATGACGTTCGGAAAAATAGGCCTGAAGTTGGACACTACGTGTGTCTGGTGGGCGGGTATGGACCCGCGCACTACCTGCGCATGAAAAGAAACTTGAGAACACTGCGCGGGTAGAGACCGGTACACTACTAGCGCAGTCACCGGTGCATTGGGACCTGGAAAAACAACTCGAGAGCACTACGCGGGTAGAGACCCGTGCACAAGGACCCACGCACTGGAACTATCTGCGATGGTCACTCATCGCACTAAATCAAGCACACACCATCGTGCATGCGCGGATGTTTCTGATCAAGCATCGAGAAATGAATTACCATACTCAATACCACACTTAGATCTAATAACAAGGTGCACGTGTGGGAAGTGAAGAACACACACATATGAGAATTTGAAACACAAATGCAAGCGAATAAATCATGCATGAAAAGTGTGTGTGTGCAACTAATCTCTTCAATTAAGAGTCAAGGTGACGCGTCCGTACCGGCTCTACAATTATCACTAATAATTACTCTATCGTATCTCAGTTCTACTAACGGGATGCACGAATCTTACACCCTTTGCAATCGTACAAGTCGTTAGACTAGTGTAGTGTACAAAGTAAGGGTATCGAACCCACAGAGAATTAGGATCGCTAGTTAGAATTAACGCTACTGAATCATTATTAGGCTAAACTCATGCGATATTAAAACGATTTAAGATTAATAAGCTAAGATGCCAGGGGACATATGAAATTAGCAATGATGCACCTCCAAGTAACCACTCTTATGCAATATAGATCAAAATCACTAAGTCAAGTTCCATTTATACAATAAGGCACTCACAACAACTCACTCAATAATTACTCTAAAGTTTTAGATAAATCATTGAGTGATCGTTGGTTGTGGAACTAAGATTGATAAAGTGAGTTCATAACAAATTCTTGTTACTTTACACACTCTACTCAATGAATTATTGAATGACAATACACAATTCAATTGTTAGGAATTTAGTATTTCATCAATTCTATATAATAACCAATACATGCTTTCTATGGTTTATGAGAGACATGTCATTATTCATCCAATCAAGCATACATAAACGCAGGTGATTCATACAAGAAGAGTGGTAGCAAGTAGATTACATCATTACTTTCATAAATCCCCCAACATAAGTGGTTTAGTTACACATGATGTCTAAAAATAGCATAAGTGTAGAGAAAGAAAAGGAATACAACCCTTGAAGTCTTGATTGATGCGAAGGCCGAACAACACCTTTCTCCACAGCAATACAAGTCAAGATGATCATAAGTAACTCTCAAGTTCTGGGTGGACTAATCACTCATATGAAAAGTGATCAAGTTTTTCTTAACTACTCTATTCTATGATGCAATTTCCATTAACTACTAAGAAAACTATATCTATGTTATATTTTTGTCACCCTTGTTCTACTGAAAACTGGTGTATTTATGTCTTTCCATTCAAAATGGGCATGGAAATACCATAATTGCCCCTTGGTCGTGCTTCTGGCGGGTTCCTTCCGCGGGTTTGAACCTGCGGTTAAGTCCTGCGGTGGAGTCTTGTGGCTTCTGGTCCTCATTTTAGCAGCTACTTTCTCGCTGGCACGAACTCGCTAGCTCGTTCCCGATTCTTGGCGGCTTTAGACCTTTTGCCCGTCGGGACTTGTCTCGCCGAAGAACTCACGGTAAATTCTCCAGCGAGTTCAGGTCTTCTGTTTGGCGGCTAAAGTCTCGCCGTCTTCTTTCTGCCACTTTATGCCGCGGGTTTTGTCTTGTCAAACCTTCTTTCAAAGCTTTTGCTCCTTTTTTGACCAACTTTAATGCAAACACCTTCCTAAATGGGTATATTACCTGTACTTAACCAAAACACACGTTATGTACACAAAAATGCTCGAAAAAGAAAACAAAAGAAAGGAAAGGGAGCGCTAAATGTGAACATTTGTAGCGCGATCACAAGGCAAGTTAGTTACCTTCCTTGAAGCACTTGAAGACCACAGTGAGGTCCAAAAGCATTTGATGAGAAATCTTCAAACCTAAGCTACCCTTACAATTTTAAACCCAATAGTGATTTTGCCAACGAAATAAGCCAATCAAAAAATGAGGCATTTACAATCTCCCTCTTTGTCTATTTCGTGACAAAAACACCACTCACAAAGCAACCTCACAATTACAAGAGATGGTTGGTCAACAAAAAATTTCTACATAATAGTAAAACTCCTAATCTAAGTCCTGAACATCTTCAAGTCAATCCAAAACTTGTAGAAAATTCCAACCTACACACAATCAACAAAAAAAAAAAAAAAAAAAAAAACCTTCTAAGAACAAGTGTGTGTGAGGTGCTTATAACGATAGCATTTGCAATTGCCTTAACAAATTAAACCATTACAATCAAATAATATAATCATGCAATGCAATGCAACTCCCCCTAAATGCAACATCCCAAAACGGGTTACTCTCTCTCAACTAAACTCCCCCTAAATGTGATACCAATGAAGCACTATTTCTCACAACCTTTCTCCCCCTTTTTGTCAAAAGATAGGCAAATGGAGGCTCCCCTAATAGGTAAGTAGTAGCAAGGAGAGCTTATAGCACAAACACATATGCATAATCATATAAGCAACTTTATGCAACTCAATGCAACTCAATTAAGTAAGAGAGATTCAAGGAGTTTTATTTTATGAAAATGTGTGACAAAGATGATTTGCATGCAATACATGTTGCATTCAAGTAAAAAACAATGGTATTTGGCAATGCAAACAACAAAGGTTGCCAAAAGAATTCAAACCAATTTCACCCTTTGTCATGAATTAAAGCAAGGATATAGATTTTATAAGAAATTCAATTTAAGGAGCAACTATATCCAACTTTATAAGCAAAACAAGGCATGAGCGATTTTTGCACCCTTTACCCGTGTAATAGTAACCTTGTTCAACTAATATATATATATATATACATATATATATATATATATATATATATATATATATATATATATATATATAGAGAGAGAGAGAGAGAGAGAGAGAGAGAGAGAGAGAGAGAGAGAGAGAGAGAGAGAGAGAAATTTTGGATTTTAAAATCCTTGGAATGGATACAAGATCCTTATTGATTGGAGTCTCAATATTGCTTTTCATACATATTTTTGCAATTAAAATTAAGCAATCAACATTTCATACTTATCATTTTAAGCATGTTATTAGAAGAAAATCATCATGTCATGGAGGTCAATTATAGGTCATTCAAAGAGTACTTCAAAAGTAAATCTCCTAGTCCAAAAATGCATGTTTGAGCAAATATGACATAGATTGCAAGTAAAGCAATGTTGCACACTTATTAAGAAAAAAAAAACATATAAGCATGTACAACCAATCATCTCAAGCAATTAAAAAGGAGGTATAAAATTTATCAATGTAGCATAATGCAATTTTATGCAATTTTGCTCTCTTTGCTTGAGCTCTCCATATGGGGTCAAGACAAGCCATTTCAACCCATGTGACAAATCCCAATAGACTTACTATGGTTACCAAATCTAAGAGTGTCTAAGGGCTTTGTGAACAAGTCCACTAGTTGATCATTAGTTCCCCAATGCTTTAATGCAATAGTTTTGCTCTCTACTAGATTTCTAATGAAATGATGTCTAATGTCAATGTGCTTTGTCCTAGAATGTTGAACAAGAGTCTTTGAAATGTTAATGGTACTCATATTATTACAAAACAATGTGAGAGTACCTTGCTCTAAGCCATAATTAGCTAGCATTTGTTTCATCCACAACAATTGAGTGCAAGCACTACCAGCGGCAATGTATTCCGCCTCGGCCGTGGATAGGGAAATTGAGTTTTGCTTCTTACAAAACCAAGACACCAATTTTTTTCTTAGGAAGAAGCAACTGCTCGATGTACACTTCCTATCATCACTCCTATCCCATGATTTGAGGTACCATTCACAAACCGAATGATCCTTTTCACTGCAACAGGATGAGATTAGCTTGGTACCTAGCACAAACACCCACACTAAATGAAATATCGGGTCCACTTGCGGTCAAGTAGAGCAAGCTACCTATCATGCCCCGATATAAGCTTTGATCAACACTCTTTCCACTAGCATTTTGTTAGATTGATAAATGTTCGTATTGAGACCCCTAATTCCTATGTTTTATGTTATGTTCTTGAGTATAATTGAATATTTTAACGTGTTTGTTGAGATTGTGTAGAAGATAGCTCTTAGAATGAGTTTAACGACAAAAAGGTGATTTCTAGTGAAGTTTGGAGAAATGTCTCTACATCACATCCGACTTGTGAAGACCATATCTCCCTCCTCAGATCAAATCGGGTTGAGATCTATATGTTTTCAAAACTCCCTGAAAGTCTAGTTTCTGGAAAACTTTATAGTTTGTCAATTTGAGTTTTCTAGAAGACGTTATGGCCCATTTAGTAACTAAAGGTTAGAGCTGGAAAAGTTCACCGTAGTATGGACCGCAGTTTGTGCATGGTGACCTACGAAGAGGCCTGAGTAGCGGTACAAATCAGAAGAATTTTGCAGTTTGGACCGTAGGTAACCTAAAGAGTTACCCAGACAGCGATTTTACGTATTTTTAGCGAATTTCCACTCCGAATTGGTCCAGAATTGTCCCAAAGCTTCCCAAATCAAATCCTATTGACTTTAGAAGATCAAGACATGTTTGGGAAACTTCCTAAACTCAAATTATGAATCAATCATCAAAGAGGAAATCCAAGTTAGGAAAAGATTCCCATTCGTTGTTTAAATCTTCTTTCCTGCTTGGTGTGTTTCCTACAACAAAGAAAATTGGGAATATACAAGGAGAATCACCTATAAATACCCAGATTTTTCTATAAGTGTAAGGAGTGGAGAGTTGAAAATTGAAGATTGAAGACTCCATCAACATTCTCTTCTTCTACCTTTCTTTAGATTAGATGTTTTTATTTATTTTTCTAGTTAATTTCTTTGTTAGTTAGGGCTAACTTGAAGCCCTAGACATGATTCTAATTCCATAGACAAATGTGTTTTAATGAAGTATTATTTTCGTTACATGATGATTTCAACTTCTCTATTATAATTGTTTTTCTTTTATTGTGTTTCTTTGATTGATCACGTTAGGAGCATGATTTTAGGATCTACGTTGTAGGATAGAGTTCAAATGCCATACAAACATATTCTTACATGCAACAATTAATTGGAATAAGACCTAATTAAGGGAAATTGATTCTTGAATTACCTAGAATAAATGCAATGTTTTAGGGTTCATGTGATATTCATATTCTCTTGGTTCTTAATGGGTTCCGATTATTAAATCTAGTAAATACCCATGCTAGGTTATAATTTGGAATACAAGTATTTATGCAAATACTATGCAATCTACATACTAACTAAGAGAGAATCAATACAACTTGTGTGGAATACCCACTGCCTTGTTGTAAATATCTTTATCGTGTTTGACATCTTTAACTTCATTAGTGTCTATGGATTTGATGATTGTTTAGTGGTGGATAGGAGGTCCTAACTAGTGTTTTTCTATATATTTTTCCTCATTAATATTTCGCTACGTTTCTAGTTAGTTGTTTACTTAATTTTCTTTAGTTTTAATAGTCAAATAAAAACCCCTATTCATGTGTGCGTGTTTAGTGTCTTTGTTTTTATATTTTTAATTAGATTATAGTCCTAGAGTGTAATAGATATAAACTCATTATTTTAGTAGGTAAGTAATTCTTCGTGAGAACGATCCTTGCTTAACCGCTGTGCTATCATTTATGATTTGTGCACTTGAAAGGTTTTTATTATTTTTGTTTGCCTTTTTGACAACCAACACATTTTTGCTTAGCTTCAAGGTGGTACTCATGGGTGTGTCACAATGTTTGGCATTCTCAAGGTCAAACTTCTTCACTAGGTTCTTTGCATACTTAGCTTGGGATATGAAGATCCCATCATGCATTTACTTGATTTGCAAGCCTAGGAAGTAATTTAGTTCACCAACCATACTCATTCAAATTCATGAGACATAACATCAACAAATTGTTGCACTTTTGACTTGTTGGTGGAACTAAACACAATTTCATCAACATAAATTGAGCTATGAAAAGCTCATCTTTATTGCACTTGATGAACAAACTCTTGTCAACACTACCTCTTGAGTCGCCATTGTCAACAAGATAAAGAGTGAGGTGCTCATACTGAGCCTTCGGTGCTTGTTTCAACCCATATAATGCCTTCTTGAGACGATAGACATGAGTGAGGTGGTGTGGATCCACAAACCCCTTAGGTTGCTCAACAAACACTTCCTCATGCAAGAAGCCAATGAGGAAGCCACTTTTAACGTCCATTTGGTGTAATTTGAACTTGTACACACAAGAAATGGACAAGAGAAGCCTTATAGACACAAGGCGGGCAACATGAGCAAAAGTCTCCTCAAAGTCAATACTCGCAATTTGAGAGTATCCTTGTGCAACAAGCCTAGCTTTGTTTTTGCACAATGTTGCCATCTTCATCGGTTTTATTCCTATACACCCATTTAGTGCCTATTACATTGGTATTCTTAGGCCTAAGAACTAGAGTCCAAACCTCATTTCTTTCAAATTGGTTTAGCTCTTCTTGCATGGCAAGAACCCAACACTCATAATTTAAGGCCTCATTGACCTTCTTGGGTTCTATTTGAGAGGTATAACAAGTATAGCTAATTTGATTAGCTATTTGATGCTTAGTCCTAACACTCTCATTAACATCTCTAATAATATCATCTTTATCATGGAGTTTCCTAATTCAAGGAGCGAGTTCACTAGAGTCCAAAGGTGGATCTCTATTAAGAGGTTGATCATCCTCTTCACTTTGGTTTGACTTCACATCACTTGAAATCTCACCACACTCCTTCAAAAGAAGGTCATCAATTTCACAAACATCCTCCTTATGGTTATCATTTTTGGGCCTACAATCATCAAAGACAACATTTGATGATTCCATAACACTTCGAGTTCTTAAATTGAAAACTCTATAGGCCTTACTATTAAGTGCATATCCAATAAAAATATCCTCATCACTTTTGGCATCAAACTTGCCAAGTTGATATCGGTCTTTAAGTATATAGAACTAGCTTCCAAAGATGTGGAAGTAGCTAACATTAAGTTTTCTACCCTTCTATAACTCATCGGATGTTTGTTTAGTCCCGGGCCTAAAGAATATTATATTCCCTATATAACAAGCCTTATTAACGGCTTCGGCCCAATGATTTCTAGGAACCTTGTTGCTAAGCAACATCACCTGGGCCATCTCTTGTAAGACCCTTGTTAACCGAAAATTGTCACTCGGGTGATTTTTCCAATTAACAATTAAATATGACTAAAATCAAGGTAGATCTCAGTCGGAGAGGTATCAAGTAGTTCGATACCCTTAGCTTCCTAATAAAACCTGTAAAAAGCAATGACAATGGTGGGCAAAAATTAATGTAATAAAAGGATCACACATAACACTTTTTTTATTGATAATGAAAACATGATAGGAATACAACGGAGATTTTAGATAGCTATGGTGATGGGATAAAAACACTCAGTTGGCTATGGTGATAAAACTCTCATGCATGTCGATAAGTGGAAAAAATCTCTAGTAGGGTTAGGCACTCAAGTTGTGATCCCCCCTATATGATAATATGATGTATATATATGTATCAATACTTGCCCAACACTTCTATGAATTTAGTTTTGTGACCTAGAGTTTTTCGGGGCATTCCATGGTGATTGGCGAGAAGATCGTTTTTTCCCTTCTAGGAATCGAGAGATCCCTTATTTGGTGGAATTCTGATGGAGTTGACTTGCATTTCAAATAGGACTCTTGGTGGCAGGAATGAGCATAACTCTTTATTTGTTTTGAACGGTGGCGCTTTACTGTCGCTTTAAGCTGTGTTTTGGGTGTGCTCAGACTTACTTTTACGGTATGTTCTTCCCATTCCTTTAATTAATCTAGCCAGCTGGTTTTTAGGGATGGATCGAAGTATCAGGACACTGGCTGATGCTGTAGCGCGGTGTTAAAACGAACAAGTATCGGGACACTTGGTCTATGTGGTAGCGGGGTACTTGGTTTGCGTGGAAGCGGGATACCTGGACTAGGTGGTAGCGGGATACTTGGTCTATATGTGGTAGCGTGGTACTTTAATACCGTGTTTTCTGTGTTGCCTGCTACTTGGGAATCCCGGCGCCCTTGATCTCAGTTTGGATAGTCCGAAGGTGTGCCTAAGTACTTTGGTCTGGACTCTTTATAGGAGGTAGCTAGATTCTAACTTGGTAGCTCTTTCAACCTTGAATCTGTATGGAAAATTCTTCTTTGACCCTCCGCCAATTTTAGCGGTTAACAAGAAAACAGGGGCCCTTGATCTCAGTCTGGATAGTCCGGAGGTGTGCCTAAGTACTTTGGCCTGGACTCTTTATAGGAGGTAGCTAGATTCTACCTTGGTAGCTCTTTCAACCTTGAATCTGGATGGAAAATTCTTCTTTGACCCTTCGCCAATTTTGGCGGTTAACAGAAGTCCCCCCTGACTTGAACACTGGTATCTTGCTGGGGTTGGAGCTAGGATTCCTAGTCCGCTTGAAGGATTTCCTATCCCGCCTGCTTATATATCCTTGTCCAGCTGGCTTTCATTATCAAGGAGGAAAACTTCCTTGGATACGATAGCATTTAATGAACAATCCACGCGTCAGATGATGATTGCTCCGTAGATTTAAACGAGCCATTTTTGGCGTGATTTTCTTGAAACCGCCTCGAACACGTCTCCGGTCATTACTCCTTATTTCCTTTTCTATTCCGTTAACCGATCACCTCTGTCTATAAATAACCCTCCTTCTCCCTCACTTGCTCACGCTTACTTATATCCTCAAACATCAATCTTTTTTCTCTTTCTCAAGTCTCTCTTTCTTCAAGAAAACCTCTTTTTCTTCTTGCTTCTGTTATAATGGTGTAAGGATTCCCATACATTGATTGGCTTATTTCGTGGACAAACCACATGTTGGGGTTGTTTGTGTAAGGGTAGTTTAGGTGATTGATCTTCAAGCTCGAAGGCCTTTCCAAGACCTCAAGGGACAAGCACGCCAAAGGTATAATTTCTTGTGCTTGGTTTTCTTTGAAGAGATTTAGTTAGCACACACACACTTAGCATACTTGATCTTGTGTGCATACTCTTCACATGTCACTTTACACACTAGCACTTTGTTTGATATCTTATTGTGTGTATATGTGCTTAGTAATTCGTTTCCCGATAGTGTTCGGAAACGTCCACGCATGCACTAGAATGTGCTTGGTTTTGCGCGAAGACCGCCCACGGAGAATGCCCTTGGCTTCTCCTTGGTTTTCACCTCAGTTGGTGATCGACGGTTATGATCGGCGGCCTGGCCACCGAATAAAACCATCGTTTGCATCCAGAAGTGTCTGGAGCAATTCTGCTGTCATGATCGGTGGTCACGACCACCGTTTGAAACCGCCGTTCATACCTGATCGATTTTATATCTCGGGTTTGGTTCGGCGGTCACGAAACCGCCGAATGAAACCGCTTTTGTTCCCCTGTTCTTCTCGGGTTCAATATGGCGGTTATGATCGGCGGCATGGCCGCCGATTGAAACCATCGATTGGTGCGTTTCAAGGGCAAACTTATCTTTTCACATGCCCAATTCTTGATGTCTATAAATATCTTACTTTCTCATTCTCTGATTAAGTTCCTTGAGTCCTTAGAACCCTAAACTAGAAAGAGAGATTTTTGAGAAAAAATCAAATCAAGAACTCACCTTTAAACACTCAAATCAAATCCTTTTTGCATCAAAGTTCATCTTGCATTCATCCATGATTGGGTTTGCATCATCACAACATGCTTGGTAAGATTTTGATTTAGTTCATCTTATTTTAGTATTTTTACTATCAAGCATATTCTCTTTTAATTTACTTGTATGTTTTTGATCATATGATAAATACAAGATTAGAGAATTAATTGTGATGAATTGATTGAGTGTTGTATTGTGATAGCTAATTAGGTTTTTGATTAATCTTGATTAGCTAAGCTATTTGACATGTCATCTAGCTATTGATATCTAGGATTGAATTAATTGTATATCATTATCCTAGGTAAGCATTTTGAGTATTTTACATATTCACATAGGTTGCATAATCTCTTCATAGAGAATTAAGTCTTGAGGCTAAGGTTGCTTAGGTCTCAAGCAATTAGGACTAGAGCCACTTTTAAAGGCCCGAGTGGTAGAAGTGGGGGGTTATTGACCGGAGTGTTAGACGAGGTCTACATAGGTTCTAAACTCCATTTCGATTAGTGGATTTCGAGGTCCGAGTGTGGCGCACTAAACAGCCCGTGATTTTTCCTAGTGGTTGGGTTTCCACGTATACATCAAGATCAAGTGTTATTTAAATTCCGCACTATATTACACTTGCTTGCATTTTTGACCAGTAGGGGCATTTTCGTAAAATTGACTTGCATGCGAAAATTGGGTAATAATAGTTAAAATCTATTCACCTCCCTCTAGATATATATATCGAACACATCGAGCGTTATTGTATTACTTTCAATTGGTATCAGAGCGGGTTCCTAGATATACTTAGGTGATCCTAGCTCATTTTAGTTGTGTTGTGCATTTGTGTGATTTTTGCTCATTCATACATTTTGCATACATTTCCATTCATTTGTTACAATGAGTGGATACGGTGGCAACCAAGAGGGTGCGTCTAGTACACGACCTCCTCTCCTCACCGGTGTGAATTATGCCTCATGGAAAGGCAAGATGGAGGCATACTTGTGCCAAATCCATGATAGGGCATGGATGGCAATTGAAGATGGGTATGTGGCTCCTAAGATGACTCCCATGGGTGGTGGAGAAGAAGTACTCAAGCCTAAGGCTCAGTGGTCTACTGAAGAGTTTGAGACTTCAAAGTGGAATAGGAAGGCTTGGCACGCTCTTCTATGTGCAGTGGATGAAAATCAGTACAAACTGATTCAGAACACTAGGATAGCCAATGAGGCATGGGATATTCTAGAGGTTGCACATGAAGGAACCGATGTTGTCAAGGATTCCAAGCTTCAAGTCCTTCAAACGCAATTTGAGTTGCTCAAGATGGAGGAGGACGAATGCTTCAATGACTTTGAAGTCAAGTTGATGGATATTGTGAATCAAAGCCATCAACTCGGTGATCCTTATACGGATAGGAGAGTCAAGCAAAAAATTATGAGGTCTCTCCCCGCTAGGTTTGAAGCAAAAGTGACGGCTTTAGAGGAGAATAGCACATATAAGGATATGAAGTCGAGCGAGGTAATTGGAAGACTCCTCACCTATGAATATAGGAAAGCTCCTAGTATTACACCTCCTAAAAAGGAAAAAGGAATTACTTTGAAAGCTTCCAAGGTTGTGAAGGAGGAAAAAGGTGACTCAGATGAAGACATGGCATTGTTGCTTAGAAGATTCAAAAAATTTGTCAAGTTCGAGAAGAAGGGCTTTGAATCCAAAGGCCAAGACTTGAAGAAAAAGGCTCCCTTCAAGAGTCTTGAGCCTAGGCAAGAGAAGAGTGAAAAGAAAGGGGTCCAATGCTATGAGTGTGGCGGTATAGGACACATCTCACCCGATTGTGGGAACTTGAAGAACAAGATGGCAAAAGTGATGGCTGCCACTTGGAGCGAAAGTGATGACTCCGGAAAGGGAGACAAGTCATCAAGTGATGATGAGCTTACCATCGACTACACGGCATTTGGAGCCACTTGTGTAGAAGATAAAGTTGTTGGTAAGAAAGCCTTGACTAGTGATCCCATAGAAGAAAAAGATGAAAAAGTAGCTCTAGAGGTGATCGGCGAAGCTACTCATTGGGATATGGCTCTCATTGACTCAAGAGACCTAGGTGAAGGTCTTAATGAGGGAAATGACTCCATAGGTGAGATGGAGAGTGGAGGAGATAGCTCTAGTGTAGATGACTCCTCATCTAACTCTACAAATGGAAATGTAGAGAAAATGGATGTTAATGACTTTATAGTCAAGTGTGAAAGTCCATTGAAGAAGAACAATAGAAAATTGAAGATTTTAGAGGATGAAAATCTAGAACTTTCAACACACAATGACCACTTAAGTAAACAAATGGAGGCATCCAAGAAGATTGAAGACAAGCTAAGAGATAAGCTAGCTTTGTCTAAGAGGAATGAAGAAGGGTTGAAGAGGGAGCTTGTTGAAGCTAAAGAGTCATTGACTCGAATGACCTCAAGCACCAAGAAGCTTAACCACATGCTTGGTGTTGGAAAGAACCCTTATGACAAGAAAGGTATTGGGTATGAAGATTGCAAGGAGATCACCACTCCAACCAAGACCATCTTTGTCAAAAGTTTGGGCAAGAATGAAGCCTCACTGGTGCACACACCTAGGAAGAAAATTGATCTAGGACAATGTTCTAAAAGTGCTCAAGTGAAGGAAGCCCCAAGGAGACAACCTCAAGCTCAACGCATTAGAGTCTCCCAAGTCAACGTTCCTCAACCTAACTTCCCTCACGCTCAAATTCATCAAGGGAAGAGGTCGATCATGCAAAATGGATCAAGGAAGCAAGCTAGACCGGTTCAACATCAAAGAAGATTTGAACCCGCTCAACCACAAAGTCATGGGAAGGCTCCTATGCATGCACAAGGACATGGTATGAATTCTAAATTTATCCCTACATGTCACTTTTGTGGTATTGATGGTCACATTAGACCAAATTGCTTTCATTTCATTAAATTATGTAGAATCAAAAGCATGATTGAAAAGAGAATGACAAGAGCCAGAATGCATGCTAATAGGAAGGAAAATATTCATGTTCATAATCCTATTATTTCTAGTACTCTTGAACCATTGTCCACTAGGAAGAAAAAAGTCATATCTATATGGATAAGGAAAAATGAACCCGCTTGCTATGAGACTAACAAGTCTCAAATAGGTTCAACCAAGTCAAATGGACTTGGGAGGTCCATAGGACCTCATGACCTTCATTGATGAAGGATGATATTGACCCCATATGGAGAACTCAAGCAAAGAGAGCTTATGCATACTTGTTGCATGCAAATATTTGAAAAATCTTATGCTTCTTTGTTAATTGCTTGAGTAAGCTTGGTTGCACATATGTATATATGTTTTCAATTCAATAAGTGTGAACCATGCTTGTCTACAATCCATGTCATATTTATGTTCAAACATGCATTTTTGGACTAGGAGATTTACATAGGAAGTATGATATGAATGACCTATAGTTATCTCTATGACATGATGATTCTTAATGACATGCTTAAAATGAAAAAGCATGAATTGATGATTGCAATTTTTAAATGCAAAACTTGTGTGAAAAAGCTTATGAGACTCAAAATGAATAAAGGATCTTGTATCCGTTCAAAGGAATTTATATTCCAAATTGTCTCTCTTTCTTTATTTGTTGAACATGTCTACTATCATACGAGTTTCATTCCCGGAAAAATTAAATAGGGTGCAAAGTTGCTCATGACATGTTTGGCTTATAAAGTTGGATATAGTTGCTCATATATTAAAATCAATGAAAACTCTATATCCTTGCTTCTCTCATGACATTGGTGAAATTGGTTTGAATTCTTATTAGAAACCTTTGTCATTTGCTTTGCCAAATACCATTGTATTTTGGACTTGAATGCTACATGTCTTGTATGCAAAGCATGTTTTGATTCACACATTTATTTTTAAAATAAATCTCCTTGTTTCTCTCCTATTGATAGAGTTGCATAAAGTGCATTTTATGATTATGCAAATGACTTGAATGCTATCATCTCTCTTTGCTAAGTGACCCGGTTGGGGACTACTCCTTTGCCTATATCATGACAAAAAGGGGGAGTAGAATGGTGGTAAGGGGAGTTGCAAATTGTGGTAGCAATTATGCATGTTGGGGAGACAATACATTGAGGGGGAGTAACCCATTGAGGGGGAGCATTGCATTCACAATTATTGCATTATGTTGTAGTTGTGCTTAAATTCTTAGAATGCGAATGCTTGTTTTTATTCTCACTTGATTCATCTCACTTTTTACTTGAATTGGAAAGTATAGAAACTTTGCTTTCAGGGATTGATTGTTCTACTTGAAATTGAAGACTTCAAGATTATTTTTATATATCTCTTTGTAAAGTAGAAAATCATAGTAGACCCGTAGTTTCTATTATGTTGTGAGGAATCAATGTGAGAGGTGGTTTTGTCACGAAATAGCCAAAGGGGGAGATTGTAAGGATTCCCATACATTGATTGGCTTATTTCGTGGACAAACCACATGTTGGGGTTGTTTGTGTAAGGGTAGTTTAGGTGATTGATCTTCAAGCTCGAAGGCCCTTCCAAGACCTCAAGGGACAAGCACGCCAAAGGTATAATTTCTTGTGCTTGGTTTTCTTTGAAGAGATTTAGTTAGCACACACACACTTAGCATACTTGATCTTGTGTGCATACTCTTCATATGTCACTTTACACATTAGCACTTTGTTTGATATCTTGTTGTGTGTATATGTGCTTAGTAATTTGTTTCCCGATAGTGTTCAGAAACATCCGCACATGCACTAGAATGTGCTTGGTTTTGCGTGAAGACCGCCCACGGAGAATGCTCTTGGCTTCTCCTTGGTTTTCACCTCAATTGGTGATCGACGGTTATGATCGGTGGCCTGGCCACCGAATGAAACCGCCGTTTGCATCCAAAAGTGTTTGGAGCAATTCTACGGTCACGATCGGCGGTCATGACCACCGTTCGAAACCGCCGTTCATACCTGATCGATTTTATATCTCGGGTTTGATTCGGCGGTTGGATCGGCAGTCACGAAACCGCCGTTGTTCCCCTGTTCTTCTTGGGTTATGATCGGCGGCCTGGCCGCCGATTGAAACCGCCGATCGGTGCGTTTCTAGGGCAAACTTGTCTTTTCACATGCCCAATTCTTGATGTCTATAAATATCTTACTTTCTCATTCTCTGATTAAGTTCCTTGAGTCCTTAGAACCCTAAACTAAAAAGAGAGATTTTTGAGAAAAAATCAAATCAAGAACTCACCTTTAAACACTCAAATCAAATCCTTTTTGCATCAAAGTTCATCTTGCATTCATCCATGATTGGGTTTGCATCATCACAACATGCTTGGTAAGATTTTGATTTAGTTCATCTTATTTTAGTATTTTTACTATCAAGCATATTCTCTTTTAATTTACTTGTATGTTTTTGATCATATGATAAATACAAGATTAGAGAATTAATTGTGATGAATTGATTGAGTGTTGTATTGTGATAGCTAATTAGGTTTTTGATTAATCTTGATTAGCTAAGCTATTTGACATGTCATCTAGCTATTGATATCTAGGATTGAATTAATTGCATATCATTATCCTAGGTAAGCATTTAGAGTAACCTAGCTCTAAATTGCATTTTGAGTATTTTACATATTCACATAGGTTGCATAATCTCTTCATAGAGAATTAAGTCTTGAGGCTAAGGTTGCTTAGGCCTCAAGCAATTAGGACTAGAGCCACTTTTAAAGGCCCGAGTGGTAGAAGTGGGGGGTTATTGACCGGAGTGTTAGACGAGGTCTACATAGGTTGTAAACTTCATTTTGATTAGTGGATTTCGAGGTCCGAGTGTAGCGCACTAAACAGCCCGTGGTTTTTCCCAGTGGTTGGGTTTCCACGTATACATCAAGTGTTATTTAAATTCCGCACTATATTACACTTGCTTGTATTTTTGACTAGTAGGGGCATTTTCATAAAATTGACTTGCATGCGAAAATTGGGTAATAATAGTTAAAATCTATTCACCCCCCCTCTAGATATATATATCGAACACACCGAGCGTTATTGTATTTACTTTCAAATGGCATCTCCACCACACCCTGCCGACCACTTGACCGCCTTCTCAATATGGAGAAGGTTGTATCTGGTGAGAGTTCCCCTTCGCTCAAGAGGAAAAAGGAGCTTATCGAAGAAGCTGCGGAGAATTCTACCTTCTCTCTACGCTGTCGCTCTAATCGAAACCCTCGTATCAGGTCGAGTTTCAACAGTAGACCCGACGAACCTGTCCAGATTGTTGACGAGGAGAAGGATGTGGAAACAGTACCTGAAAATATTTTGGTTGTAAAAGGTGGGGCTCTGGACCTTCCGTTTGAGTGCCCGGTGATTCCCGATTCAGTCAGCTCTATTGAGGATTTGACGCGACTGAGAGAGATATACTAGGTTCTCACTACCATCTCCTCTCTCTTCCTCATTGGGATTATGATGTATATACCTCTCATGATGGTACCCTTATTATTCATACAGCTGCATTCGAGTGCGGGGTCAAACTACCTCTCCACCCCATTATTCGAAGAGTGCTGGTGGCTCTTGAGCTGGCTCCTCTATAGATCCAACCAGGATTTTGGAAGAATCTGATTGGGTTCCTCGTGCTTTGGAAGGAGCAGTGTGAAATAGATAATCTGGACAAGGAATCGGGTTTTGATGAAATTCGGTATGTCTTTCAAGTGGCCAATTCTACTTCTATGCCCAAGGGATAATTTTATCTAAGGGCGTACAATCCTATGAAGTTCATTGTACCCGGTGCCAACATCAAGTTCAACAAAAGATGGAAAGACGAATGGATCGTGGTGGGTGGAGATTGGGGTCACTCGGTGAATATCGGTGGGACCGAGTATCCAGTTCCCACCCAGTTCACTACAAAGGATAAGTGAGATCGAGGAAACGTATATGCAGAGTCCCTGGGTATCCTCCAAAGGATTGTGAATCGCAATTTTGAGAATGCATAGTATCCTGATGTTAACTCTTACGAAGGTGCCCAGTTGGATCGGTATCTCAAGATTTTCACTGTAAATCCGGGTATGTGGCTTACTTCTCAATTTTGACTTGCGATGTTTGTGCTTTTTGTTTAGTATTAACTCCTTTTCTGACAATATCTACTATCCTTCTTTTTTCGCTCTTTACAGGACTAGAGGCTCAAGACCCTTCACTCGTTACTTCACTTATTGATTCTCCCATCAACTCCCTAGTGTTGGCACTGGTGCTGGAGCCTTATCTAAGCCCATTCTGCCTGCCACTACTGTATCTTCAACTCCAGTGAGGTAGCCATTGAATCTACCTATCCCACTTCTCGAATTGATATCAACATGCCCTACCATAGGTGAGATGTTGGCGAGGGCTGCTAAGGCTCGAAAATCTCCCATCCAAACCCAGAAGCAGGCTCCCACTCCTTCCCTTGTTAAGCCTTTAACAATGGCTTCATCTTCCCTTTCTCCTCCTCCATCCGTATCTATGCGATAGCAGTCCAAGGTGGAGTGGGAGAAGGAGACTATTGCAGTGGCAACTCTTGCTGATCAACCATCTAGATCGGGGTGGGTAGACAGTAACCAAATGGCCAAGCTTGGCCACCACGTGTGGAGGCCGTGGGCCACACAGCCAGACCAGCCCTCTAGTCCTGTGTGGCACACGTGCCCCACATGGCCAGGGGATGATGTGGCACTCCCTGGTTGGCCGGTTTGCTCCTCTCTCTCTCTCTTCCTTTTAAATATTCTCAATTCCCTCCAATTTATTTTTAAGAAGAAAAAGTTGAATCCCGCTAGAATTTTCTCTCCAATTTTTCTCATCTTCCAAACACCATAAATTTCTCATACGAACTCGGAATTGAGTGATTCAAGTTGGAGATTGTTCATAATTGAGTCCTCTATCTTTTACAAGTGGTTTGGCAGCTGTTTGATAGACCTTTCTGGTGATTGCACACAGAAAACCGAACCAGCTCGAGAATCCAAGGTAGTGTTCATATCTTTGAGATTTCTTCTTTTACAACCTTCAATTACCTTGGGGTTTCTTCTTCTATATGTATGTGTATGTATGGTGAATGCTATTGAGAAAGATAGATTCATAATCAATCTTAATCAAAAGTCTAATTAGAGACATATGTGAACTAGTTTCTTAGATTCTAGGTTTTTCACATGTTTGAGAGTTGTATTGTGATTAGATTGATATCTAGGATTATTTGTGACTTGATTGGATCATTTTATGATTGATAATCCTTGAAATGTGTTTTGATCATTTGATTGATAAAATCTAGGATTAATGCTCTTGTATGTGTATTTAGAGACAAATAGGATTTTAATTGATTATTCAATATATCCTTGCTCTAATTGTTGGCTAGAATATTCATTGAACACATTTAGTGATTCTAGCATTTTTGTGTATGTTTATAACATCTTGAATTTGTGCTTCATGTATATGAATTGTTCAAGTGTTATTTGTGTGAATGAAACTATGAGTTTTATGTGTTAGGTATTTTCACATGCTCTACGTTTTTATTCAAGTATTGCATCTAGACTTTTGTTACTTGTGTTATCACATGTTTAGGTCTAGTTGTTCCATGGAATGTATTGATCACATGTTCTATGTTGAATTGATTGTTTGCATCATTTGCATTCACAAGATCACACTAGGAAGTCCTTGTAAAAGGCATGAAGTCTTGATTAGGATGAGGAGTCCGGATAGTCAAGCAAGGAAGTCTTGGTTAGGACATGATGTCTGGATAACCGAGCAAGAAGTCATGGCTAGAGTCAAGAGGACTTGGATAGTCATGCATGGGTGGCTCCCTAGAGGCATGAGTGCCTTGGATAGGGAGTTGGCTTGTATGTTGGTAGGCCTAGGCGTATAGATAGACATAGACTCCAAAAGAGCAGGGTACATGGGATGTGTATGCACTTTTGAGGAATTTCTAATCTACCATCGATGTTGGTTTTGTATGTTGTCCAATATATGGTGGCTTTGCATCATTGAGGGATTTCGTACTTTCCAATAGGGTTGGGTAAACATAGACTCCTATAGGAAGTTGATCTAGGATTGGTGACTTTATGGAATTTCTAATTTATCATCCTATATATATAGTACCCAATGGTTGTAGTTCAACCCATGGATGTTTCCTCCTTGGAGGTTTTACCACGTTAAAAAATCTCGTGTTAATTCTTCCTATCTCTATCTTTTATATTTGTATATGTGTATGTTGTTATCTTGTTGCATATTATTCACTTGTGATGTATGTTGAAACAAGATTTTGTAAAGTGTGATTTGTGAACTTATTCATTTGATCTTATTTGTAAATATAATTCTTTTGTATATTGTATTTCTTGTGTATAGTGTTATTTGATTATACTTGTAATACATTGAACAAATATTGAAATACATTCTTTGATGTTGAGTTTATATGTCCTTATACCTCATACAACTAATTGATATTCATAGACTATGCTTATATGATCATATGCTTATCTTGTCTATGTATGGATTTATGGTTTATGTGTTGTATGTAAGGCTACCTTGAGAGACAAACGAAATTTTGTTCAAGGGATTGAAAAATGCGTAAAAACCTATTCAACGCCCCCCCCTCTAGGTATGCTTTAAGCTATTTAACTACGTTTGTATACTTTAATCACCATTGGATCATCATGAGGCTGAATAGTGTTGTATGCATCCTCCTCCGTGAAAATGATCTGGGTAGAACAAGGATAGTCTTGAGATCCCCTGGAGACCGTACATCAAGACCAGTGGTAAACCTTGGGAACTTCCTATCATGGTTCTTCCTTGAGTTGCTAGAAGTCCCAGTTAGTGTTGGACCTCCACTGATGATGTGAATGACTTGGATTTGCTGCATTAAGTCTTTATTATTGTCCTTCCTTCTTTCTTCCGCATCTCGCATCTCCCCTTGCACCTCCTTTCCTACCTTGATGCTATCCCGAACCTGCTGCAAAAACTCAACTAAGAGTCCTCCCTTCACTAATCCTTCGATCTGGTTGCGGAGGCTGTAGCATTCAGATGTGTTGTGCCCCACATACTCATGAAAATCAGAGTACTTGTAGCGATTCCTCTGATCAGATGAGATCTTTATAGGACCGGGCTTCTTGAGTAGACCTTTATTGCGGATAGCAAGGTATATAGTTTCCTAGGATGCATTGAGAGGAGTGTAATGGTTGTACCAGTCTTCTTCACTTGCTACCTAGGCTATTTCTCTTAACGGAGGTGTTGTTCTAGGAGGGGTCCTTCTCACCGGTATCTATCCCGATGCTAGGGAGGAGGTGGTGGCCTGTAGGTCGATCGGTTTAGAGGATGGTTCTTAAATTTCTTTGTAGGTGCAGGCTTCGGAGACTCCTTCTTTGGCCATTTAAATGATCGGGCTTCATCGTGCTTGACTTTGAGCCGGAGTTGTTCATAAATTTCCACCTGCTCTAGTGCCCTGTCATAGGCCTCTTGGTAAGTTTTAGGTGGATGCTTAGCAAACGATCGGAACAGTCTGCCTGCCCATAAATTCCTTCTGAAGTTGGCCAAAGTCTTCTTCTCAACAAACACTCCCATCTGGATCATTTCTTTGTGGAACTTCTCTACGTAGGATCTCAACATCTCTCCCCGCTCTTGTATCACATACTGGAGTAGGACGGGGTCCTTGGGTCGTGGTTTGATCCCTTGAAACTGAGCACAAAAGTCTGCAGTAAGTTTTGTAAATGAATCCACACTACATGGAGGTAATTTTCTGAACCAAGTCTTGGCACAGTCGGTTAAGGTGGAAGGAAACATTCTACACATTGCTGACCGGGTAGCATTTTGGACCTCCATCTGGTGGACAAAACTCTCCATGTGGCTCACGGGGTCTTCTGATCCAGAATATTTCTCGGCGGGCATCTTGAATTTGGGGGGTAGCTCTGCCATCTTGGCCATCTGATCTTCAAGGTGTCTGGTCCCATCGTGACTGGATCTGGCTACAGATTCCTCATTATCCAAAGTTTCGGACAGCGTGGCTGTCTCCTTGCGCTCCTCCCTCTAGGGCCGGGTACCCCACCAGTTTCTCCTGGGCCCGGTACTACCACCTGCATCGAACTGTGGAGCCCTCTTCTCTGCCGCTGGTTTAGCCACTGGCTGGATCCTTTTGGGAGGGATGTCAAATGCTAACTTCAACTATCGGGGTTTGAAATCCCCAAGATAATCTGGTACTGGCAATGGTGGCCCAAGTCTATCAAAGACTGGTACCCGAGTACTCGGTTTGGCTTCTCTTGCTAGTCTAGGTGCTTCAAAAGGTATTCCTTAGGCGATCATCCGGAGGCAGATGCTTTCCATGTAGGCAATGGCGTGCTGCTCCATGGTCTTCCGATTTACCTCATGAACCGTATAGTCATGGGGCGCGGAGCCTGCATTAGGTGGAGGAATCGGTGCCGGGACCTGGCTTCTAGTTCCCTTCCTCTTCCCATGGTTTCTCTTAGTAAAAATGAGGGAATGGGGTCCTAAGGGGTCGGGATGTCCCTGAGAGGATTAGAGCCTCATCTTTTGATTCTTCTGGGTAGAGCTAAGTAGCTTTGTAAAAAGTTGGGAGTTTTTTGTTCCCACAGACGGTGTCAAAAGTGTTAACCAAAAATTGTCACTAGGGTGATTTTTCCAATTAACAATTCAATATGACTAAAATCAAGGTAGATCTCAGTCGGAAAGGTTATAAGTGCCTCACTTTTGATTGGCGTATTTCGTTGACAAAATCACAATGGGGTTCATTTTGTAAGGGTAGCTTAGGATTGAAGAAATTCTCTCAAGTGCCAAAGAACCTCATTGTGGAATCAAGAGTTTCAAGGAAGGTAGATTACTTGACCTAACTCTCAATTGAAGAGATTTAGTTTGCACACACACACAACTCTAGCATGCATATGTGATTATTGCTTTTTGGGTATATGATCTTCACTCACACATCTGCACAATTGCATGTATTTTCTATGTGAGAAGCTGCTGAGAAGGCCCAGCCCTTCTCTGCCGCGGTTGCCGCCGTCATTGGCATACCGCGGCACTCAAGCGACAGAGATGTGTTATCTCTGCCGCGGTACCTGTCGCGGTTGGATAACCGCGGTAGTCAAGCCACAGAGACCTGATGTCTCTGCCGCGGTGCAGCTGCCGCAGTTGGACCAACTGCGTCAGTCGAGCGACATCAATAATTTTGATGTGCCATGGTTATAATGCTGCGGTTGTTCAACCGCGGCAGTCTGTCAGTGAGAAGCTAAAGCATTTTTTTGTTCAAAACAACACCACTTTAATTGGATCTCATATATATGTGTCTTGATAACCTTTGGTCATTTTTTGAGAGCAAAAAATCATATCTTTTGAGAGCAAAAGGTTTTCTTCAAAGTAAAGGTATCAAGACTTCATCTTTTAAACTTCCAAAACACAAACACCCTTCATCTTGCATCTTTCATACATCATCTAGCATGATTCTAGGTTGATTTCATTTAGGGTTTTTATTATTGCTCACATGACTTGTATCTAGAACATCATTCTCATATCTATATGTTCTTGTTTTACAAGATAGCTTTTTTATCACTTGACTTGATTCAAGATTGCATCTTTATGACTTGAATAGGTTCAAGATAGTTTCTTTATTGTGTTTTGTGAGTTGTTTGTGGTAGATATTGCATATAGGACTTTGGTTGCCTATTTAGCTATGTTATATGCATGTCATCTAACAAAATGATATCTAGGAATGTTTAACATGTTCATCCATGCCTAGATAAGCTTAAATGTCTAACCTTGCATTTTTAGCATCTTGAGTATTTCATGTATTCACATTAGGTTGTTTTATCTCTTCTTTTAGAGTCAAGTCTTGTAGTTACTATTGTGATAGTTTTGCAAGCATGGACTAGATTCACTTTTGAAGGCCTGCGGGTAGTAGTGGTAGATTAGTAACCGTGTGAGGTTTGACGTGGTCAACCTAGGTTGTAATTGCCATTACAATTAGTGGATTGAGGTTCGGGTGTGGCACACTTAATAGCTTGTGGTTTTTCCCGTAAGGGTTTCCACGTAAAAATTCAAGTGTCATTTACTTTCCGCATTTTCACACTTGTTTTAGTTGTTAACTAGTCCTCTAGATTATATTAGGACACGTTTATATATATTTTCAGAGGTATCAAGTAGTTCGATACCCTTAGCTTCCTAATAAAACCTATAAAAAGCAATGATAATGGTAGGTAAAAATTAATGTAATAAAAGGATCACACGTAACACTTTTTAATTGATAATGAAAACATGATAGGAAGATTTTAGATAGCTATGGTGATGGGATAACAACACTCAGTTGGCTATGGCGATGGAACTCTCATGCATGTCGATAAGTGGAAAAAATCTATAGTAGGGTTAGGCACTCAAGTTGCGATCCCCAAATATGTGATAATATGATGTATATATACGTATCAATACTTGCCAGCACTTCTATGAATTCGGTTTTATGACCTAGAGTTTTTTAGGGCATTCCGTGGCGATTGGCGAGAAGATCGTTTCTTCCCTTCTAAGAATCGAGAGATCCCTTATTTGGTGGAATTCTGATGGAGTTGACTTGTATTTTAAGTAGGACTCTTAGTGGCGGGAATGAGTATAACTCTTTATTTGTTTTGAACGGTGGCGTTTCACTATCGCTTTAGGCTGTCTTTTGGGCATGCTCAAACTTACTTTTACGGTATGTTCTTCCCGGTCCTTTAATTAGTTTGGCCAACCAGTTTTTAGGGATGGATCGAAGTATCAGGACACCGGCTGATGCTGTAGTGCGGTGTCAAAATGAAAAAATATCAGGTCACTTGGTCTATGTGGTAGCGGGGTACTTGATCTGGGTGGAAGCGGGATACCTAGACTAGGTGGTAGCGGGATACTTGGTCTATATATGGTAGCGGGGTACTTCAGGACCCTATTTTTTGTGTTGCCTGCTACTTGGGAATCCCGGAGCCCTTGATCTCAGTCTGGATAGTCTGGAGGTGTGCCTAAGTACTTTGGTCTGGACTCTTTATAGGAGGTAGCTAGATTCTGCCTTGGTAGCTCTTTCAACCTTGAAACAAATATTGCACGATGTGTATAAAACTATCTAGAGGGGGGTGAATAGATTTTAAAGATATTACCCAATTTTTCATGTATAGTCAATATTACGAAATTTCCCCAAACTAGATAAAGCAATAAATCAAGTGTAAAATGCGGAAATTAAATAACACTTGATTTTTACGTGGAAACCCTCACGTGAAAAACCACTGGCTAATAAGTGAGCCACACTTGAACCTCGAATCCACTAAATGTGTTAACCGATTACAACCTAATCCCGGTAAGTAATCACACACCTACCAAATCCCGGTATAAGTGGTCCTAATCCAATTGCTTGTGAATTAAGCAACCTAATCCCGGTCACAACACAAGACTTAATTCTCTAAGAAGAGATAATAAAACCTAAGTGAATATGAGAAATATTCAAAATGCAATTTAGAGCTAGGTTACTCTATATGCTTATCTAGGATGATGATTTTGCAATTAATTCAATCCTAGATATTAAAAGCTAGATGACATGTCAATTAGCTTAGCTAAACATAGATTATGAAAACCTAGATAGCTATCACAATACAACACTCAATCAAATCAACATAACAATCTCTATCTTGAATATTAGAATTTAATCTAAGAACAATCAAGTAATAAAAGAGATGCCATAATAAATAAAACACTAATTATATATCATAATAGTGAAGAACTTACCAAAGCAAGTGTGTTGATTAAAGACCTATGCAAGCAAGCATCCTAGATATGCTAGAAGATACTAGATGAATTTTGATGTATATGAATTTTGGTTTGAGTGTTTAAATGAGCAAACTTGATTGCTTTTTCTCACAAAAATCTCTCTTTTAAAAGTAGGGTTCTTGATGATTAAAGAGTCACATTCAGAACAAGAAAAAGTGATGTATTTATAGGCATGAAAAACAGAGCAGGTGAAAAGACAAGTTTGCCCTTGAAACGCACCGATCGGCGGTTTCAATCGACGGCTAGGCCGTCGATTACAATCGCCGAATTGAGCCCAAGAAGAACAGGGCATCATCGACGGTTTCATTTGGTGGTTTCGAAACAGCCGAACCAACCGGATAAACAAACTCGAGAGATTAAATCAATTAGGTATAATCGGCGGTTTCGAACGGCCGTCGTGGCCACCGATCATGTTGTTATAGTTGTTTTTCGTCAGCATGACACGTCAGCGAAGATAGCGGGTAATGTGGAAATATAGTGATTCCACGTCATCAAAAGTCAAATGTGAGACACGTTATCAAAATGGTCAACATGAATGCGTGACATCACCATATAAAGGGCCATCTGCAGATGGAATCTGGTTGGCTAAAGACCTGTTCGGCCAAGGGTTTCAATCAGCCAAGATCTATTCCGCCAAGAACATGCTCGGCCAAGAGTCTACTCAGCCA
Source organism: Acer yangbiense (assembly GCA_008009225.1). Taxonomy (NCBI): domain Eukaryota; kingdom Viridiplantae; phylum Streptophyta; class Magnoliopsida; order Sapindales; family Sapindaceae; genus Acer; species Acer yangbiense. The sequence goes on along the minus strand of VAHF01000245.1, from coordinate 223,121 downwards.
AGAGTCTTCTCGGCTCTGCTTGGCCAAAAATCAGTACTTAGCCTGAAAGTCCTAGAGGCGTGTTCAAAATATTAATCTAGAGGGGGGGGGGGGTGAATAGATTTTAGCTATTATTACCCAATTTTCGTATGCAAGTCAATTTTACGAAAATGCCCCTACTAGTTAAATATACAAGCAAGTGTAATATAGTGCGGAATTAAAATGACACTTGATGTATACGTGGAAACCCAACCACTGGGAAAAACCACGGGCTGTATAGTGCGCCACACTCGGAACTTGAAATCACTAATTGAAATGAAGTTTACAACCTATGTATCTAACACTCCGGTCTGTAACCCCTCACTTCTACCCAGCGGGCCTTTATTAGCAACCCTATTCCAATTTGCTTGAGGCCTAAGCACTCTTAGCCCCAAGACTTACTTCTCAATGAAGAGAAACAACCTAAGTGAATATGTATGAATATTCAAAATGCAAATTAGAGCTAGGTTACTCTTAGATGCTTATCTAGGATGATGATGATATAATCAATTTAATCAACCCTAGATATCAATTGCTAAATGACATGTCAAATAGCATAGATAATCGTAGATTATAAAAACCTAGATATCTATCAAAAACAACACTCAATCAATTCATCACAATTAATCTATTTTCTTGTATTTAGCATATGATCTAAAACATACAAGTAATTTAAAAGAGATGGCTTGGTATTTAAAATACTAAAATAAGATGAAATTAATCAAAATCTTACCAAGCAAGTTGTGATGATGCAAACCCATACATGGATGCACTCTATATAGACATAGGAGATGCAATATGAAATTTGATGCAAAAGGGGTTTGATTTGAGTGGTTAAAGGTGAGTTCTTTGTATTTTTCTTTGCTTGAAAAATATTATGAGTATGAAATATGATAATCAACTCACTTCATGTTGACCTAAAGTCAAAGTGGCATATATATAGGAGGCCAAAACAAGGTGTGGTCGTTTTGATAAGTTGTCCCTATTTTTGCCTTGGGCGCTGTACGTAGAGCGCCTCTTGTACAGCGCCTGTACAGCGCCCTTACTCTGTTCTCACGGGAAAACAGAAGGGTACTGTACGAACAGCGCTTTGTACAGCGCTCTTACAGCACCTTCCAAAATTGCATCAGACCTGATGCATTTAAAAATGCATTTTCGACCAGGTCAGGATGGGCGCTGTACGAACAGCGCTTCCAACAGCGCTTTGTACAGCGCCTGTCACTATGTATGAAATCTTAAGAACATGCATGGCATGGCATTGGTCATACAAGATGCAATCATGTAAAGCATGCAAGAAGAGATGTTAATGAGCATTAATGAGCACAAAATAACAACACATACACAAACATACAAGAGAATGAGTTATGCATGAGATGTGAATGTGTGTGTGCAACTAATCTCTTCAAAGCAAATTAAGCACATAGAAGTTTACCTTTGGTGCTTATCAACCTTGAGGACATGAGAGGGTCTTGAGCTTGAATATCTATCACTAAAGCTACCCTTACATACAATCCCCAACATGTGGTTTGTCCACGAAATAAGCCAATCAACAAAACGGGAATCCTTACATAGCCAAAAATGAGAAATACAGCCTTACCAAGATACGCCACATCAGGAAGAGATCTGCACAAATACGAAATCTTAGGATAATATTCCAATAAGGAAATATCCCTATTTCCTCTCCAGTACCAGAAAAGTCTAATCATGAAAGAACTCGTTCCAAAAGGATAAACATTAAATGGGAAACGAGTCCTAATTGGTCTACTCTACAAGAATCCTACAAAGACTCTGATTAATGAGTCCACCGTTTATACGACAGAAACTAGGGCAACCCTAGATCGAACCCTATTGTAAGGATTCCCGTTGTTTTTAATTGGCTTATTTCGTGATCAAACCATATGTGGGGGTTCTTTGTAAGGGTAGCCTAAGTATCGGTCTTGTTGTTCGAAGCCCTTTTGAAGACCTCGTGTTGATAAGCACCGAAGGTAAATTTCTATGTGCTTACTTTTCTTTGAAGAGATTAGTTGCACACACACACTTAACATTCATTGCATATGTGTGCATTCTCTTCATTTGTCACATTTCACACTTGCACTTATTTTTTATATTTTATGGTGTGTTATTGTGTCATGTTGTTGTATAATTCGTTTCCCGATAACTTTCGAAAACGTCCGCGCATGCACGAGAATGTGCTTGGTTTAGCGCGAGGACCGCCTATGGAGAATGCCCTTGGCTTCTCCTTGGTTTTCACCTATCTAGGTGATCGGCGGTTATTATCGGCGGCCTGGCCGCCGAATGAAACCGCCGTTTCAGTCCAGATTGGTCTGGAGCATTTCTGCGGTTAAGATCGGCGGTCTCGACCGCCGTTAGAAACCGCCGTTTCAAGACCTGATTGATTTATCTCTCAGTCTAATTCGGCGGTTTAAACGGCGGGCATGAAACCGCCGTTCGAAACCGCCGTTCATACCTGGTTGATTTTGATCTCTCTGTTCTGTTTCGGCGGTTGGAATCGGCGGTCACGAAACCGCCGAATGAACCGCCGTTTATGCTCTGTTCTTCACGAGCTCAATTCGGCGGTCATTAACGGCGGCCTGGCCGCCGATTGAAACCGCCGATTGGCGCGTTTCTTTGAAACTTACTTAAACGACCACACTTTGTTTTGGCCCCCTATATATATGCCACTTTGACTTTAGGTCAATTAAGAGAGTTCATATTCAGAATTCATACTTAGGATATTTTTCAAAGAGAAGAAAAATTCCAAGAACTCCATTCTTGATTCTCAAACACTTTTCATGATCATCAATCATCATCTAGCATCATCTTAGATCATCTAGATGTCATCTAGCATGGAATCTTCATCATACTTTGCTTGGTAAGCTTTTCACTAATATCTTACATGTTTTGTGTTTCTCTTATCTAGCAATCTCAATTAATTACTTGTTTGTTATTTTGTATGCTTTAGATACAATATTGAGATGAGTATGATGTATGTTTGAGATTTTATATTGTGCTTGCATATTAGGTTTTGTGCTTAATATTGATTAGCTAAACTAATTGACATGTCATTTAGTTTTGATATCTAGGATTGTTCTTAATTGCATATTAATCATCTTAGATAAGCATATAGGGTTTCCCTTGCTCTATGTTGCATTTTGGATATTTACATATATTCACTTAGGGTTGTATTCTCTTCATAGAGAAAGTAAGTCTTGTGTGTAGCATCCGGGATTAGGTTGCTTAGAACGCAAGCAAATTGGACTAGGTTCACTCATACCGGGATTAGGTAGGTGTGTGATTACTTCCGGGATTAGGTTGTAATCGTTTGCACACTTAGTGGATTCGAGGTTCGAGTGTGGCTTACTTACATAGCCCGTGGTTTTTCCCGTGAGGGTTTCCACGTAAAAACCAAGTGTTGTTTTAATTTCCGCACCATATTACAATTGCTTGGTTATATTATCTTGAGGGCATTTTCGTAATTTTGACTAACACGAAAAATTGGGTAAAAAGCGTAAAATCTATTCACCCCCCCTCTAGATAGCTTTATACACACCGTGCTATTATTTGTTTCACCTATAAATACATCAATGTATTCATTATATCAGGGGGATGATCAGAAGCAATTATTGGAGAGAAAGCGAGTATTGAGTGTGTAATCCTTATATTCATAGTGGATCACTTCTCGCCATCACCGGCACCATGGATGTTTCCCCGCCTTGGGGTTTTACCACGTAAAATATGTGTTATGCTTGCTCATCTTTTATTTTTCTACTTTCATTACGTTAATCTTCAGGTTTCACCAACCTAAATCATTGACCGGTTGACCATCGAAAAATCACCGTCAATAATTGGCGCTAGAAGGAGGGGCGAAGAACTCAACTTCGAGAAACCCTCATGAACAGACCACAGAAGGAACTCTGATGTAGATCCAACACTTGAAGCACCCAACAAACGACTATTGGAAGTGCTAGGGAGTGGATTAACTACAGAACCCGTAGCAGGAGCCGCAGCTGCGACCAATTCCAGAGGAAGAATATTGTGAAAGCAATACTCAGAGCTTCAAAGTATCAAGAATCCGTCCGAGCAATTGCTTTCGCATTCCGACAGCTTACAAAAGAAAATAGGAGAGCTGTCCAGAATCGCGGAATTGCTGACCAATACGCACTAAAATGGGCATATCTCCCTCTACAGAAGTCGGATTCATGAACTGTAAAAACCATTGGAAACTAGACATCCAAGGCTTTCCAAAAATATATGGTTCATATCCTAGTTCAATCTGAGCAATATTTGGTGGCTCCCGCAATATTGAAGAAACCAGATTGCGCACAGATTTCTGATATGACCATCGAACACTAAAATAGGCATATCTCCCTCTACAGAAGTCAAATTGCGAGCTGTAAAAACCATCAGAAACTAAACATCTGGACCTTTTTAGAAATATAAGGTTCGCAATCTGGTTCAACATGTGGAATATCTTATGATCCCCGAAACATTGAAGGAAGTGATTCGCGGAGGATTTTCCAACTTGACCACCAGATGCTAAAACAGAGATAACTCTCTCCAGAGAGCATGGAATCATGAACCGTGAATTTCGCTGTAAAATAGACGTATAGATCTTTCTGAGGATATGTGGGTCTTAGCACAATTCATCCCGAGAAATATTTGACGACTTCCGGAACGTTGTAGTTCAGCATAAAGTTTACCTTTACGTATTAGAAACCGAGCCCATCTTGGTATAAAACACCCAATGTCAATTCTCAACTGAGCCCACTCGGCCCTTCATCAATGATCCAATGGTAAAACGACTACTCCAGGTTCGGTAAGTGGCTGAGGCTAGTCAATTTGCAGTCTAATTTTATGATTTTATCTACACTGTGCAAACAAGGAATATATGTATAGTTACATAAATAAAAGTGAAAACTAACCAAATAATGATTATTCAAGATTTAATCAGGACTTCGATCTTGATAAAATCATTCGGATTCGGGGATATGTTTTCACTTAATTATTATTATTATTGATATCGTCTTGCATCGATAACCGTATAGAATATCAGGATGCTTGAATCTTATACTATGAATACACTCCTAATTTGTTGAAATTAGAAGCTGCATACTGTGCTTTTCTATTAAAATATTTGTATGGATTGCCTTGACTTGGGATTGAATTGTCGAATAGATTTAGTTGGCAGCAAGTATGTCACATGATTATTATTCTAGATTAATAAGAATAAAACATATTGATTGATGTATAATATTTGTGACATTTTGATTTGAGACTTTGATCTTGATAAAAAACGATTAAATATTCATTGTCTAATAAAAATTACCAAGCTCATGACATACATACCTTATTTAGGATATAATTGTTTTGGGCAAACAATACATTACGAATACTACATGGTTGTCTGTGTCATTAATTTAACTCGTTAAATAATAATGAGGTGAGTAACATTGCTGGAGCCTAGATGCAATCGCACTAGTTGTTATATGCACCCTCCATGTCTAATGCTTTTTCACTTGTGATGGGTTGTTCATTTAAATGTTGTGGAAAAGTTGACTCCATGCTATTAATAGTGTTGTGATTTGTTATATTACGATGTTTGAGAGTAATTATAGTCTTTTTTTTAATATCTTTCGAGTAAGTGTTATTTAATAAAATTGATCAAGACTTTGATCTTGGTAAGAAATGCTTCCAAAAGCGTTTAAGCAGTACCGAAAGCGTTCGGATAAAAAGGTGTCAAATTTCGACACTAATCACTAATCACTAATCATTAATAGTACCATATATGAGTTGATCGCTTCCAATTATTTGGTCTCATTAAAATACATGATCATTATTACTTGTGCGAACTTTACTCATATACTTGGTATAGAAAACAAGTTGAAAGTGCCAACTCAGGAATCTAGTCTTGCCTCTGCGCCCGGGAATTGAATTTCATCTCAACACGCTTAAAGGTTTCAAAAAAGAGAGACCATATAGCCTTGGTGACCCGATCGGAGAGGGAAGAGTAGCAATGGCCTCACATTGCCAACTACCTTCATTAATCCAGCATATCTTAATAAAGAAAAAGGGGTCTGCTCGGCTAAAGCTCACTCGGCTCTTCATTACCGACATGTCCAACAATAAAGGATCCAAAGTAATAAGCCTAAACTTCAGGTTCGTAAGTGGCAAAGACTGTGATCTTGATAAAATCACTTTCGAAAGCATTTAACGACATTGTTGAAATCGGTCGGAGTTGAAGGTACATCATTGTTTAAATGTTATATTATTAATAATTATTATTGTTGACATAATCTTGCAACTCAGTCAATAACTTGGTAGAAAATTGTGGTTCTTATTTTTATATTTAGAACCTGCTGCTAATTTATTAAAATCATGAGTTGCATATTGTATGCTTTTCTATCAAAATATATACTCGTGTTAAAGCGGTGCGTAAATCACCTTGATTTGGAAACGCGTCACCGAGCAAATTCAGCCAGCAATAGGTACGTCACATAATTTTTATTGTTGTGCGAATCATGTAGACCAATTTGTTCTTTAGATCAAATGAGCATGAATTTGGTTAAGTTTAAACACTCTCAAATATTTTGATTTGCCTAAACAGCAAAATCAAAACAAAATTGTGAGGTGTGAAATGTTGAGTTTTTGTGATCAATATGTGTTAAGATATTCACTTCTTCATGTATTATTTTCACGCGAGTACACTGTACATATTGTATAACCTTTACGTACTTCTCAATAAATTGCACTCACATATTACCTCTGTATGTTTCCCTAACATATATTCTTGGATGCCAAAATTCAAACACTAATCATCAATAATGTTTTATATGAGTTAGTTGTTTTTATTTAATTTGGCCTTCTTATATACATGACTATTGTTATATGTGAAAATTTCACTCACATGCTGGGTATAGAAGTCAAGGTAAAAACCTTGGTTTAGAAATCGAGCTTTACCTCTGTGTGCAGGAACAAACTCCATCCCGGCGCACTTCAAACTTCAACCAACAATCGACTATCCCTCGGTGACTCAAATAAGGATGCTTTCCGAAAATCTTCTTGAGCGAACATGTTAGGAGGAAGACCTTGAGGAAAATATTGAGGATGAGAGCATCCAATGATAAAAGTGATCTAGGGAAACATAAGACAAAGTATTATACAAAAGCACAAGGAAAGAACGACTTGCAATTTGAGACTCAGAATGAAAAGGTAACCAATTTCGGATACCTTATCAAGTGGAGTTAGAGGTAAAATCTAAATTATTGCTTAGTCACTTTTTATTCGGCCTATAAATCAAATCTTCTTGGATTTCATAACCGCATGTTGATGACGAGGAAGTAAAATGTGGGGATACACTTTTGTCACCCTTGCTTATCAAAGTTCTTTACTGCACTTTTAACATGATGCACAACACATGTAGTATGTGTATTTATTCTAGTATTACACCCTACTTACATATGCTATCTATATGTTTCTTTCATACATGATAAATACTACACGCATTTATACTTGCGAAAACATATACTAGTTTTATTAGCATACTACATGGTTTTTGTATGCAAAACATCTAGCAAGTCCATGGGTATTCATCTCGAACATCAACCAACACCAATAACGTGCATGGATCCAACTATTTTTTCAGCATTATTAAAAAATATATTTTGTGCAAATGCTACTCACATGTTTGACAGAGAAAGACAAACTGAAAACTTTAATTGAGCTTAGTCTCAATACACACAAAACGAGTTTTATCTCGGCGTATGTATAAATTCGAAAAAAAGGCCAAAGGGGCCAAAATCCTCACCAACAAAGGCCAAATGGGCAAAAATCTTCACCAACATAGGCCAAATGGGTCATATTTGGAGCGTAAAGCCCGAAGATAGTACTCGGGCGCCATGAAATCGCAAAGAGCGAGTGGATAGTGTCCGAGGGGCGGAGAAGCTGAAATAGCATGCATGCCGAGCTAATCAAATACGAACGTATCCTTAGTGAAAAGGCAAACCCGAGGCACTAGGATACCTGGAAAACAGGATACCTGGAAAACTGCTCTGGGTGTCGCCGGAATATGTCTAGTGAGATGCACAGCTGTGTTGGCCGGTATACCCTACCCCAACGATTCGGCAAACCCCTGTAGCAAACAAAACCTAGAGACGTCTTAGGTGACTTGTGCAGGGGACCTAAGTGTATGGTCGTGGTGAGCCTCGACGTAACACCTGGGTAAAACTGACCAGTTTAATGAGACACTTGGTCAGTTTGGAAATGATCAGTTTAATAAGATACTTAATCATTCTTGAAGAAAAACTGACCAGTTTAATGAGACACTTGGTCAGTCTGAAGATGATCAGTTTAATGAGATACTTGATCATTCTTGAAGCCAAACTAAGGATAATATATTTGTTCATACCAAGGTAACTAGATACTTGGATAAACCAATCAAGTATAACAAAAACTTGACCCAATAAAACCAATGGATTACTCAAACTTAATGCCAGTTAATGAGATACTTGGCTAAATTAAGTTAAATGAGTTACTCAGCTTAAACAAAGAAACCAACATTACACTCGGGTAAAAATAAAACAAAATATTTTTATTATTTACACGTTTACGAGTGTGCAGGTATACCAAATTGATCAAAAAAGAATAACTGACTGGGTGCAAATAAAGCACTGTCAGCTCAAAAACTAACTGGGTGTGAATAAAACACTGTCAGTGATCCGGCCTTTTGGAAAGAAGGGGTAAAGATTTTTCCGCTTAAATTGCATCTGTTAAGTTTAAAATGTGCAGGTACAAAGCTCCAATGGGCAAGTGCACATAAAAACAGTCAGGAAGCTTTCAAACGCAAGATCTAGGACACCTGAACCGAACGCCTTAAAGTTGGCTTGGCTCGCTAAAAATCAAGTAAAAACCCCGAAAGTGGGTAGAAACTTAGATACAGTGAGTCAGGACCCCCCGTGGTGTAAAATAAACATTCAAGTTGCCCAGAGCCATAAGCGAACACTTGGAACTATTTGCAAGAAGTACAAAAGCCAATGAGCAATTGCAAAAGAGACAATAATGAACAAAGTCAAATGCAAGTAAGTTATAAGTCAAAATTATATTTATATACATAAAGTGCTTTCTTTTTGCAGGAGTATTAGCTAGAAGGTATATAAAAAAATAAAAAAATAAAAAACCGATATGTAAGAAAGATCGGCCAAAAGGAAGAATCAAACCTACAAAAAAGATCAGCCGAGAAAAAGTTCAAATAGACAAGAAAGATCCAGGCCAAACGCTTGAAATGACCCGACCAAAGAAGAAAAGAATGGCTACCCAGACAATGTGTCAAAAGCGTGGCTCCTACCCTGCACGTCGGCATCAACTCAAGAATAACAATGATGCTAGGGGGTAGATTCCAAGCAACATGAACCCCTGGAGAACAAAAGCCCCCAACTCGCCATGAGCATGTATATATATATATATATATATATATATATGGTAGTGGTCTCAGGGGGTGGATGCTTTGAAGCACGATCTCTATAGAGCGACATCTTACCTTGCCAAGAGCGACGACATATACCATATTTTTCTCAGATTGTGAGGAAAGACACAGCTCAGGGAAACCTTAATCAGTTCCTCTTATGATTTTCAACCTCGACATCTTCAAGCTGTCTTGAGCCTTAAAACTTTAAAAGATCGTCAGAACTTGCCTTTAAAGGATACGACAAGAAGAAAAGATGTTTCGGATAGAAGCATTCTCAGCTATTCAAGTCCTAGAAGATAATTAGAAGCAATTTGGAAGATTTCTTGATCCAACCCGTGAAAACAGCATCTGCTGATGGGTCAACTTCAAGAATTAAACTGTATCATCTCAGAAGGAACTGGGTTTTGAGCCTTATATGGTTGGAAAGGTACGGAAGTTAGCTTTCCGTAGAATTTTATGGTTTGTGATTTCGGGTTTTCTAGAAGAAGTTATGACTATTTTACTACCCAAAGGTCAGCCCATAATTTCTACCCAGGCAGCATCTGCTGATGGATCAACTTCAAGAATTAAACTGTATCATCTCAAAAGGAACTGGGTTTCAAGCCGTATATGGTTGGAAAGATACGGAAGTTAGCTTTCCGTATAATTTTACGGTTTGTAATTTCGAGTTTTCTAGAAGGAGTTATGACTATTTTACTACTCAAAGGTCAGCCCATAATTTCTCCACGGGATTTTGAAAATAAAGCATTACGGGCTGCCTATTCGGGAACGAAGGTCGTAGGCAAATTTGCTATGTTTTGGAAGATTAATGAAGGCTGAAAAGTCACTTTAACTAAGTTTTAGTTGATCCTAAGCTTTCCATGTTCGGATTAGTTGAGATTGGATTAAAAATTCCTAAAGATTAGAAGGGTTGTGCTTCCTATTTTGAGTCACATTGGATTAGCCTTATTGGAGGTTGATTATGGAACTAAGAGGAGACCTAATTCATGCATGTTTAAGAGGAATTATAGAAGGAAGATTGGATATGCAGCAGCAGTACAAAGAGGATCCGAGCATTAGTAAGATCTGCTCAAAGTAAAGGGTCTAAGTGAAGCCGAGAAGGGGATCCGAGCGTTAGTAAGATCCGCTCAAAGATGGATCCAAGCAAAGCTGAACCAGGCTGAAAGAGGATCCGAGTGTTAGTAAGAACGAAGCGGACAAAAGGATCCGAGGAAAGCCGAACAAAGTTATAAAGGGGTCTCACATTCGCCCAAGTGAGTGAAAAAGATCTCAATAATCAAAGCTTGAGGAGACAAGGAAGTTTATCGAGCGCAACCAGAACCAAATGCAAGTAAGAATTTACGATTATGTTTATACAAATAAAGTTTCCTTTATTGCAGGAATACTAGCTACAAGGTCTTGAAGAAGAAAGGTATACCAAATACCAAATATATATAGTGCAAGTGCGCACCGAGGCATCGCAGAAGTATACAAGGCAAAAATTACAAGAGGAGTTAAAGAGCAACCAGAGGCTCAACAAATGTCCAACAATTGTTCAAACATCAGTTGGGTAGTAAGTTGGACTTAGGCTGAAGATGAGCAACAAAAATCAGAGAAGAACTATTCAAATACCCTTCGATGAGTCACCAAGAACTCATCTCGCAGATTTGAGGGGGTGTTGTTATAGGTGTTTTTCGTCAGCATGACACGTCAGCGAAGATAGTGGGTAATGTGGAAATATAGTGATTCCATGTCATCAAAAGTCAAATGTGAGACACGTTATCAAAAAGGTCAACATGAATGCGTGACATCACCATATGAGGGGCCATCTGCAGATGGAATCTGGTTGGCTAAAGACCTGTTCGGCCAAGGGTTTCAATCAGCCAAGATCTATTCCGCCAAGAACATGCTCAGCCAAGAGTCTACTAGGCCAAGAGTCTACTAGGCCAAGAGTCTGCTCGGCTCTGGTCGGCCAAAAATTAGTACTTAGCCAAAAACGAGAAATACAGCCTTACCAAGATACGCCACATCAGGAAGAGATCTGCACAAATACGAAATCTTAGGATAATATTCCAATAAGGAAATATCCCTATTTCCTCTCCAGTACCAGAAAAGTCTAATCATGAAAGAACTCATTCCAAAAGGATAAACACTAAATGGGAAACGAGTCCTAATTGGTCTACTCTACAAGAATCCTACAAAGACTCTGATTAATGAATCCACCGTTTATACGATAGAAACTAGGGCAACCCTAGATCGAACCCTATAAATACATCAATGTATTCATTATATCAGGGGGATCATCATAAGCAATTATTTGAGAGAAAGCGAGTATTGAGTGTGTAATCCTTATATTCATAGTGGATCACTTCTCGCCGTCACCTGCACCGTGGATGTTTCCCCGCCTTGGGGTTTTACCACGTAAAATATGTGTTATGCTTGCTCATCTTTTATTTTTCTACTTTCATTACGTTTATCTTCAGGTTTCACCAACCTAAATCGTTGACCGGTTGACCATCAAAAAATCACCGTCAACAGATCATAACCGCATAATTGCTCCAGAAACCTCTGTGTAAGGATTCCCGTTTTGTTGATTGGCTTATTTCGTGGTCAAACCACATGTTGGGGTTTTGAATGTAAGGGTAGTCTAAGTGTTTGGTGTTGAAGATCAAAGGCCCTTCCATGACCTCAAGATACAAGCACGCCAAAGGTATAATCTCTTGTGCTTGTTTTTCTTTGAAGAGATTTAGTAGCACACACACACTTAGCATTCTTGCTGTGATTGCATACTTGCTTATTTTTATGTGCATCTCTTCACATGTCACTTTACACACTAGCACTTTGGTTGATATATCTTGTTGTGTGTATATGTGCCTTATAATTCGTTTCCCGACATTGTTCGGAAACGTCCGCGCTTGCACTAATTAGTGCTTGGTTTCGCGCGAAGACCGCCTATGGAGAATGCCCTTGGCTTCTCCTTGGTTTTCACCATTGTTGGTGATCGGCGGTTATGATCGGCGGCCTGGCCGCCGAATGAAACCGCCGTTTCAGTCCAGATTGGTCTGAAGCAATTATGCGGTCCAGATCGGCGGTCACGACCGCCGTTCGAAACCGCCGTTCATACCTGATCGATTTTAATCTCTCGGGTTTGATTCGGCGGTTGGATCGGCGGTCACGTTACCGCCGAATGAAACCGCCGTTAATGCTCTGTTCTTCACGAGCTTAATTCGGCGGTCGTCATCGGCGGCCTGGCCGCCGATTGAAACCGCCGAACGGTGCGTTTCAGGGGCAAAATTGTCTTTTCACTTGCCCTGTTCTTGATGTCTATAAATATCACACTTTCTCATTATCTGAATCAGTTCTTTGACTCTTAAGAACCCTAATCTTCAAAGATAGATTTTGAGAGAAAATCAAATCAAGAACTCAACTTTAACCACTCAAATCAAACCCCTTTTGCATCAAATTTCATATTGCATCTCCTATGTCTATATAGAGTGCATCCATGTATGGGTTTGCATCATCACAACTTGCTTGGTAAGATTTTGATTAATTTCATCTTATTATAGTATTTTAAATACCAAGCCATCTCTTTTAAATTACTTGTATGTTTTAGATCATATGTTAAATACAAGAAAAGAGATTATTTGTGATGAATTAATTGAGTGTTGTTTTTGATAGATATCTAGGTTTTTATAATCTATGATCATCTATGCTATTTGACATGTCATTTAGCAATTGATATCTAGGGTTGATTTAAATTGAATATATCATCATCCTAGATAAGCATTTAGAGTACCCTAGCTCTTATTGCATTTATTGAATATTCATATATATTCACATAGGGTTGTATTCTCTTCAAAGAGAAAGTAAGTCTTGTGTGTAGCATCCGGGATTAGGTTGCTTAGAACGCAAGCAAATTGGACTAGAGCCGCTGTAAAAGGCCCGCGTGGTAGATTAGAGGGTGCTCACGCCAAGAGTAGTGTATCAGGGGATATCACTAGGGATTGAACCAAGAGTGGCGATTGGTAGTGTCCATAGCCTGAGGTTATCTAGGGTGAGAGTCCGAGAATCACTTGAGGGTGTAACCGTCTTTTCATATAGTGGATTTCGAGGTCCGAGTGTGGCGCACTTAACAGCCCGTGGTTTTTCCCAGTGGTTGGGTTTTCCACGTATACATCAAGTGTCATTTACTATTTCCGCATCTTATTACACTTGTATGTTTTGTTGACTTGCTAGGGGTATTTTCGTAAAATTGACTTGCATGCGAAAATTGGGTAACAATTAGATAAAATCTATTCACCCCCCCTCTAGCTTTATATTGAACACGCCTCTAGGACTTTCACTCTGGACACAAACGGCGGTTTCAATCGGCGGCTAGGCCGCCGATCATAACCGTCGTTTCACCAAAACAGGTGAAAACAAAGGAGAAGCCAAGGGCATTCTCTGTAGGTGGACTTCAGGCAAAACCAAGCTCATACTAGTGCATGCGCGGACGTTTCCGAACAATATCGGGAAACGAATTACAAGGCACATAAGCACACACACAAAATACAAAATCAAAGTGCAAGTGTGAAATGTGACATGTGACATGTGAAGAGTACGCACATAAATGCAAGTATGGTAAGTGTGTGTGTGCAATCTAAATCTCTAAAAGAAAACTAAGCACTTAGAAATTTACCTTTGGTGCTTATCAATGATGAGGTCTTCAAAGGGCATTGAACTTGAACCTAATATCTAAGCTACCCTTACAATGAACCCCAATTGTGGTTTGTCCACGAAATGAGCCAATCAACAAATGAGACCTTACAAACGTTGAATCTGGATAGAAAGTTCTTCTTTGACCCTCCGCCAATTTTGGCGGTTAACAAGAAAATAGGGGCCCTTGATCTCAATCTGGATAGTCTGGAGGTGTGCCTAAGTACTTTGGTCTGGACTCTTTATAGGAGGTAGCTAGATTCTGCCTTTGTAGCTCTTTCAACCTTGAATCTGGATGGAAAATTCTTATTTGACCCTCCGCCAATTTTGGCGGTTAACAACCGTATTTTTCCTTTCTACAACTCCATTTTGTTAAGGAGTTCTAGGTGCCGAAAATTCATGGGAAATACCTAGACTATTACAAAAGCTTTCAAAGCTAGCATTTTCAAACTCTTTCTCATGATCACTTCTAATTCTCTTAATGCTCTTAATGTGAGAATTTTTCCCGTTTTTAATTTTGAGATATAGCATTTTGAATTTTTCAAAAGCTTTGAACTTCTCTCTAAGAAAGTAGGTCCATGTGAATCTAGAGAAGTCATCAACCACCACAAGATTATACATTCTACCACCTAAACTTTTGGTTTGGATGGGATCCATGAGGTCCATATGAAGGAGTTCCAATGGCTCCTTGGTGGAAAAGTATTTACCCTTTTTATGCACACTTTTTGTTTGCTTCCCTTGTTGACAAGGTCCACAAACTCCCTCAACCTTCTTTCCAAGTTTAGGAAGGCCTTTCACAACATTCAACCTATCAAGGACTTTGAAGTCTCTATAATTCATGTGGCCAAATCATTGATGCCACAATTTAACTTGCTCACATTTAGAAAAGCTACAAGAGATAACATTAGACTTAAGACAATAGCAATTGTCACTTGATCTCTTGCCTTTCAACAAAACTTGCCCATTTTCCTCTAGAATAGAGGAATCAACTTTGCCAAACATAAACGAAAGCCCTTCATCACTTAAATGTGATATGCTAATAAGATTGGCTTACAAGCCATCTACATAAAGAGCATTGGGCAAGGAAGGCAAACCGGGAATGGATATGTTACCTTTCCCTATGACCTTTTTTCGTGAACCATCACCAAAGGTGACAAATCCACTATCCTCCATCACAAGAGTCTCAAAGAAACTCTTGTTTCTAGTCATGTGCCTAGAGCACCCACTACCAAGATACCAAGTGTTAGAGGCATTGGCTTTCAAGGCTGAAAGTTCTCAAGGTGTGTTCAATATTAATCTAGAGGGGGGGTGAATAGCTTTTATACGATTTTACCCAATTTTCGCATGTATGTCAATTTTACGAAAATGCCCCCAAACTAGTCAATCAAGCAATCAAGCAATCAAGTGTAAATGTGCGGAAATAATAAATGACACTTGATATTTACGTGGAAACCCTCAACAGGGAAAAACCACGGGCTGGTAAGTGCGCCACACTCGAACCTCGAAATCCACTATATGAAAAGACGGTTACACCCTCAAGTGATTCTCGGACTCTCACCCTAGATAACCTCAGGCTATGGACACTACCACTCACCACTCACCACTCTTGGTTCAATTCCTAGTGATATCCCCTGATACACTACTCTTGGAGTGAGCACCATCTAATCTACCCCGCAGGCCTTTTATAGCGGCTCTTAGTCCAATTTGCTCATGTGACCACCTAATCCCGGTGTAGCGACCTAATCCCGGTCTATCACACAAGACTTACATTCTCTGAAGAGATCAAACACCCTATGTGAATATGCAATGAATATTCAAAGAGCAAATAAAGCTAGGGAACCTTAGATGCTTATCTAGGATTATATGATGACAATAAAATCAATCATAGATATCAAAATAGCTATATGACATGGCATACAACTTTAGCTATGTTAAGGATGACCAATCCTAAATACAATAGCTATCACAAATAACCCACAAACGTTCAAAAGATTAACTAGTTAATTAAAATACAATCTATCAACCTAGTTATCAATAAATCACACAAGAATGTTTATGGCATAGCTTTTAGGCAATAATGACCTAATCAATTAAGCTATCAAAAATAATCTCAATCATATAATGAGATTAATTAGCTAGATATAAATTAGGCATGAAAACCTAGTTAACATAAATAACCCAATCAACACATAATCTCAATCATGTATGTAGAAATTACTCAAAGAACATACAAGTGATAAAAGAGATAAATTGATAAGTAAAAACACTAATTATGTAAGATAAAAGTGTTCAACAAATCATACCATGTGTGTTGAAGAAGACCCATGCATTAGCACATACTAGATGAACCTAGATGATGCCTAGATGATGCCTAGATGATGATTTGTGCATGTGGGAATGGGTTTAGAGAGACAAAGAAGTAATCTTTAAGCTTTTTCTCTCAAGTCTCTCTTTCTCTCTCAAGAATATGGAGCCTCTCGCTCTAGGGTTTGATTTGTGGCTCTGCCCTCAAAATGATGAGAAAGATATGTATTTATAATGCCCAAATGAAACTATGTCGTTTTGGAAGAAATGGAAAAATTATGGGCATTTTCGCGGTACTCTCATCAGTGCAGCGACTCAAGATTCGAGCACTTCGAAACATGAACAAACGACATCGAAACCTTTCGTATGATATATTGTTGGAAAGGTATGGATGTCTCATTACTACTAGTTTTTACAGAATGACATTTAGATGTCTGTAAAACAAGTTATGGTCAATTGAGTGACCAAAGGTCAGAAATGGACAACAACAGAGTTGCCTTGTTTTGGTTGTAACTTTGGAGATTTTAAAACCAATCCAAACGGTCATGAAATATTACGAATAATATACCGTTGGAAAGGTATGGGTGTCTAGTTTGTATAGAAACTTTCAAAACTCATTTTGAAGCTTTGTGTAAAATATTATGGCCACAAGACCATACATAGGTCAGTTTTGAAAATCATTTGAAACATTGAAATCCAATCTTTTGAAACTAGACACCTTACTCCAATCAACCCAACCAAATCTACCACTTATCCAATAGAAGAATGAGACATTCTCAAGTGGTCAACCATCTCGCTAAGACATGCACACCATCGTGAAAGCGCGGACGTTTCTGATCACACAAACATAAACGAATTACACCACACTTAAGACTAATCATGAAGTGCAAGTGTGGGTATTGAATGCATCCTAATGCCTAACATGTCATGGCATTATCATTGAACAAGATGTACTCAATTCAAACATGCATGAATAAAATTCATGACTTTGCATCCTAATGAAGTCATGTGTGTTGAAGTCATGAATAGAATGGATGATGATGATGTTCTACTTACCAAGTCATGTGTGTTGAAGAAGACCCATGAAGAACACAACCTAAATGATGCTAGATGATGTTTGAATCATGAATGGAAGATGGGTATTTGGGTTTTGGTTAAAAAAAAAATCAAATCTTGTTAGCTTTTCTTAGAAGACACTCTTGTACTCTCTAAAGATTGTATTTTTAGCTCTCAAAACGAAATAGAGAGAAAGAGATGTATATATTCGATTGGAACTTCCAGTTCCAGAACAGGAGGCTAGTATACCACCATAATGAAACTTCCTTTTATTTTTTTTATTCGGATAGGATTTATGTTGGCTTCGTTGGGAGGCTCGCGTAGTTTGTTACGTCAGCTCCAAAAGGATAAGTTGCGTTGGAATCGAGAAAGTTCCGTGGAGTTTCATAATTGCATAAAAGGAGTCAAAGTAAAGTTCCGTGATATTGTAAGGGTAGTTTAGGTGAGTGAGGTTCGAGTTCAAAGGCCCCTTCAAGACCTCAAGGGACAAGCACGCCAAAGGTATAATCTCTAGTGCTTAGTTCTTTCTTAGAAGAGATTTAGTTAGCACACACACACTTAGCATACTTGATCTTGTGTGCATACTCTTCACATGTCACTTTACACACTAGCACTTTGATTGTTATATCTTGTTGTGTGTATATGTGCTTAGTAATTCGTTTCCCGATAGTGTTCGGAAACGTCCGCGCATGCACTAATGAGTGCTTGGTTTCGCGCGAAGACCGCCCACGGAGAATGCCCTTGGCTTCTCTTTGGTTTTCACCTCTGTTGGTGATTGGCGGTTATGATCGGCGGCCTGGCCGCCGAATGAAACCGCCGTTTGCATCCAGAAGTGTCTGGAGCAATTCTACGGTCACGACCGCCATTCATACCTGATCGATTTAATCTCACGGGTTTGATTCAACGGTTGGATCGGTGGTCATGAAACCGCTGAATGAAACCGCCGTTGTTCCCCTGTTCTTCTCGGGTTCAAATCAGCGGTTATGATCGGCAGCCTGGGCGCCGATTGAAACCGCCGATCGGTGCGTTTCAAGGGCAAACTTGTCTTTTCACATGCCCAATTCTTAATGTCTATAAATATCTTACTTTCTCATTCTCTGATTAAGTTCTTAGAGTTATTAGAACCCTAAACTTCAAAGAGAGATTTGAAATTTCCCTTAAGTAGTAGTGAAATATACCTAGAGGGGGGGGGGGGGGGTGAATAGGTATAGGCTCCAAATTCTTCCAATTTAAAAAATAATGCAGAATATATCAAAGAAAATGCACACTTGATTATATTTGACAAATTAATTGATTTCACTTATACAAGAGTTAATCAATTTACAAGATATGGAAGATAAAGAAAAGTAAAAACAAAAATGAACACAAGTATTTTTACGTGGTAAAACCTCAAAGAGGAAACATCCACGGGTTGATACCACAACCACCGGCAAAGCAATCCACTATGTGAAAAAGGACTTACACACTCAAGCTATCAACTCATGATATCCGCTCAAGCTATCAACTCCTAATCTACCCTCGGGCTAGTGAATCACCAAGCCTACTTCCTATCCGAGATGTGTCCTACACCTTTAGAAAGCAACTTCCTATCCAAGATGCTCACGTCTCTAGGAAGATTTCTTGCTTGCCTATCCGGATCCTTCCGACCCTAGACAAGTCTCCTTGCTTGATTATCCGAGTCCTCCCGACTCTAATCAAGACTTCCTTGCTCTATCCACAAAGCTTCACTCACTTTGCTAGAGACTTCAACCTAATGCAAGGCTATGATCTACGTGATGCAAATGATGCAAACACAATCAAATTAAGCTAGATGATCAATCAAGCAAAATGTACATGTTCAATGATAATCTAGAATATACTTTCAACAAACAATCACAAAAGTATCTAGAAATCAAGACATGCAAATCAATAAGAACAAGGTATGAATATTCAATTTATCACACTAAAAACCTAGTTCTTAGATCATGAAATTAAATCTAGAAAATAATATGAGGCACATCATATATACATTTTCTAAAATCAATTTCAAACAAAATCAAGTTTAGCACATATATGTTCAAGAGAAATCACAAAGCTAAAACTCAATTGACAAATGATCAAACACCCCTAGCATATGATCTAACATCCTTCTCAACATATTTCATCAATCAAATAGTATGAATCAAGAGATGATCAAAGATGAAATTGAAAAAGAAGAAGTTGAACAAACAACCTTGAACTCGTAGTGAAGAACAGGCTTCTGGGAAAAATGACGAAGTCAGCTCCCTCTGGAAATGCTTGGGGTTTGTAGCCCTTCTCAAGACCAACAATTTTGGCTTTTGAATCGATTGATTTCGAGTTCGTATGAGAAAGTTATGATCACAATAAGAAAACTAAAATTGAAGAAATTTCTGCAGAATTTCTCTAAGTGTTCTTGAAAGTCTTTAACAAGTGTGGAGGGAAGGAGAAGAGTTTAAAAAGAAGAGAGAGAGAGATTTATTGGGCAAATCAACACATGCCATGTCACCCTCCCGTGGGGGGCGCATGGGCCTCATGGGGGCAGAGAGCCCCTCTGGCCGTGGGGCCCACGGCCTCCCTCACGGCTTTGGCCAAATGGCCTCACGGCCTGCACTCACCTCTCTTGCGCACTCTCACGTTCTTCAGCCGTATCTTGGGCATCCGAACTCCGATTTCGAATCTGTTTTCGGATTACGAACCGTGACTCCCTTACGCACGAATATAACTACACAACTTTGAAAAATGGTTGAGAAATCATCTTGGAAAACGACGATGAAGTCAACTCAACGAATGAGAACGAAAAGTAGCGTAGCTACATCGTTTGGACTCGAAACCTTATGAATGAGTAACCGAAATGACCGGAACTCAATAAGGCATCAAATAAGAACATGTTCAAGTCCAAAACACAAAATATACAAACAAATAAACACATATTCACACAAGCATGCCATTTCAAAGAGATAGTCACTAAGCATGCAATTCCACAATGTTTGTCTATACAAGATCAATGCATGAGCATACTATGAAAGGTGTGAATGTGTTATACCAAATGTTTGAACCACGATGCATGGACACACATGTATGAATTGTGTGTGTGTGCGCTAACGCCTTACAAGATGATAGAAGTCAAGATATACCTTTGACGTTTTTCACCTCTTGAAGATGACTTTTGCACTAAACGTTGCTCTTCACCTTTTAAGCTTCCTTTCTTCAAAGAATATCCTAAGCAACAACTAATACAAATATAGAGTGTTTCGCAATGGAATCAAGCCAATACAAATCATGAACCTTACAAGATTTTTGAGAAAAAATAAAATCAAGAACTCACCTTTAAACACTCAAATCAAATCCTTTTTGCATCAAAGTTCATCTTGCATTCATCTATGATTGGATTTGCATCATCACAACATGCTTGGTAAGATTTTGATTAATTTCATCTTATTTTAATATTTTACTAATCAAGCATATTCTCATTTAATTACTTGTATGTTTTTGATCATATGATAAATACAAGATTAGAGAATTAATTGTGATGAATTGATTGAGTGTTGTTTTGTGATAGCTAATTAGGTTTTTGATTAATCTTGATTAGCTAAGCTATTTGACAGGTCATTTAGCAATTGATATCTAGGGATGATTTAATTGATTATATCATCATCCTAGATAAGCATCTAAGGTTACCTAGCCTTGTTTGTTATTTGAATATTCATAAATATTCACATAGGTTGCATAATCTCTTCTTAGAGAATTAAGTCTTGAGGCTAAGGTTGCTTATGCCTCAAGCAATTAAGACTAGAGCCACTTGTAAAGGCCAAAGTGGTAGAAGTGGGGGGTTATTGACTGGAGTATTAGACGAGGTCTACATAGGTTGTAAACTTTTTTTTGATTAGTGGATTTCGAGGTCCGAGTGTGGCGCACTAAACAGCCCGTGGTTTTTCCCAGTGGTTGGGTTTCCACGTATACATCAAGTGTGATTTAAATTCCGCACTATATTACACTTGCTTGTATTTTTGACTAGTAGGGGTATTTTCGTAAAATTGACTTGCATGCGAAAATTGGGTAATAATAGTTTAAATCTATTCACCCCCCAACTAGAAATATATATCGAACACACTGAGCGTTATTGTATTACTTTCATGTGACTTTGTTGTATATATATATATTTTATATTCATAACTTTTTTTTTGTAGCCCGGGAATGCGGGCTGGGCACCCTGATTGATCAAATGAAAAAGTTTTCTACCTTTTTGCAATCATATTGTCTTACCTGCTTACTGTAGGGAAAAATACAGTGCACGCAACGGAATCGAGACTAAAATCGAGTTTAGTATAGTTTAAAATTTTTCCATAATTTGAACCTTAACCCTCTAATTAATTAAACATATATAATCAAAAGTATCATACCTTTGTCGCGTGATCCGATTGACATTGCGTCGATGGTAATCCGCAAGATCTTCCAATCCAGTCACGAACGTGAATCACCTAGGAGCGTGGTCTCCCTTTCTTTGAATTGTGTACCTGAGGATGGATAACAAAATCTTTTCTTTTTCGTTAGTCACAAAAACTTCCAAGAGATAAGGAAGAACGTTCCGGTCACTTTTGAATTCTCAATCTAATGATCGAAACTCGCGTGAGCCTTATTCGAAATTGTACACAAAACCTTTTGATGTAAAAGTTACTAGTGCACTATCGAAATAAGAACAAACTCTTCTCTCTATACTTCTTGGCTGAAATTATCACACTAGGCTAAGAGTTGGATTCTATTTTTCTCAAGCAAAAGAAAAAACTCTCAAGTCATAAAGACCTTAGGGTTAGCCTAATTCTTTATATATATATAATGCGGCACTCACATTCAGGTTGCAAGAATAATATATATGTTGCGGCACCCACATTAAGGTTGCAAGAATAATATATATATATTGCTGCACCCACATTAAGGTTGCAAGAATAATATATATATCTAGATACCTTCCTATTGCCATATATATTAATCTGCGTATGGGCCAAGTGCCATACATATTTCTATGTATACCTCGGCCATATCCTCTACCATGTAGGATTTGTGTCTTTTAACTTAAATCCTAACCCTAGGTAGATTTCCTTAGAATTTTAAACCCTAATCCAACTCTTTAGTGTATTTGTGACTATATGAAAGACTTCCTAATTTGACTAGATAAATAAATTCCTTTTATTTATCTTCTTATCAAATAAAGACTTTGATTCTTATTATACTACCAACAATAGTATACTACTAAGAAATATATTTCCTAGTCAGAAAAAGATTTTGATGATCAATTAAATAATTAATTAATAAATTAATTAACTTCCATTTAATTAAATAATAAAATAAAATAATATAATAAGCTAATTTATTAGCCTTGCCGCCCAAGTACTCTATCATGGGCCATATATTAATTTTCTATTTTATTAAATCCATTGGACCTTAATAAAAAGCCCATATGTGAACTAGACTCATTCTTACTGAAAGAAACAAGCCCGCATGTCTTTCATTAATATATTAATATAATTTAACAGCCCATTAAATAAATAATGTGCAAATTATATTCTTAATATATTAAGTATAATTCTAGATGGACCCATAAATTGGTTCGGTAGAATATATCAAGTGATCCATGCAAGTCCGTGTGGATTGGGGATCTTGGCGGGCTATCTAAATTTAAGCTTCAATAGACATAACCTAATCACAATCAACAAATGATTCACTTAGGTCCGATCTATTAATTTTAACTCATTCCACTAAAGAGCTAAAATTGAACTCTTAAATAAAGATAGAATAAGAAGATGTTCCTCATTCATACCCTAGACAATCATATTGGAGATAGTGTATCCTCGTGAATAATATCAGTAATCGCCAAGAGCTCATAGACCGCCTATAGCTCTCTTAGTTACCATATTTACTCATATGACCACGTTTTGAACTTGGATACTTTGACTTGTCCAGAAGCCATGTTTTCAATAGACACTATCAAAAACTCAACGTTGAGATTTAATATCCAATACCTCAAATCAACCATATGATAATATTATACTCTCATTTAATAAATGGAGCCACGATGTCCATATCTATAAATGAAGTCCTATATCGATTAACAAATGAATACCACCAAACTATAGAGGATAGACTATGCTATATAATCGTACTCATTGATAACTCAAATGATAACACTTGTAACCATAAGTCCATCATTTATCTCAGGATTAAGATTGACTCTCCGATTGTCCTAATAATGAAAAAACTTTTATCTACTGATGGTTCTAGATAAAGTATTTCATTGTGATCCTGTTCAATGCACCCAGTGCACTAGATTCTTTTACTCGAAGACCCTTCGATGATTTTAGACTCATCATAACTCATTTGATCCCACTCAAATGCTAGCAAAAGAATTCTACAACTTCAACAAGATAAATGTGCCCAACCTTTAACTTAAGTTGTGAACATTATTCAAGACTAACTAAAGAATCGTGTCTACCTCATAGATATCCAGATGTACGAACAATTCTTCTTTTCTCATAGTCTTTTGACCTTATGATTATTTACTTTTGACAATTATAATAATTAAACTATAAATGCTATAAGATTTG
Source organism: Acer yangbiense (assembly GCA_008009225.1). Taxonomy (NCBI): domain Eukaryota; kingdom Viridiplantae; phylum Streptophyta; class Magnoliopsida; order Sapindales; family Sapindaceae; genus Acer; species Acer yangbiense. The sequence continues at coordinate 199,010 of VAHF01000245.1, read as the reverse complement.
TTAAACCATAAATCAAATTATTAATATGAATAGATTGTCAAAAACACTATTACACTCTTGCTATTGAGCATAATCCTAACACTTACAATATATCCCGGTATAGTATGATACTTGCATGTTTGTTTATGACCCAAATAAAACTTACTTAGGATATTGTCAGTACTTAGCCTCAAGCTTGTTTACCTGGTAGTAGAGGAACCCGAACTTGCACTCTCTTGGGAAACAGTTCTTGGATGACAATCCCCTTGTGAGATTCAATATAAATTTTGCAAGATTTTGATCAAGTAATTTTGACCAAGTATGGAACGACCTTGGTTAGAGCAAATCGATCCCGGTAGGAGTCCAAGGTTGCTTAGGTACTCTGATCAGAACACTGTAAGTCTAGATACTTGATAATCCCTACATAACGAATCCTGATGCTGAAGCCACCTTGATTGGTAACCCTGCTCACTTCTACCATAAAAAATTTTGTTAACCGAAAATTGTCACTTGGGGTGATTTTCCAATTAACAACTCCAGTGACTGAAATTGGGGTAGATCTCAATCGGAGAGATATCAAGTAGTTCGATACCTATAGATTATCAGCAAAGCAAGCTAAAGAAAACGATGACAATAGCTAGCCAAAAATAACGTAGCAATAGGATTACATATAACTCTTTTTTATTGATAATCAACACATGATAGGAGTACAATGAAGATTTTAGATGGCTATGGTGATAGGGTCAAAACTCAGTTGGCGATGGCGGTGGAGCTCTCGTGCATGTCGATAAGTGGAAAACGTAAAGCAAGGTTGAGCACTCAAGTTACGGTCCCTTTCCTATGTGATAACACGATGTATATATATGTCTCAATGCTTTCCCAGCACTCCTCTGAATTCGGTCTTGTGACCTAGAGTTTTTCGGGGTCGTTCCGTGGCGATTGGCGAGAAGATCGTCATCTTCCCTTCGAGCGATCCCTTATTTAGCGGGATTCTGATGGAGTTGACTTGTATTTCAAATAGGACTTTTGAGTGGCGAGAAAAAATCAACTTCCACGTTATTAAAACGCTGTCATCACACTGTCTTTCTATGTAGTTTGATCTTCAGCATACCTGATCTTACCTTGATACTTTGTAGTCTGCTAGCCTGATACTTACTGCTTGGTTGGTTGGCTGGCTCTAGGCAGGATCGGGGTACTTGGGTGTCCTTCCCTCTTCATGATTATTAAACCTAGTATAAGTGCACCGGAGTATCGGGATACCGGGATTCTGGATGGTAACGGGATAATAGGACCCTACAGTAGTGGAGTCCCTGGAACCTGGTTTCTTTGCTTTCTGGTACCTTTTGAGTCTAGGTGCCCTTGGTCCTGATTTGGAATGGTAGGAGGTTGTACCCGGCCAATTTGTAAATGCGGGGTATCAGGATGCTCTTCTACAGTGTTTATCTACCTCGGTCATTCCCCAATGTTGATGGAAAATTCTTCTTTGAACCCTTGCCATTTTTGGTGGTTAACAAATTTTATTTCACATGTATGCATGGCGTGTTAGGATTATGCTCAATAGCAAGAGTGTAATGTTGTAATTAACAATCTTTTTCATATTAATAAAGTGATTTCTGGTTTAACAAATCGTATAGCATTTATAGTTTAATATTATAATTGTCAAAGTAAATAATCATAAGGTCTAAAGACTATGAGAAAAGAAGAATTGTTCGTACATCTGGATATGTATGTGGTAGACACAATTCTTTAGTTAGTCTTGAATAATGTTCACAACTTAAGTTAAAGGTTGGGCACCTTTATCTTGTTAAAGTTGTAGAATTCTTTTGCTAGCATTTGAGTGGGATCAAATGAGATATGATGAGTGTAAAATCATCGGACTGTCTTCGAGCAAAAGGATCTAGTGCACTGGGTGCATTGAACTAGATCACAATGAAAAGCTTTATCTAGAACCGTCAATAGATAATAGTCTTTTCATTATCAGGACAATCGGAGAGTCTATCTTAATCCTGAGATAAATGATGGACTAATGGTTGCAAATGATATCATTTGAGTTATCAATGAGTACGATTATATCGCATAGTCTATCCTCGATAGTTTGGTGATATTCATTTGTTAATCGATAGAGGACTTCATTTATAGATATGGACATCGTTGCTCCATTTATTAAATGAAAGTATAATATCATCATATGGATGTTTTGAGGTAATTGGATATTAAATCTCAACGTTGAGTTTTCGATAGTGTCTATTGAAAACATGGCTTCTGGACAAGTCAAAATATCCAAGTTCAAAACGTGGTAATATGAGTAAATATGGTAACTTGGAGAGTTATAGGCGGTCTATGAACTCTTGGCGATTACTGATACTAATCACGAGGATACACTATCTCCAACATGATTGTCTAGGGTATGAATGAGGAACATCTTCCTTTTCTATCTTTATTTAAGAGTTCAATTTTAGCTCTTTAGTGGAATGAGTTAAAATTAATGGATCGGACCTAAGTGAATAATTTGTTGATTGTGATTAGGTTATGTCTATTGAAGCTTAAATTTAGATGGCCCGCCAAGATCCCCAATCCACACGGACTTGCATGGATCACTTGATATATTCTACCGGACCAATTTAAGGGTCCATCTAGAATTGCATTTAATATATTAAGAATATAATTTGCACATTATTTATGTAATGGGCTGCTCAATTATATTAATATGTTAATAAAAGACATGTGGGCTTGTTTCTTTTAGTAAGAATGGTTCTGGTTCACATGTGGGCTTTTTATTTAAAGTCCAATGGATTAAATGAAATAAGAAAATAATATTAGGCCCAATTTTATTCAAGTGGGGCGGCAAGGTTAATATTTTAACCTAAGATATTATTTTGTTTTCATTGTTTTAATTAAATAAGAATTAATTAATTTATTAATTAATTGTTTAATTAAGAAACAAATCTTTTCTGATTAGGAAATATGATTCATAGTCTTATACTATTGTTGGTAGTATACTAAAAGTAAAAGACTTATTTGGTAAGAAAATAAATAATTAATTTTATTTATCTAATCAAATAAGAAGTCTTTTATTTTAGTTAGTAAAAAGAATAAAATATCTATGAGTTGTATTAGGGTTTGAAGTCTATTCTTTTATGGAAATTAAGGTGCAACACAAACTCCTTTTAGGAGTGTGATTTGCGGCAACCCTAGGAGAAAAAGAGAGCAAGATTTCGGCAACACTAATAGGAAAAGAGAAGAAAATTGAGGCCACATATATATACATATGTATAGAATTCAGCCACCGAATGCTTTGTGCTTGAGAGACAATTTTTTTTTCTTCTTCTTAATTCATAGAGAGCATTAATTTTATTCTACTAAAAACATAAAAGCGTGAATAAATTATTCTTTGATGGTACACTATTTGCTTGTTCATCAATAAGCTTGTGTGTACAACATCGATTTAGGTTCACGAGAGTTTCGATCATTAGATTGAGAACTCAAAAGTGACCGGAATAATTTTAGTCTTCTTTTGATTGTTTTTTTGACTAACAAAGAATAGAAAAGTTTGTTTATCCATTCACAGGTTTGCAATTCAAAGAAAAGTGAGACCACGCTCCTAGGTGATCCACGTTCGTGCTAGGATTGAAGATCTTGCAGATTACCATCGACGTAAGTCAATCGGATCACGCGACAAAAGGTATTATTCTTTTGTTAGATAATATATGTGTTTAATTGATTAAAGGGTTTAAGGTTCATAAAAAGAAAAAATTTTAAAAGTTACTAAATCTATTTTTAGTCTCGCTTCCGCTGCGTGTACTACGGTATTTTTCCCTACATGGCGGGGTAAGATATTAGGTATCCTGATAAGGTATCCTAATCCTTTGGCGATTTATCCTGGTAGGCAACTAATGCCACTTTAGCACCAAGACTTCATTAGTAGATATGGCAAAGTAAGGTATCAGGTATCCTTACAAGGTGTCCCAATCCTTTGGCGATCTGTCCTGGTAGGCAACTAAGGCCACTTTAGCACCAGGTCTTCAAGTATAGATATGGCGAAGCAAGGTATCTGGTATCCTGACAAGGTATCTCGATCCTTTGGCGATCTGTCCTGGTAGGCATCTAAGGCCACTTTAGCACCAGGTTTTCATGTGTAGTTATGGCGAAGTAAGGTCTCAAAGATCCTGATGAGGTATCCCAATCCTTTGGCGATCTGTCTTGGTAGGCAACTAAGGCCACTTTAGCACCAGGTTTTCCTGGAGAGGGGTATTCCCCGGCCAAGGCTTCAGGAGGTCCATATAGGTTCTCCTGGTCATGAGGATGCAGTGGGAAACTAGGGCCAAGAAGCCGGACCCTTAGTTTGGTAAGCGACTACGCCACTTAGGCAATTAAGCACCAGATCCTTCTTGGAGGAGGGTATACCCCGACCAAGGCAGTAGGAATGCCATACGACCTTTCCTGGTCTTGAGGCGATCCATAATGGCAAAATTTGCAAGGCGAACTCGAGAGATTCATGTAGGAGAACAAAACTGACTTTTATTGAATTTCTCAAGAAGTGATACAAAGCAAATTCGGGGTACACATTTAGAAATATACCAACCGAAATAAATCTTTCTTCAAACTCTATGGGTAGAACCTTTTAAGGTGATCAGCATTCCAGGTGTGGTCTGTTGGGTAGCCATCCATGTGTTCCAGCTTGTAGGCCCCCTACCGAACCACCATCTTTATCAGGTAGCCATCCATGTCTTCTAGGTGTAAGTACACTAAGTAGAACTACTACAACTTGCTAATGAAGGAAATATATTAAAACCAAAACAAAGAATATATATATTCATAACAAAGTCCAATATGAACAAGTATTAATCTAAATACAAATATACAAAAGAATCAAAGAATAAGAGAATAGTATTTACACAAATGAATTGTATATACAAATATGATCAAAAAGAATATTGATTACAAATCACACTTTACACAATCTTGCTTCCAAATATATCACAAGTGAATATTGTACCACAAGATTAAAACATACACATAAACATATATAAAAGACGGATAGAAAGAATTGACACATGAGATTTTTTAACGTGGTAAAACCTCCAAGGAGGAGACATCCACAGGTTGAACTACAACCATTGGGTACTATATATATTTGATGGTAAATTAGAAATTCCTCAAAAGTGACCAACCTTGACCAACTTCCTATTAGAGTCTATGTTTACCCAACCCTATTGGAAAGTACGAAATCCTTCATTGATGTGAAGCCACCATATATTGGACAACATACAAAACCAACATCGATGGTAGATTAGAAATTCCTTAAGAGTGCATACACATCCCGTGTATCCCGCTCTTTTGGAGTCTATGTCTATCCATACGCCTAGGCCTACCAATATACAAGCCAACTCCCTATCCAAGGCACTCATGCCTCTAGGGAGCCTCCCATGCATGATTATCCGGACCTTCCTGATCCTAGCCTGTCTTCTTGCTTGCTTATCCGAGTCCTCTTGACTCTAGACAAGACTTCTTGCTTGGCTATCCGAGTCCTTCCGACTCTAACCAAGACTTCATGCCTTTTACAAGGACTTCCTAGTGTGATCATGTGAATGCAAATGATGCAAACAATCAATTCAACATAGAACATGTGATCAATACATTCCATGGAACAACTAGACCTAAACATGTGAGAATAAGTAATATAGTCTAGATGCCAAAACATGAATTAAACCTAGAGCATGTGAAAAACACCTAACACAAAAGCTCCTAGTTTCATTCACACACATAACACTTGAATAAATCATATACATGAAGCACATATTCAAGATGTCATAAACATACACAAAAATGCTAGAATCATAAAATGTATTCAATGAATATTCTAGCCAAAGATTTAGAGCAATGATATAATGAATAGTCAATTAAATCCTATTAGTCTCTAAATACACAAACACAAGTGCTAATCCTAAATTTGTTCAATAAGAGGATCTAAGTACATGTGAGGATTATTAATCATAAAATACATCAATCAATCCACAAATAATCCTAGATATCAAACTAATCACAATACAACTCTCAATCATGTGAAAAACCTAGAATCCTAGAAACTAGTTCACATGTGTCTCTAATTAGACTATTGATTAGGTTAGATTGTGAAGCTATCTTTCTCAATAGCATTCACCATACATACACATACATATAGAAGAAGAAACCCCAAGGTAATTGAAGGTTATAAAAGAAGAAATCTCAAAGATATGAACACTACCTTGGATTCTCAACTTGGTTCGGTTTTCTGTGTGCAACCACCAGAAAGGTCGATCAAACAGCTGCCAAACCACTTGAAAAAGGTAGAGAACTTGATTACAAACAATCTCCAATTTGAATAACTCAATTCTGACTTCGTATGAGAATGTTATGGTGTTTGGAAGATGAGAAAAATTGGAGAGAAAATCTGACGGGATTTAACTTCTTTTTCTTCTTGAAAATGAATTGGAGGGAATTGGAGTATTTAAAAGGAGGAGAGAGAAGGGAGGATTGCGGCCAACCAGAAGGTGCCACATCACCCCCTGGCCATATGGGGCGCGTGTGCCACATGTGGGCAGAGGCCTGCCCTAGCCGTGTGGCCCACAGCCTCCACACGGGGTGGCCAAGCTTGGCCACTTGGCCTCGCTTGCTTCTCCTGTGCACCGCTCACATTCTTCGACCGTATTTGGGCCTCCAAACTCCGATTTTGAATCTGTTTTTGAATTACAAATCATGACTCCCTCACACACAATGACGACTATAAAACTTTGACAAATGGTTAAGAAATCATCTTGGAAAATGATGATGAAAACAACTCAACGAAGAGTAGCGTAGCTATATTGTTTGGACTGGAAACCTAATGAATGAGTAACCGAAAGGGATAAAACCCATTGGGTGCAAGTGGGTATACAAGAGGAAAAGAGGTATGGATGGAAAGGTGGAAACCTTTAAAGCTAGATAGGTAGCTAAAGGTTATACACAGAAAGAAGGTATCGATTACGAGGAAACCTTCTCTCCTGTGGCCATGCTTAAATCCATTAGGATACTCTTATCCATTGCAGCATCTTTAGATCTAGAGATTTGGCAAATGGACGTCAAGACAGCTTTCCTTAATAGAAGTCTTGACGAAAGCATCTACATGATGCAACCAGAAGGATTCATTGAAAAAGGCCAAATGGAAAAGGTATGCAAGTTGCAGAAATCCATATATGGATTAAAGCAAGCATCCAAATCCTAGAACATAAGGTTCGATCAAGCTATGAAAGGTTTTGGATTTATTCAGAATCCTGACGAACCTTGTGTATATAAAAGGATTAAGGGAGACAAGTTGGTTTTCCTAATTCTTTATGTTAATGATATACTACTCATTGGAAACGATGTAGGTGTATTGACATCAGTAAAAGAATGGTTAGCAAAACAATTTGATATGAAGGACTTAGGATAAGCAAGTTTTATTCTAGGTATCCAAGTAATTAGGGATAGAAAGAATAAAACGATTGCGTTATCCCAAGCTTCATACATAGACAAGATCTTGTCTAGGTTTTCCATGCAGGATTCCAAGAAAGGTATGTTACCTTTCAGACATGGAATCAAACTTTCTAAGGAACAAATTCCTAAGAATGAGCATGAAGAGCAATTCATGAGTAGAGTTCCATATGCCTCGGTAGTTGGAAGTCTCATGTATGGAATGCTCTGCACTAGACCAAATATTTGTTTTGCTGTTGGCATAGTTAGCAGGTTTCAATCGAAACCTGGTCTTGATCACTGGACGGCAGTCAAGCATATTTTCAAGTATCTCAAGAGAACTAGAGATAATATGCTTGTATACTCTAGAGGGGATTTGATTCTCGTTGGGTATACAGATTCTGATTTAAAATCGGATTCTGACTCTAGAAAATCAACATCAGGATCTGTGTTTACTATTGGAGGAAGAGCAGTCATATGGAGGAGTATCAAGCAATCTTGTATTGCTGATTCCACCATGGAAGCTGAGTATGTTGCTGCATGCGAGGCTGCCAAAGAGGCTGTTTGGCTCCGCCAATTCTTGATTGACTTGGAAGTGGTTCCTAGTGCGAATAAGCAGATCACTATCTACTGTGACAACAGTGGAGCAGTGGCTAATTCGAAAGAACCAAGAAGTCACAAGAGAGGAAAACACATTGAAAGAAAGTATCATCTTTCAAAGGAAATTGTATATAAGGGTGAGAACATGGGCATGAAAGATATGACACATTTGCTATAGCGCAAGTGGGAGATTGTTAGGATTATGCTCAATAGCAAGAGTGTAATATTGTAATTGACAATCTTTTTCATCTTAATAAAGTGATTTCTGGTTTAACAAATCTTATAGCATTTATAGTTTAATATTATAATTATCAAAGTAAATAATCATAAGGTCTAAAGACTATGAGAAAAGAAGAATTGTTCATACATCTGGATATGTATGAGGAAGACACAATTCTTTAGTTAGTCTTGAATAATGTTCACAACTTAAGTTAAGGGTTGGGCACCTTTACCTTGTTAAAGTTGTAGAATTCTTTTGCTAGCATTTGAGTGGGATCAAATGAGTTATGATTAGTCTAAAATCATTGGAGGGTCTTCGAGTAAAAGAATCTAGTGCACTGGGTTCATTGAACTGGATCACAATGAAAAGCTTTATCTAGAACCGTCAATAGATAATAGTCTTTTCATTATCAGGACAATCGGAGAGTCTATCTTAATCCTGAGATAAATGATGGACTTATGGTTGCAAGTGGTATCATTTGAGTTATCAATGAGTACGATTATATAGCATAGTCTATCATCGATAGTTTGGTGATATTCATTTGTTAATCGATAGAGGACTTCATTTATAGATATGGACATCATGGTTCCAATTATTAAATGAGAGTATAATATCATCATATGGATGTTTTGAGGTAATTGGATATTAAATCTCAACGTTGAGTTTTCGATAGTGTCTATTGAAAACATGGCTTCTGGACAAGTCAAAGTATCCAAGTTCAGAACGTGGTCATATGAGTAAATATGGTAACTAGGAGAGCTATAGGCGGTCTATGAGCTCTTGGCGATTACTGATATTTTTCACGAGGATACACTATCTCCAATATGATTGTCTAGGGTATGAATGAGGAACATCTTCTTATTCTATCTTTATTTAAGAGTTCAATTTTAGCTCTTTAGTGGAATGAGTTAAAATTAATAGATCGGACCTAAGTGAATCATTTGTTGATTGTGATTAGGTTATGTCTATTGAAGCTTAAATTTAGATAGCCCGCCAAGATCCCCAATCCACACGGACTTGCATGGATCACTTGATATATTCTACCGGACCAATTTGTAAGGTTCCCATTTGTTAATTGGCTCATTTCGTGGACAAACCACATGTTAGGGGTTCTTTGTAAAGGTAGCCTAGGTATCGGTGTTATTGCTCAAGCCCTTTGAAGACCTTGTCTTGATAAGCACCGAAGGTAAATTTCTATGTGCTTACTTTTCTTTAAAGAGATTAGTTGCACACATACACTTAACATACATAGCATATGTGTGCATTCTCTTCACTTGTCACATTTCACACTTGCACTTATTTGTTATATTGTGTTGTGTGTAATTGTGTCTTGTTGGCTTGTAATTCGTTTCCCGATTGTTTTCAGAAACGTCCGCGCATGCACTAGAATGTGCTTGGTTTGGCGCAAGGACCGCCTACGGAGAATGCCATTGGCTTCTCCTTGGTTTTCATCTTTGTTGGTCATCGGCGGTTATGATCGGCGGCCTGGCCGCCGACTGAAACCGCCGTTTGCTTCCAGTAGTGTATGGAGCAATTATGCGGTTATGATCGGCGGTCACGACCGCCGTTCGAAACCGCCGTTCAAGACCTGATTGATTTTATCTCTCGGCCTAATTCGGCGGTTGAATCGGTGGTCACGAATGAAACCGCCGTTTTCATACCTGATTGATTTTTAATCTCAGGTTTGATTCGGCGGTTAGATCGGCGGTCACGAAACCGCCGAATGAAACCGCCGTTGGTCCCCTGTTCCTCTTGGGCCAATTCGGCGGTTATGATCGGCGGCCTGGCCGCCGATTGAAACCGCCGATCGGTGCGTTTCAGGGGCAAACTTGTCTTTTCACATGCTCTATTTTTCATGCCTATAAATACATCACATTCTCTTGTTCTGAATGTGACTCTTTAATCATCAAGAACCCTACTTTAAAAAGAGAGATTTTTAAGAGAGAAAGCAATCAAGTTTGCTCATCAAACACTCAAACCAAAATCCATTTGCATCAAAGTTCATCTAGCATTCTCTAGCATATCTAGGATGCTTGCTTGCATGGGTCTTTCATCATCACACTTGCTTTGGTAAGTTTTTCACTATTATCATACATAATTAGTGTTTAATTTATTATGGCATCTCTTTTATTACTTGATTGTTCTTAGATTATAATCTAATATTCAAGATAGAGATTGTTGTGTTGATTTGATTGAGTGTTGTTTTTATGATAGATATCTAGGTTTCTCTAATCTATGATTATCTAAGCTAATTGACATGTCATTTAGCTTTAATATCTAGGATTGTTTTCAATTGCAAATTCATCATCTTAGATAAGCATATAGGGTTTCCCTTGATCTATGTTGCATTTGAATATTCATATATTCACTTAGGGTGTTAATCTCTTTTTAGAGAATTAAGTCTTGTGTTGTGACAGGGATTAGGTTGCTTAATTCGCAAGCAATCGAACTAGGTTCACTTATACCGGGATTAGGTAGGTGTGTGATTACTTCCGGGATTAGGTTGTAATCATTTACACATTTAGTGGATTCGAGGTTCGAGTGTGGCTTACTTACTAGCCAGTGGTTTTTCCCGTGAGGGTTTCCACGTAAAAATCAAGTGTTATTTAATTTCCGCATTTTATACTTGATTTATTGCTTTATCTATTTATGGGTAATTTTGTAATTTTGACTAATCACGAAAAATTGGGTAATAAGCTTAATATCTATTCACCCCCCCTCTAGATAGTTTTATACACACTGTGCAATATTTGTTTCAATTGGTATCAGAGCAGGTTCCTAGATATACTTAGGTGATCCTTTGCTCATTTTGGTGTGTTTTGCATTTTGTGTGATTTTTGATCATTCATACATTTGCATTCATTTCATTCATTCATATACACTATGAGTGGAAACGGTGGAAATGGTGGTAGCAACGAGGGTGCTTCTAGCACAAGGCCTTCACTTCTTACCAGGTTGAATTATGCCTCTTGGAAAGGCAAGATGGAATCCTACATATGCCAAATTCATGACCGTGCATGGATGTCGGTAGAAGACGAATATGATCTACCCGAAATGACTCCTGATGGTGGAGGAGAAGAAGTATTGAAGCCTAAGGCGCAATGGAACGCGTAAGAGTTTGAGGCTTCAAAGTGGAATAGGAAGGCAATGCATGCCATCTTATGTGCTATGGACGAAAATCAATACAAATTGATTCAAAATACTAGGATAGCTAACGAGGCTTGGGACATTCTAGAGATTGCACATGGGGGAACCGAAGTGGTGAAGGACTTCAAGCTTCAAGTCCTCCAAACTCAATTCGAGATGCTTAAGATGGAGGAGAATGAGTGCTTCAACGACTTCGAGATCAAGTTGATAGACATAGTCAACCAAAGTCATCAACTTGGTGATCCATATTCGGATAGGAGAATCAAGCAAAAGATTATGAGATCTCTTCCGGATAGGTTTGAATCAAAAGTAACGGCTTTAGAAGAAAATAGTGGATACAAGGATATGAAGCCGAGTGAGGTGATTGGGAGACTTCTAGCTTATGAGTCTAGGAAGGGTTCTATCTCCACACCTCCTAAAAAGCAAAAAGGAATTGCTTTGAAAACCTCCAAGGATGAAAAGGAGGCAAATAAGAATGACTCGGACGAAGACCTTGCATTATTTATGAAGAGATTCAAGAGGGTCATGAAGTTTGGGAAAAAGGACTTTGGTTCCAAAGGTCAAAACTACAAGAAAAAGGGTTCCTACAACAAGTTTGAGCCTAAGAAAGAGAAGACTGAAAGGAAAGGGGTCCGATGCTTCGAGTGTGGTGGCATAGGTCACTTTGCCCCCGAATGTGCTAATCATAATGTCAAGAAGAAAGGTAAAGTGATGGCCGCCACATGGAGTAGTAGTAGTGATGACTCCATTGAGGGAGATGAGTCTTCAAGTGATGAAGAGCTCATGGCTAACCTCCTAGCTTTTGCCTCCTCCCATAAAAGCAAAAGTGCTAGTGAGAAAGAGGAAATGAGTCAAGAGGAAAATGACTCAAGTGGAGAAGAAAGTGATTCCTCGTCTAACTCCATAAGTAGTTTTGTGGAGAAAGAGGTGCTTGCTAAATGCCATGCCGAGTTTAATGATTTAGCAATCAAGAGCACAAGAAAGATCAAGATGTTGAGAGAAGAAAATCTTGAGCTTTCATCTCAAAATGACCACTTAAGTGAACAAGTGGAAAAATTCAAGAAGATGGAAGATAAGCTAAATGAGGAGTTAGTCTTATCTAGGAGGAATGAAGAAAGCCTAAAGAGGGAGCTTGAAGAAGTAAGAGAGTCTATGACTAGGATGGATTCTAGCACCAAGAAGCTTGACCATATGCTTGGTGTTGGAAAGAGTCCATGTGACAAGAGGGGTCTTGGGTATGAAGATGGCAAGAAGATCTCAACATCTAACAAGACCGTGTTTGTTAAGAGTTTGAGGAACGAAGAAACTTCATTTGTGCAAATTCCTAGGAAGAAGTTAGAAATAGGACAATGTTCAAATGCACAAGTGAAGATGGGGCCAAGAAGGCAACCTCAAGCTCAACCCCCTAGGGTCTCTCAAGCCTACATTCCTCCACAAGTGGCTCACAAAGGAAAGAGACCAATCATGCAACCTCAAGCTAGGAAGCAATCAAGACCGGTTCAACAACGAAGATGCTTTGAACCCATTCATCCACAAAGACAAGGACAAGGTATGATTCCTTATTTTACTCCTATATGTCATTTTTGTGGATTTAATGGTCATATTAGACCACATTGCTTTCGATATATTAAAATGTGCAAAACTAGAAGCATGATTGAGAAGAAAAAGAAAAGAGCCATGATGCATGTTCCTAGGAATGATAATATTATTATGCATGATCCTAGGACATCTAGAGCCCATGTACCAAAGACCACTAAGAAAGCTAAGATTGTTTCTAGGTGGATTAGAAAGAATGAAAATGTTTGCCATGTTGCTCAAATAGCCTTGAAGGCAAATTCTTCTAATTTTTGGTATTTAGATAGTGGGTGCTCTAGGCACATGACGGGAAACAAGAGTTTCTTCGAGACTCTTGTTATGGAGGAAGGAGGATATGTCACTTTTGGTGATGGATCCAAAAAAAAGGTTGCAGGGAAAGGAACCATTTCCGTTCCCGGATTACCCTCTTTATCCGATGCTTTATTTGTTGATGGCTTGAAAGCCAATTTAATAAGCATTTCACATCTAAGTGATGAAGGATATTTTGTCTTGTTTAGTAAAGATGATTGCTCAATCCTAAAGCCCGATGGACAAACCTTGTTGAAAGGTATGAGATCTAGTGACAATTGTTATTGTCTTGAAGCTAGAATAGTCTCAAACAATGTGTCCATGGATGAGCAAATAGAGTTGTGGCATGAAAGACTTGGCCACATGAACTTTAGGGATTTGAGAACCCTTGGAAAGTTCAATTGTGTGCGTGGCCTCCCTAAGCTTGGGAAGAAAGCCAATGGTATTTGTGGACCTTGCCAACAAGGAAAACAAACCAAAAGCATGCACAAAAAGGGCAAGTATCTCTCCACCAAGGAGCCCCTAAAGCTTCTCCACATGGATCTCATGGGTCCTATGCAAACCGAGAGTTTAGGTGGAAAGAGATACATTTTTGTTTGTGTTGATGATTTCTCTAGATTTACATGGACATATTTTCTTAGAGAAAAATCCGAAACTTTTGATAAGTTTAAAATGCTTTGTACTAAAATACAAAATGAAATGAATTCTAACATTAAAAGCATTAAACGGATTAGAAGTGACCATGGGAGGGAATTTGAGAATGCCTCTTTTGAAAGCTATTGCAATAGCTTAGGCATCTCCCATGAGTTCTCGGCTCCTAGGACACCTCAACAAAATGGAGTTGTTGAGAGGAAGAATAGGGTCCTTCAAGAGATGGCCTGAGTGATGTTGCTTAGCAACAATGTCCCTAGGAACCTATAGGCCGAAGCCGTTAATACGGCTTGCTATATAGGGAATCGTGTTTTCCTAAGGCCCGGATCTAGAAATACCTCCTATGAGTTATGGAAGGGTAGGAAGCCAAATGTTAGCTACTTCCACACATTTGGAAGCAAACGCTACATTTTAAATGACTGTGATCAACTTGGCAAGTTTGATGCTAAGAGTGATGAGGGTATCTTTATTGGCTATGCCTTGAATAGTAGAGCCTATAGAGTTTTCAACTTGAAGACTCGAACCATCATGGAATCATCGAATGTTGTTATTGATGATACAAGACTCAAGTCTCATGACCATGAGGAGGAGGAAGTTTTAGATGATGACTCTCCTTTGGAGAGGGTTGTGGTGACTCCCAATGTTGGGACGTCCAATGACATTAATGAAGTCACACAACCTATTACTAGAGTCCCTCTCTTGGACTCTAATGAACCCGCTCCATGGGTTAGAAGGCTCCATAACAAAGAGGATGTTATTGGAGATGTGAATGAGGGTGTTAGAACTAGGCGTCAAATAGCTAATCTAATTAGCTACACATGCTACACCTCTCAAATTGAACCCAAAAAGGTTGATGAAGCCTTAAATGATGAATTTTGGGTTCTAGCCATGCAAGAAGAGCTAAACCAATTCGAAAGGAATGGGGTTTGGACTCTAGTTCCTAGGCCTAAAAACACTCATGTGATAGGCACTAAGTGGATTTATAGGAATAAATCCGATGAGGATGGCAACATAGTGCGCAACAAGGCTAGATTTGTAGCACAAGGATACTCTCAAATTGAGGGTATCGACTTTGAGGAGACTTTTGCTCCCGTTGCCCGTTTAGAGTCCATTAGGCTTCTCTTGTCCATTTCTTATGTGCACAAGTTCAAATTGCACCAAATGGATGTCAAGAGTGCCTTCCTCAATGGCTTCTTGCAAGAGGAAGTGTTTGTTGAACAACCCAAGGGGTTTGTGGATGCACACCACCCCAACCATGTCTATCGCCTCAAGAAGGCACTATATGGGTTGAAACAAGCACCGAGGGCTTGGTATGAGCGCCTCACTCAATTTCTTGTTGACAATGACTACACAAGAGGTAGTGTTGACAAGACCTTGTTCATCAAGAGAAACAAAGATGAGTTATTTATAGCTCAAATCTATGTTGATGACATTGTATTTGGCTCCACCGACAACACCAAGGTCCAACAATTTGTTGATGTCATGTCTCATGAATTTGAGATGAGTCTTGTTGGTAAGCTTAGTTACTTCCTAGGTTTGCAAATTAGGCAATTAGATGATGGGATTTTCATAACCCAAGCCAAATATGCCAAAAACCTAGTGAAGAAGTTTGGTTTAGAGAATGCCAAACATTGTGATACACCCATGAGTACCACTTTGAAGCTGAGCAAGGATGCTAGTGGTAAAAGTGTGGAACAAACTCTATATCGGGGCATGATAGGTAGCTTGCTTTATTTGACCGCAAGTAGGCCCGATATATCTTTTAGTGTGGGTGTGGGTGTGGGTGTGTGTGCTAGGTACCAAGCGGATCCTAATGAGTCCCATCTCTCTTCCGTAAAGAGAATCATTCGCTATGTGAATGGGATTTCCAATTATGGGATTTGGTACTCTTTTGACACTAATGCTAGTCTTGTAGGCTTTAGTGATGCGGATTGGGCAGGAAATTGTGATGATAGGAAAAGCACATCGGGCGGTTGCTTCTTCCTAGGCAACAACTTGGTGTCTTGGTTTTGCAAGAAGCAAAACTCGATTTCCTTGTCCACGCCCGAGGACGAGTACATAGCCGCGGGGAGTGGATGCACACAACTCCTATGGATGAAGCAAATGCTAGTAGACTACGGATTCAACCAAGGTACTCTCACTCTCTTTTGTGATAACATGAGTGCCATTAATATTTCCAAGAATCCGGTGCAACATTCTAGAACTAAGCATATTGACATCCGCTATCATTTCATTAGAGAGCTTGTTGAAAATAAATACATAGTACTTGAACATGGCTACTATCATACGGATATCTTATCCGGAAAAATCAAATAGGGTGCAAAGTCGCTCATGCCATGTTTCGCTTATAAAGTTGGATATAGTTGTTCTTAAATTGAAATCAATATATTCTATATCCTTGCTTTACTCATGACTTTGGTGAATTTGGTTTGAATTCTTATTAGAAACCTTTGTCATTTGCTTTGCCAAATACCATTGTATTTTGGACTTGAATGCTACATGTCTTGTATGCAAAGCATGTTTGATTCACACATTTTCTTTCAAATAAATCTCCTTGTTTCTCTCCAAATTAATTGAGATGCATAATGTGACTTATATTAATTATGCAAATCTTTCATGCTACTATCTCTCATTGCTATGAGTGACCCGGTTGGGGACTACTCCTTTGCCTATATCATGACAAAAAGGGGGAGTAGTATATGGTAAGGGGAGTTGCAAAATATAGAAGCAATTGTGCATATTGGGGAGAACATTCATTGAGGGGGAGTAACCCGTTGAGGGGGAGCATTGCATACACATACATTTCATAATGTTGTGCCTAATCTTTTACAAATGCTAATGCTTGTTTTTGTTCTCACTTGATTCATCTCACTTTTTACTTGTATTGGAAATGTTAGAAACTTTAGGTACAGGGATTAATTATTATACAAGAGATTGAAGACTTGAAGTTTCATTTTCTTATCTCTTTGTACTGTAGAATATCACTATAGTCCCGTAGTTTCTATTTTTTTTGTGAGGAATCAATGTGAGTGGTGGTTTTGTCACGAAATAGCCAAAGGGGGAGATTGTAAGGTTCCCATTTGTTTATTGGCTCATTTCGTGGACAAACCACATGTTGGGGGTTCTTTGTAAGGGTAGCCTAGGTATCGGTGTTATTGCTCAAGCCCTTTGAAGACCTCGTCTTGATAAGCACCGAAGGTAAATTTCTATGTGCTTACTTTTCTTTAAAGAGATTAGTTGCACACACACACACTTAACATACATTGCATATGTGTGCATTCTCTTCACTTGTCACATTTCACACTTGCATTTATTTGTTATATTGTGTTGTGTGTAATTGTGTCTTGTTGGCTTGTAATTCGTTTCCCGATTGCTAGAATGTGCTTGGTTTAGCGCGAGGACCGCCTACGGAGAATGCCCTTGGCTTCTCCTTGGTTTTCACCTTTGTTGGTGATCGGCGGTTATGATCGGCGGCCTGGCCGCCGAATGAAACCGCCGTTTGCTTCCAGTAGTGTATGGAGCAATTCTGCGGTTATGATCGGTGGTCACGACCGCCGTTCAAGACCTGATTGATTTTATCTCTCGGCCTAATTCGGCGGTTGAATCGGCGATCACGAATGAAACCGCCGTTTCATACCTGATTGATTTTTTAATCTCAGGTTTGATTCGGCGGTTAGATCGGTGGTCACGAAACCGCCGAATGAAACCGCCGTTGGTCCCCTGTTCCTCTCGGGCCAATTCGGCGGTTATGATCGGCGGCCTGGCCGCCGATTGAAACAGCCGATCGGTGCGTTTCAGGGGCAAACTTATCTTTTCACATGCTCTGTTTTTCATGCCTATAAATACATCACTTTCTCTTGTTCTGAAGCTGACTCTTTAATCATCAAGAACCCTACTTTAAAAAGAGAGATTTTTAAGAGAGAAAGCAATCAAGTTTGCTCATCAAACACTCAAACCAAAATCAATTTGCATCAAAGTTCATCTAGCATTCTCTAGCATATCTAGGATGCTTGCTTGCATGGGTCTTTCATCAACACTCTTGCTTTGGTAAGTTTTTCACTATTATCAGACATAATTAGTGTTTAATTTATTATGGCATCTCTTTTATTACTTGATTGTTCTTAGATTATATTCTAATATTCAAGATAGAGATTGTTGTGTTGATTTGATTGAGTGTTGTTTTTATGATAGATATATAGGTTTCTCTAATCTATGATTATCTAAGCTAATTGACATGTCATTTAGCTTTAATATCTAGGATTGTTTTTAATTGCATATTCATCATCTTAGATAAGCATATAGGGTTTCCCTTGCTCTATGTTGCATTTGAATATTCATATATTCACTTAGGGTGTTAATATCTTTTTAGAGAATTAAGTCTTGTGTTGTGACCGGGATTAGGTTGCTTAATTCGCAAGCAATCGGACTAGGTTCACTTATACTGGGATTAGGTAGGTGTGTGATTACTTCCGGGATTAGATTGTAATCGTTTACACATTTAGTGGATTCGAGGTTCGAGTGTGGCTTACTTACTAGCCCGTGGTTTTTCCCGTGAGGGTTTCCACGTAAAAATCAAGTGTTATTTAATTTCCGCATTTTATACTTGATTTATTGCTTTATCTATTTATGGGTAATTTCGTAATTTTGACTAATCACGAAAAATTGGGTAATAAGCTTAATATCTATTCACCCCCCATATAGATAGTTTTATACACACCGTGCTATAATTTGTTTCACAATTTATGGGTTCATCTAGAATTGTACTTAATATATTAAGAATATAATTTGCACATTATTTATTTAATGGGCAGTTAAATTATATTAATATATTAATGAAAGGCATGTGGGCTTGTTTCTTTTAATAAGAATGGGTCTAGTTCACATGTGGGCTTTTTATTAAGGTCCAATGGATTTAATAAAATGGAAAAAATAATATATGGCCCATGATAGAGTACTTGGGCGGCAAGGCTAATAAATTAGTTTATTATATTATTTTATTTTATTATTTAATTAAATGGAAGTTAATTTATTAATTAATTAATTATTTAATTAATGATCAAAATCTTTTTCTGACTAGGAAATATGTTTCTTAGTAGTATACTATTGTGGTAGTATAATAAATATAAAATGTAGGGAAAAATACTGTAGTACACGCAGTGGAAGCGAGACTAAAAATCGATTTAGTATATTTAAAATTTTTTCCTTTTTATGAACCTCAACCCTTTAAATTAATTAACCATATATAAAGTAACAAAAGTATAATACCTTTTGTTGTGTGATCCGATTGACTTACGTCGATGGTAATCCGCAAGATCTTCAATCCTAGCACGAACGTGAATAACCTAGGAGCGTGGTCTCCCTTTTTCTTTGAATTGCAAACCTGAGAATGGACAAACAAACTTTTCTTTTTCTTTTGTTAGTCACAAAACAATCAAAAGAATACAAAGATTATTCCGGTCACTTTTGAGTTCTCAATCTAATGATCGAAACTCGCGTGAACCTAATTCGATGTTGTACACACAAGCTTATTGATGAACAAGCAATTAGTGTACCATCAAAAGAATAATCTTTTTCTTTTCTTTTATGTTTTAGTAGAATAATCAAATACTTGTCTATGAGTTTAGAAGAAGAAGAAAATTGAATCAACCAAGCCTTCCAATTAGTGTACCATCAAAAGAATAATCTTTTTCTTTTCTTTTATTGACTATAATAAAAAGACTTCTTATTTGATTAAATAAATAAACTTAATTATTTATTTTCTTACCAAACAAGTCTTTTACTTTTAGTATAACTCTAGGAAATATATTTTCTGATCAGAAAAAGATTTGTTTCTTAATTAAACAATTAATTAATAAATTAATTAATTCTTATTTAATTAAACAATGAAACAAAATAATATGTTAGGCTAATATATTAACCTTGCCGCCCCACATGTATAAAATGGGCCATATATTATTTTCTTGTTTCATTTAATCCATTGGACTTTAAATAAAAAGCCCACATGTGAACCAGACCCATTCTTACTAAAAGAAACAAGCCCACATGCCTTTCATTAATATATAAATATAATTGAGCAGCCCATTAAATAATTAATGTGCAAATTATATTCTTAATATATTAAATGCAATTCTAGATGGACCTATAAATTGGTCCGGTAGAATATATCAAGTGATCCATGCAAGTCCGTGTGGATTGGGGATCTTGGCGGGCTATCTAAATTTAAGCTTCAATAGACACAACCTAATCACAATCAACAAATGTTTTACTTAGGTCCGATCCATTAATTTTAACTCATTCCACTAAAGAGCTAAAATTGAACTCTTAAATAAAGATAGAAAAGGAAGATGTTCCTCTTTCATAACCCTAGACAATCATATTAGAGATAGTGTATCCTCGTGATTAATATCAGTAATCGCCAAGAGTTCATAGACCGCCTATAACTCTCCAAGTTACCATATTTACTCATATAACCACGTTTTGAACTTGGATATTTTGACTTGTCCAAAAGCCATGTTTTCAATAGTAACTATTGAAAACTCAACGTTGAGATTTAATATCCAATTACCTCAAAACATCCATATGATGATATTATACTCTCATTTAATAAATGGAGCCACGATGTCCATCTTTATAAATGAAGTCCTCTATCGATTAACAAATGAATATCACCAAACTATCGAGGATAGACTATGCTATATAATCGTACTCATTGATAACTCAAATGATATCACTTGCAACCATAAGTCCATCATTTATCTCAAGATTAAGATAGACTCTCTGATTGTCCTGATAATGAAAAGACTATTATCTATTGACGGTTCTCATATCCCAATCTACAAATAAGTGCCTACCTTTCTTTAAAATCATTAAGCAGGATAAGAAGATATAGTGGGATCAGGAAAGTGATCAAGCTTTCCAGTCTTTAAAGAAATACCTAGCTAGCCCGCCTTTGCTAGTGAAATCCCTTCAGGAGAAGAACTACAGCTTTACTTAGGAGTATCAGAAACCGCTACCTGCGGAGCCTTGGTGAATGAGTGTAGTGACAGGGCCTAGAGACCAATTTACCATGTGAGCCATGCTCTAACAAAATGTGAGAAAAATTATACTCTCCTGGAGAAGCTTGCCTATGCACTTGTGACTACAGCTACAAAGCTCCGGCCTTATTTTCAAGCTCACATAGTCGCAGTACTGACAGACCAACCACTGAGACAGTTCCTCCAGAGGCCAGACGTATCAGGCAGGCTGGTCATGTGGGCCTTAGAGCTCACTCAGTATGACATAAAATACAAGGCAAGGACGACAATCAAGGCTCAAGCCTTAGCCGATTTTGTAGCAGAATTCAGCACGACCTCTAATCCTGATACCACTACGATCCCAAGCTCGGATCCAGATGTAGGGAAAAATACGGTCAACGCAGCGGAAGCGAGACTAAAAATTGGGGTTTAGTATAGTTTAAAATTTTTCCATATTTTGAACCTTAACCCTCTAATTAATTAAACATATATAATCAAAAGTATCATATCTTTGTCACGTGATCCGATTGATATTGCGTCGATGGTAATCCACAAGATCTTCCAATCCAATCACGAACGTGAATCACCTATGAGCGTGGTCTCCTTTTCTTTGAATTATGTACCTGAGGATGGATAACAAAATCTTTTCTTTTTCGTTAGTCACAAAAACTTCTAAGAGATAACGAAGAACGTTCCGGTCACTTTTGAGTTCTCAATCTAACGATCGAAACTCGCGTGAGCCTTATTCGAAATTGTGCACAAAACCTTTTGATGTAAAAGTTACTAGTGCACTATCGAAATAAGAACAAACTCTTCTCTCTATACCTCTTGGCCGAAATTATCACACTAGTCTAAGAGTTGGATTCTATTTTTCTCAAGTAAAAGAAAAAACTCTCAAGTCCAAAGACTTAGCAATTAGGGTTACCGAATTCTCTTTGCACAAAATATATATATATATATATATATTTATATATATATCTATTTTGCACCCAATTCACCTTACATTATATATCATATATATTGCCGCACGACTATTTCATACATATATAAAATATGTAATGCTATATATATCTTTTTCACGTTTTAACATGCATATCTAATACATATCATATATTTTATGTCTTGACTAATTGCCATATAAATCATATGTATATATCTCTAATCTTTAGAATTCAACCCTAATCCAACTCTTTAGTATATTTGTGATTATATCAAAGACTTCTTAATTTGACTAGATAAATAAATTCCTTATTTATCTACTTACCAAATAAAGTCTTTTATGTTAGGATTATGCTCAATAGCAAGAGTGTAATATTGTAATTAACAATCTTTTTCATATTAATAAAGTGATTTCTGGTTTAACAAATCTTATAGCATTTATAGTTTAATATTATAATTGTCAAAGTAAATAATCATAAGGTCTAAAGACTATGAGAAAAGAAGAATTGTTCGTACATCTGGATATGTATGTGGTAGACACAATTCTTTAGTT
The DNA here is from genome assembly GCA_008009225.1 of Acer yangbiense. Classification (NCBI taxonomy): domain Eukaryota; kingdom Viridiplantae; phylum Streptophyta; class Magnoliopsida; order Sapindales; family Sapindaceae; genus Acer; species Acer yangbiense. Next base: position 176,557 of record VAHF01000245.1, on the reverse strand, counting down.
AGTCTTGAATATTGTTCACAACTTAAGTTAAAGGTTGGGCACCTTTATCTTGTTAAAGTTGTAGAATTCTTTTGTTAGCATTTGAGTGGGATCAAATGAGATATGATGAGTCTAAAATCATCGGAGTGTCTTCGAGCAAAAAAATCTAGTGCACTGGGTGCATTAAACTGGATCAACCATGGACGGCGGGCTGGAAACTGCCTGGCAAAAGAAGCAAGCTCGCCAGTTATTGAAGGAATGGACCGCGACCTTGTGCGGCGGGACATTGGCCGCCGTCCAGAAGGCACAAAGCCGCCGCGAGTTGTTTCTGAAGAAGGGTGTTGTTGGGCGACGAGTTAGTAAGGCGGGATTGAACCCGCCGCACAAACCCACCGAGGCCATCAGAAAGAGGTTTTAAAGGTAAATGTTCTGGCTTTTGGGTTGGTACTCTATTTTTCAACTGAAGTTTTCATTTCAAACATCCTTGCTCTTCCTGATCATCAACCAAGGTACCTTTTAGATACTAATTATTTACTTGGATTGCAAGTCATCTCTCTTTCTCTTTTCTTTCTTGTTTATATGGCGTTGTTATGCTACAAAAAATTCAAGGATTAGAAAAGAGAAATCATTAGAAGTTATCTAGAGACATATGCATGCTAGGATGATAGGTTCATTAGGAGTAAGATAAAATCAAGGATATAGGAACTAACTTGTGATTTTGATTGTTGAATAAGTGTTTATATGCATGATGGTTTACACACACACACCTAATTATAGTAAATAACATAAGGATTAAGAAATACTTAGGAAAATTAAGGTACTTTCAGTAGAGGTAGAATTCACTGTTCCAGTTGTCTTGTTAACATTGTTTCTATATAGTGTATAAATTGTTCATACCAGGAAATGGAAAACTCCATTGAAGATGTGTTAGTGATTGAATTCTCTAAGAAGAATATCCGTGACTCTATGGCTTCAGAAGACTACGAAATAGAAGAGGGTTAAGAAACTGACTGGGTAGAAATGTTGGTATGGGCTAGTACCTCAGTGGAAGATGAAGAAACAGGGGAGCACATTCTAAGGGATGAGCAGCCAAACACAACTCCCCCACCTATCTTGGAACTCAAGCTACTACCATCTACCTTGAAGTATGCATTCCTAGGGGAAAATGAGACACTTCCAGTGATCATTGCATCAGACTTGCAACCAGAGGAAGAGAATTGATCAATGTGTTGCGATACTACAGAGAGGCTATAGGTTGGTCATTGGATGACTTGAAGGGAATCAGCCCTACCACTTGTATGCACAAGATTTTTCTTGAGGAAGGATCCAAACCAACCATCAAAGGGCAACGAAGGCTAAATCCAATCATGAAGGAGGTAGTCAAGAAGGAAATCCTCAAGTTGTTAGAGAATGGGATCATTTACCCTATTTCGGACAGCAAGTGGGTTAGCCCTATTCATGTAGTGCCTAAGAAGTCTGGGTTGACTGTGGTGAAGAATGAAGACAATGAATTGGTGCCACAAAGGGTTCAGACAGGATGGCGAGTATGCATCGATTACAGGAAACTTAATACAGCTACTAAGAAGGATCATTTCCCTCTGCCATTTATTGATCAGATGTTGGAACGTCTGGCAGGTCACAGTCATTATTGCTTTTTGGACGGGTACTCCGGATACAATCAGATTGCTATCGCTCCAGAAGATCAAGAGAAAACCACTTTCACATGCCCTTTCGGTACATTCGCCTACCGACGGATTCCATTTGGGCTATGTAATGCCCCAGGTACATTTCAGAGGTGCATGACATCTATATTTTCAGACATGGTGGAAGACATAATAGAGATCTTCATGGACGATTTCTCTGTAATGGGAAATTCTTTTGGTGACTGTTTGAGAAACCTATCCTCAGTGCTAGCAAGATGCAAGCATGCTCATTTGGTGTTGAACTGGGAGAAAAGTCACTTCATGGTGAAGGAAGGAAATGTGCTAGGGCACATTATCTCGGGTCGAGGAATTGAAGTAGATAAGGCCAAGGTTGATGTCATGAAGAGTTTACAGTTTCCAAGGTCAGTTAGAGAAATTCCAGCATTTTTGGGACATGCAGGGTTTTACAGAAGGTTCATTAAAGATTTTTCAAAAATTTCGAGACCCCTGTGTCGACTACTTCAAAAAGAGATCGAGTTTGATTTTGACGAGAAATGTATGGTAGTATTTAAAGAACTCAAGGAATTGTTAACCACGGCTCCCATAATGAGACCACCGGATTGGAGTTTGCCTTTCGAGCTCATGTGTGATGCTTCTGACTATGCTGTTGGTGCAGTACTAGGACAGAGGGTTAACAAAATTCCACATGCCATATACTACGCTTTAAGGACCCTGAATGACGCACAGTTGAACTACTCTACAACAGAAAAGGAGTTGTTAGCAGTTATTTTTGCGTTAGAAAAATTCAGATCATATCTAATTAGCGCAAAGGTTATTGTGTTCACTGATCACTCAGCACTCCGATATCTCCTCCAGAAGAAGGATGCCAAGCCAAGACTCATTCGATGGATCCTTCTAGTACAGGAATTTGATTTAGAGATCAAAGACAAGAAAGGGAGTGAGAATGTGGTAGCAGATCACTTGAGTAGACTAATGTTAGATTCATATGCAGAAGAAGACACTCTACCACTGAGGGACAATTTTCCAGATGAGCAGCTTTTGAAATTAAGCGACACAGAGCTATGGTACGCTGATATAGTCAATTTCATCACAAACAAGATTCTGCCAGCAGGCATGACAAGCCAAGGAAGAAAAAGATTCGTTTTCAATGCAAGACAGTACTTTTGGAACGACCCATACTTGTTCAAACACGGGGCAGACCAAATCATTAGAAGATGTATACCAGAGGATGAACAGTTAGACATCCTGAAGTTCTGCCATGAACTTCAATGCGGAGGCCACTACAGTTCTAGAAAAACAGCGATGAAGGTTCTTCACTCGGGATTCTATTGGACAACATTGTTCAAAGATGCTTACCACTTCTGCTTACGATGTCACCGATGTCAGAGAACAGGGAACATTGGTAAGAGGAATGAGATGCCGCAGTCAGGCCAAATGGTGGTAGAGATTTTCGATGTCTGGGGAATCGATTTCATGGGACCATTCCCACCATCGGACGGATACAGCTACATCCTGGTAGACGTGGACTACGTTTCTAAATGGATTGAAGCCATAGCCACGAAGACCAATGACAGTAAAGTAGTTGTGAAGTTTGTCAGGGGCACGATTTTCTCTAGGTTCGGAACTCCACGAGCCATCATAAGTGATGGGGGAAGTCACTTTTGTAACAAGATATTCGCCACACTGCTGAAGAAATATAGTGTGAATCACAAGGTTGCAACCCCCTATCATCCTTAGACCTCCGGTCAAGTAGAAGTCAGTAATAGGCACATCAAGCAAATCCTTGAAAAGACTGTGAACACAAGCAGGAAGGATTGGTCTTTCAAGTTAAATGACGCCTTATGGGCCTACAGAACTGCTTTCAAAACCCCACTAGGGATGACACCTTATCGTTTGATCTTTAGGAAGGCTTGCCATTTGCCAGTGGAATTAGAGCACCATGCTTATTGGGCACTCCAGAAGCTGAACTTTGATATGGATGCGGCAGGAGAAGAACGTAAACTTTAGCTCAACGAACTCCAGGAACTCCGGGATGAAGCATATGAGAATGCAAAAATATACAGAGAGAAGACCAAGAGAATGCATGACAAGAGAGTGATCCTCAAGGATCTGTGCCCGGGGATGTTAGTCCTCATTTTCAACACTAGATTGAAGCTGTTTCTAGGAAAGCTTAGATCGAGATGGTATGGGCCATATAGGATAGTCCAGATATTCCCATATGGAGCCGTCGAGCTTCTGAATGAGAAAAATGGGGATACATTCAAGGTGAATGGGCATCGAGTGAAGCCATATCTGCAAGGAGTGGATGAAGTCAGGATATTGGAACAGGTAGCACTTACAGAGCCGTAGAGCTCTCATGCGTCTTGCCTAGACGAAAAATCTCGCGCTAGGTGGGAGGCACCCCACCCAGGTACAATTTTCTTACCTAGTGTTATTTACGTATTTTAATGTATATATCTATATGGTAGTTTGTTTAGTGTTGATTTTATTGTTGCTATATCTAAACTCTACCTAACCTTGTTCGCAATTACATTGAGGACAATGTTTGGTTTAGGTTTGGGGGTGTGGCACAAATTTTTGTGTTTTTGTAATTTTTTATTTTTTTTATTTTGTAGTGTTAGGTAGTCATGTAAGAACATTTTTCAAATCTCTGTAACACTTTTGAAATTGGGTTGTGAGTTGTTACTTATATATGCCAATGGAATATTCCATACTTGCTTTGGAAGCTACATTTTGACTAATATGCATGCCATCTAAGAAGTTGCACCACTATAAATATGCTTGTACAGTGCCAATTTTCGGATGTTTAGGTGAAGGAACCTTAGACTGTTTGATCCTAGGGGAATTGTGGAGACTACCCATGTGAGGAATCGAGCTTGTGCTGATTAATTGAGAGGGTATAATCCATCCTTCTTGTAAAAAGCACTATTCAAATTTAGGATGCATTGAGATCTCATTCATATGCACTATTATTGATTGCCATTGAACAGGAAATATTGTGGACTGCTTGTGAAATTTGTATTCCCTTGTTAGAAGTTCTGATAGAGATGATCCTAGGCATGTGTGTTTAACTTCATTATCCAAACACTGTCCTTATGTATGTGTGCTCCAATTGCCAAATTTGAGGCCAAACACAACCATTCATTTCATACACATCAACCACATGAAATCTTTAGATGTTGATAATAGTTGCATAAGTAAAAATGCAAGTGGATAGCTCAAATATGTAAATAGCATGTACTCAAGCGATGATAGAAATAATTGTGCAATAGAAAGGCTACATTGTAAAGGTGTAAAAATAAACACTTAAAAAAAAAAAAATCGTTAATCTTAGCCTAGACGCTTGTGGACATTGAAAAATGAGCTAGTAAGTGATTAAAAGGGTGATCAACATCTTTAGGATTCCATCAAATTCATTCCACTCACTATAAATCACCCATGGCCCCAATACAACCAAGGAAAGCCCTAGTAGATCTGTGAGAAGTCTAAGTTGGGAATACGAGTCAAATATGTTCTCTCCACGTTCATGGTTATTCATTCATTCATGAGACTTGACATTTAGAAGTGCATTGTTTCTATATTCACATGCGTTATGTTCGAATTCTATATACATACATTCAATTCGCATGTGATTGAGAGAGATAACCTAGGATTCTGAGAGAAGAAAGAGATGGATCTGTGAGAAATAGAAGTCGAGGCGAATTTACCTTAGGCAGATAATTTACTGATTCTTGGACCAAAAACATCCAAAGTATTGGCATACAAGTATTATGTGTTGTTATAACTAAAATGGAATCTTATTAGTCCTGATTGAGAATGCTTAGCTTGTATGATTTTCTGTTGTAATATACAAGGTAACTCCTCAGTTGTAGAGTACAGAGTTACGTTTGTGGGTATCGTATCTGGTAAACCCTTAGGAGACTACACTCCTCCTACTAGGGGCACCTAGAGGTTTAAAAGGCATGTGGTACGTGCTAAGTACCATCGTGTTTCCTACGAAAATGGATTAGTTAATTGTTATTAATTTGTAGTAGAATTGTTCTTACTTTCGTTGTTTTGCTCGAGGACGAGCAAAAGATAGGTTTGGGGGTCTGATCGCGCTATGAATGTTCACATTTAGCACCCCTAATTCCTACCTTTTGTGTCATATTCGAGCACTTTTGTGTGTATAACAAGTGTTTTTGTTAAGTTCAGGTAAATTGGCCAGTCAGGAAGGTTTTTGCATCAAAATGATTAAAAGAGGAGCAAAACCAAGAGAAAGTTGCAAGGCGGGTTCATGAGGCTGGAATGTGCCAGCCTTCCCGAAGGTTTGAAGTCGCCATAGGGCAAGGCGGGTTCGTGCGGCGAGCTCGTGCAGCGGCAAAGAGGCCGCCCATATCTTTTCAGAAGCGCGGCGACTTCGTGACGGCGGGAAAGAAGACTCCGAGACGCTCGCCAAGGGCAAGGCGGGTTCGCGCGGCGAGCTCGTGCGGCGGGAAAGAGGCCGCCCATAGGCACGTCCAAGGGCCAAATTTGGCACTTCTTGCCTCATTTGAAGAAGACATATATATACTTCTCTCTCCTACTGAACAAGGGTGACAAATATAAGCTTAGAATAGTTCTTAGTAGTTTTTAGATAATTAATCATAGAATAGCTTAGAGATTCAAGTAGTTCATCACTTGTAATCTTTGTAGTAAAAGACACTAATCTTAGTAAGTATCTTGCTCATCAATCTCTTGAAGGTTATTGTGATTATTTGGTTTGTATTGCTGTGGAGGAAGGAGAGATCGGTCTTGACTCTTCGAGGGTAGTATTTCTTCCTTTTGTTCATTAATATGCTATACTTGATAATCATGTGTAACTAAACACTTTGTTGGGGAATTTATGAAAGTATTTGTAAGGATTCCCGTTTTGTTGATTGGCTTATTTCGTGGTCAAACCACATGTTGGGGTTTTGAATGTAAGGGTAGTCTAGTGTTTAGTGTTGAAGATCAAAGGCCCTTCCATGACCTCAAGATACAAGCACGCCAAAGGTATAATCTCTTGTGCTTGTTTTTCTTTGAAGAGATTTAGTAGCACACACTCACTTAGCATTCTTGCTATGATTGCATACTTGCTTATTTTTATGTGCATCTCTTCACATGTCACTTTATACACTAGCATATTGGTTGATATATCTTGTTGTGTGTATATGTGCCTTATAATTCGTTTCCCGACATTGTTCGGAAACGTCCGCGCTTGCACTAATTAGTGCTTGGTTTCGCGCGAAGACCGCCTATGGAGAATGCCCTTGGCTTCTCCTTGGTTTTCACCATTGTTGGTGATCGGCGGTTATGATCGGCGGCCTGGCCGCCGAATGAAACCGCCGTTTCAGTCCAGATTGGTCTGAAACAATTATGCGGTCAAGATCGGCGGTCACGACCGCCGTTCGAAACCGCCGTTCATACCTGATCGATTTTAATCTCTCGGGTTTGATTCGGCGGTTGTATCGGCGGTCACGAAACCGCCGAATGAAACCGCCGTTAATGCTCTGTTCTTCACGAGCTCAATTCGGCGGTCGTCATCGGCGGCCTGGCCGCCGATTGAAACCGCCGAACGGTGCGTTTCAGGGGCAAAATTGTCTTTTCACTTGCCCTGTTCTTGATGTCTATAAATATCACACTTTCTCATTATCTGAATCAGTTCTTTGACTCTTAAGAACCCTAATCTTCAAAGATAGATTTTGAGAGAAAATCAAATCAAGAACTCATCTTTAACCACTCAAATCAAACCCCTTTTGCATCAAATTTCATATTGCATCTCCTATGTCTATATAGAGTGCATCCATGTATGGGTTTGCATCATCACAACTTGCTTGGTAAGATTTTGATTAATTTCATCTTATTATAGTATTTTAAATACCAAGCCATCTCTTTTAAATTACTTGTATGTTTTAGATCATATGTTAAATACAAGAAAAGAGATTATTTGTGATGAATTAATTGAGTGTTGTTTTTGATAGATATCTAGGTTTTTATAATCTATGATCATCTATGCTTTTTGACATGTCATTTAGCAATTGATATCTAGGGTTGATTTAAATTGAATATATCATCATCCTAGATAAGCATTTAGAGTACCCTAGCTCTTATTGCATTTATTGAATATTCATATATATTCACATAGGGTTGTATTCTCTTCAAAGAGAAAGTAAGTCTTGTGTGTAGCATCCGGGATTAGGTTGCTTAGAACGCAAGCAAATTGGACTAGAGCCGCTGTAAAAGGCCCGCGTGGTAGATTAGAGGGTGCTCACGCCAAGAGTAGTGTATCAGGGGATATCACTAGGGATTGAACCAAGAGTGGCGATTGGTAGTGTCCATAGCCTGAGGTTATCTAGGGTGAGAGTCCGAGAATCACTTGAGGGTGTAACCGTCTTTTCATATAGTGGATTTCGAGGTCCGAGTGTGGCGCACTTAACAGCCCGTGGTTTTTCCCAGTGGTTGGGTTTTCCACGTATACATCAAGTGTCATTTACTTTTTCCGCATCTTATTACACTTGTATGTAATTGACTTGCATGCGAAAATTGGGTAACAATTAGATAAAATCTATTCACCCCCCCTCTAGCTTTATAAAGAACACGCCTCTAGGACTTTCAGTATTGATGTAATCACTTATTGCCACTTTTTCTTATATGAATCACTTGTGTTTGTATGCTTGAATTGATGAAACATGTTGTATATCTCATAATTTTAGAAGCATGGATTGGTTAGCTTAGAGTAAATGAAATACTAAATTCTTGATGTTGAATTGAGTATTGTCATTTAATACTCTTTGATAGAGTGTGTATGTTCATACAAGATTATAAGAATTCACTCTATAGGTTTAATTCAACAACTTACAGTCATTAATGATTAACCTAAACTTAGGGGATTCATTGAGTGAATGGTTGATTATGCCAAGGGCATAAGTGAAACAATACTAGTGATTTAATACATTCCCTAGCATCTTAGCTCATAAAATATAATCGTTTATCATCACAATAGTTTAATTCCGTAAAATACTCACTAATCCTAGCATTTACTAGCTACTAGATTTCCCTGTGGATCGATACCCTTACTTTGTACACTATACTAGCATAACGACTTGTACGATTGCAAAAGGGTAAAATACTCGCACGCCCCTTTAATACAACCTAGGTAGAATAGGTTAAATTATAGTGACATTTGTAGAACCGGGTTGGGCGTGTCAGTTAGTGAATAGAATTTTTTCTCGGCAAATAGGGAGGAACATAGAGGTCTATGTGGACGACATGTTGACCAAGAGCGTCTCGGCGAAAGAACACTCAGAATATTTGAAGGAAACCTTCGAGGTCCTGAGAAGGTATAAGATGAAGCTCAACCCGAACAAGTGTGTATTCGGGGTACCATCAGGAAGGTTTTTGGGTTTTCAGGTACATCATAGAGGAATTGAGATAAACCCCGAGAAGATTAAAGCATTGGAAGAAATGGCTTCACCAAAGACACTGAAGGACGTACAGAGGCTGACAGGATGTCTTTCATCACTTAACAGGTTCATCACAAAGTCAACAGACAAGTGCGCCCCATTCTTTAAAGCAATAAAAAAGGGAAAAGGGCTCGAATGGAGCGAGGAGTGTGAAACAACCTTTCAGAAGTTAAAAGAGTACTTGGGGCGAGCCCCCATTCTCTCAAAACCAGTGGGCGGAGAAACCTTGTACTCGTACCTGTACCTCTCGGTCACAGAAGTGGCGACAAGTTCAGTATTGATTCGGTTGAAGGAAGGAATACAAAGACTGGTGTATTACACGAGCAAGGCGTTGCTACCAGCAGAAACCAGGTATTCGCCAGCTGAGAAAATAGTACTCGCCCTGATCACAGCAGTCAGGAAATTAAGGCCTTATTTTCAAGCACATGCAACAGAGGTATATACCGACTGCCCGCTAAAACTTATCTTACAAAAGCCGAAACTGTTAGGAAGGCTGACCAAGTGGGTAGTGGAGCTAAGCGAATTCGACATCAGATACACCCCAAAAGCAGCAATCAAGGGGCAAGCAGTGTCAGATTTTATAGCGGAATTCACTGAGCCGGACATCGAGGTAAGAAAAATGACGGAAGGCGAACAGGCGAATAAATTCCAATGGAAGTTGCATGTAGATGGATCATCAAACACCTATGGCAGCGGGGCAGGAATAGTCATAACAACTCCAGAAGGCGATGCTGTGGAATGTGCCATGAGGTTTGATTTCAAAGCAACCAACAATCAAGCAGAGTATGAAGCTTTATTGGCCGGCTTGAGGGTTTGTATAGCATTGGGAGCGGATGAATTGGAAATCTTCAGTGATTCACAGGTTGTGGTTGACCAGGTACTGGATGAGTACCAGGCGAGAGATAAGCATATGATTACTTACTTGGACATTGGAAAAAGGCTGCTCAGAAGATTCAAGAAGTACAAAATTTCTCAGATCCCTAGGGAAGAGAACGAAAAAGCAGATGCCTTATCCAAGTTAGCCTCAGCCACCACTTGTATCAGGTCCAAAGCAATACCGGTGGCACACTTGACAAAACCGAGTACGACAGAATCCGTGAAAATCATGGTAGCAGAGATCCGACCAAGCCCGGGCGACTGGACAATACAACTCAGGAGATACTTGGAGGAAAACATATTACCGGAAGATGCCGTGGAAGCTAAGCGCATCAAATATAGGTCAACCCGGTACATGATTCTGAGAGGTGAGTTATACATAAGAGTATTTTTTAAAGTACTGCAAAGGTGCGTTGCTGGCGAAGAAACCAAAAAAATCCTAAAAGACGTCCACAGTGGAGTATGCGGGAACCATACCGGGGGTAAGAGCCTAGCGCATAAAGTACTCAGGCATGGATTTTACTGGCCAACCTTGTTTGTAGAGGCACAGCGATTCACGGAAAGCTATGAGACTTGCCAAAAAATAGCAAATGACATTCGGCAACCCCCAGAATTACTCCGAAACTTAACCTCACCTTGGTTCTTTGCCATGTGGGGCCTCGACCTAATAGGACTAATGCCCACATGAACTAAGGGAGGAGCGAAGCATGCCATTGTGGCGGTGGACTACTTTACCAAATGGGCAGAGATGGAAGCACTCGTGCATATCACTGAGGCAAACACCACCAACTTTGTCAAGAAGAACATAATATACAGGTACGGGATCCCGAGTACCATCATAACAGACAATGGAACCCAGTTTGACAACGCCAAATTTAAGGAGGTGTGCGAGGAGTTCAGAATCGCAAACTATTATGCATTGCCCGCCCATCCTCAAACCAATGGCCAGACTGAGGTAGTGAACAAAGTGATCAAGCACTTGTTGAAAGCAAAATTGGAAGCGAGGAAGGGCAGCTGGGTAGACAAGCTACCCGAGGTGCTATGGGCATACCGAACAACTATGAGGTCATCCACAGGGGAGACCCTTTTCGCACTGGCATTTGGAACAGAAGCTGTCATTCCCACAGAAACAACTTTCACCTCCCATAGGGTTCAGTTGTATAGCTCAGAGCACAATGTCAACATGTTACAGTAGAATTTAGATGAACTGGAAGAAGTCAGAGATGCGGCACAAGTAAGAAACGAAGCATACTAGCAAATAGCTGCAAGGTATTACAACTCTCACATCACGTGCGTAGATTCCAGATTGGGGATTTGGTATTGAGAAGAGTATCCCCAAACACCAAGGACAAGTCAGCATGATCCCTCGCCAACAAATGGGAAGGACCATACATCATTAAAGGAGTCGCAGGACATGGAGCTTACATGATAGCCCGACCAGAGGGTAGCTTAGTACCTCGGCCATGCAACGCTTAATACCTGAAGATATTTTATCCCTAATTCCCCATGGGAACCTTTTTTTTGTCTCAGATGTCTCAGATTTTAGCTTTTGGATATTAAAAAAAAATCTAATAAATGAATGTTTATTTGCTGAAAGACATGATCAATCCAGTTACGCAAAAACCAAAGATTTACTGGCAAATACCTCTCCCAAGAATAGGATGGTCAGCCAAAAAGAATCTGAAATCGTTAAAGAAACTCGGGCACCATGAAACCGCGAAAGAGCGGGTAGATAATGCCCGAAGGGGCGGAAAAGCTGAAATAGCATACCCGCCTAGTTAGGATGGCGTAAACAAGTCACCTAGCAAAAAGGTCAGCCCGAGGCACCAGGAAACTGGAAAACTGCTCGGGGCGTCGCCAGAAAGGCTGGTGAGATGCGTAGCTGTGTTGGCCGATATAAAACTACCCCAACTATTTGGTAAACCCTTGCACAGACAAAACCATGAGATGTCCTTGGTGACTTGTGTAGGGACCCAAGTGTATGGTCGTGGCGAGCCTCGACGTAACACCAGGGTAAAGAGAAATGGGCCTAAACGCCAGTTCATAAGATACTCGGCGGAATTAATTATCCCTTTTGCCAGTTAATAAGATACTCGGCCAAGGTTACAAATTAATCAACAAGGCATCCAAGCCTGCCAGCTCGACTAAAGCACATGCTGCCAATTGAAAATTGTAAGGTTCATATTCCTACTCATCTCCATCTATAACGTTTATCATTGCTATGCAGGGAGAATATCTTAAATTGAAAATCTAATGAGCAAGCAAAACAAATATATAAAATATATATATTAAGGATAAACGGATGAACAAAGCTGGTCAAAATTGACCAGAAGACCGAAGTCCTTTACAAAAAATAAAAATGACAGAAATCAAAAGGATGGTGCTGGGGGTTGTGAGCTGCTCCCGTCAAGGCTCGGATCAGGTTCCATTACGTACTCGCTCAGGAGGCTATCATCAGAAGGCCACACGATCACATCTTCTTCATCATCCATCCAGGTGCTATAATCACTTCCAGGGACGGGCCCAACATCAGGAACCTCACCGTCGATCCCCGCTTTCTGACAAGCATGAAAAGTAGAGAAGGCATTGGCATGGGGAACCTTCAAATACATGGGATGTGGCACCTTACCCTTACTCAGGCAATACACTCGCCACTCTTTCATCTGAGTCCGAAGAGACTCCAGATACGTATCCACATGCTTTTTAATCGAAAGGCTCCAGTTGGCCCTGGCCCGGTCAGTCGCCCTATTTTTCATCTTGAAGAACTCTTCAGCCGAGACCATCCCCCGCTGGAACTCTCTGAGAAGCAAGGCATCATAGGCCAAAGATCTTTTGAAACGATCGACACCCTGTATCTCCAATTCCAGCTTAGCTTATTTCAATAGGGATCTGACTATCAAGGCCTGACGCTCCAAGTCCTCGATTTGGCGCTCATATGATGATTTAACGTCTTCAGCGTTCTGCTCGGCCTGAAGCAAAGCATCCTAAGTAGATGATAACTGATCTTTCAAAGTCTTGACCTCCTAAGCAGCAAAGGAAGCCCTCTACTCGGCCTCCATTTGACGTGCCAAACACTGATCCAGGAGCACCTAGTTTGATCTCACTCCCTCTTGACAAGCCGACTCAACCCGAGCGCAGCGATCTTCACTCTCCTTCTGTTGGGCCTCTAGCCGCCTTATTCTGTCTTCCTGAGCTTTATCGGCCTGGCAGGCTTCAGACATCTCAGCTACCATCTACAACAAGTCAATAGTGAATAACAACGTGAAGCAACAGTAGCAAAAGAAAATTATAAACACAGTTGAAGCATCACTCACATAGGAAGAGCTGTTGAAAAAGCTGCAGAGTCGGTCAGACAAAGTACCAACCCTAAAATGACTCCAATGATCCTCCCCAATGTAAGCATGGTCGGAGGACATGGCTCTCAACATGGACTGGGGGGGGTGGGATCACCGGGTTGACTCGACAATCCTGAACCACTAGCACCAGCATCGGGCATAATGGTAGATGCTTGGGCTTGGGGGAAAGAGTCGGTGAAATTTCCAGCCTAAGTCTCAGCATGATCTCCAGGGAGGGTTTGAAGAAACCTCTCTTCAACTCTGACGCCAGTCTCCTCTTCACCTGAAGATGAATCAACATATGCAACCACTCGAGGAATCTTTGGGGCAGGACGCCCAGAAGAAAATGAAGCTTTCCTATTTCCGGAATGCCTCCCGTGAGTGTTGAGGTTGGCAGCAGGATCCTCTACCTCAACATCATTCCCAACCTTAGATGGTAAGGGGACAGAAGTTGGTACAGAAGTTGGTACACAAACTGGAGCCACAACGGGCGTAACGCCAAAGGGCTCCCCAACCCTGTCAACACCCTGGGACACAGCAACCGCTTCATCAGTAGTAGGACCCCTCAGATCACCCTGATTGTCAGGCAGGCGTTCCTGCTCACCCACACAGTCTGTAGCCAGGGCCGGGGTAACCCTAGCAGAAATTGAAGCCGTTGGCTCAGATGGCTCCCCAACCTTCTCTTTCCCCTTGGATGGAGAAGAACTCGCCTGATCGCCTTTCTCAGCAGCAGCCTTGTCTGCAGCAAGGTCCCTCGGATTACCCACATCCTCAGCCAAGTAGGTCTCCATTTCCTGACCACGAGTTTCCTCGGGCGTGTAATCAGGCACGTCCTCTTCACTATCTCTCTCGGGAAGATCCTCGGGAAAACTCTCGTCAGTATCATCTTGCGGAGGGGCTATCCTAGCATCCCGCTGACGAATAGCCTCTTTTCGGCTCACCTCTATGATACCCTTCATTCGGCGCGCCTGAGCATCACAAACGATATCTACATCTAACACTTAAAAAAAAAAGAAAAAAAAAAGAATAGATTTTCAAGTCAGTAAGCCGACTAAGAACGAGAATAGTCAACAAAGTTCTATGAAACTTACGGCGTCGTCGGCATGCAGTGATCTCAGGGAAAAGGCGAGCTCTGATCATTTTCTCTTCGTCAAAGAGATAAGGTTTACCCCTCTTCACCAAAGTGAGAACAGCCGCCCGGGCTAGAGTTGTAAGCTCGTCATCAGTAAAGTAAGGAGTAGTTTTATTCCATTTATCAGGTGAGCAAAAGTACCGAGGAACCTTGCGTGTTACCCGAGTACCATCAAGATCGAAACTAATCGATTGGCCCCAGCGCTTACCCATAAAGAACCGTAAGGATTCCCGTTTTGTTGATTGGCTTATTTCGTGGTCAAACCACATGTTGGGGTTTTGAATGTAAGGGTAGTCTAAGTGTTTAGTGTTGAAGATCAAAGGCCCTTCCATGACCTCAAGATACAAGCACGCCAAAGGTATATTCTCTTGTGCTTGTTTTTCTTTGAAGAGATTTAGTAGCACACACTCACTTAGCATTCTTGCTATGATTGCATACTTGCTTATTTTTATGTGCATCTCTTCACATGTCACTTTACACACTAGCACTTTGGTTGATATATCTTGTTGTGTGTATATGTGCCTTATAATTCGTTTCCCGACATTGTTCGGAAACGTCCGCGCTTGCACTAATTAGTGCTTGGTTTCGCGCGAAGACCGCCTATGGAGAATGCCCTTGGCTTCTCCTTGGTTTTCACCATTGTTGGTGATCGGCGGTTATGATCGGCGGCCTGGCCGCCGAATGAAACCGCCGTTTCAGTCCAGATTGGTCTGAAGCAATTATGCGGTCCAGATCGGCGGTCACGACCGCCGTTCGAAACCGCCGTTCATACCTGATCGATTTTAATCTCTCGGGTTTGATTCGGCGGTTGGATCGGCGGTCACGAAACCGCCGAATGAAACCGCCGTTAATGCTCTGTTCTTCACGAGCTCATTTCGGCGGTCGTAATCGGCGGCCTGGCCGCCGATTGAAACCGCCGAACGGTGCGTTTCAGGGGCAGAATTGTCTTTTCACTTGCCCTGTTCTTGATGTCTATAAATATCACACTTTCTCATTATCTGAATCAGTTCTTTGACTCTTAAGAACCCTAATCTTCAAAGATAGATTTTGAGAGAAAATCAAATCAAGAACTCATCTTTAACCACTCAAATCAAACCCCTTTTGCATCAAATTTCATATTGCATCTCCTATGTCTACATAGAGTGCATCCATGTATGGGTTTGCATCATCACAACTTGCTTGGTAAGATTTTGATTAATTTCATCTTATTGTAGTATTTTAAATACCAAGCCATCTCTTTTAAATTACTTGTATGTTTTAGATCATATGCTAAATACAAGAAAAGAGATTATTTGTGATGAATTGATTGAGTGTTGTTTTTGATAGATATCTAGGTTTTTATAATCTATGATCATCTATGCTATTTGACATGTCATTTAGCAATTGATATCTAGGGTTGATTTAAATTGAATATATCATCATCCTAGATAAGCATTTAGAGTACCCTAGCTCTTATTGCATTTATTGAATATTCATATATATTCACATAGGGTTGTATTCTCTTCAAAGAGAAAGTAAGTCTTGTGTGTAGCATCCGGGATTAGGTTGCTTAGAACGCAAGCAAATTGGACTAGAGCCGCTGTAAAAGGCCCGCGTGGTAGATTAGAGGGTGCTCACGCCAAGAGTAGTGTATCAGGGGATATCACTAGGGATTGAACCAAGAGTGGCGATTGGTAGTGTCCATAGCCTGAGGTTATCTAGGGTGAGTGTCCGAGAATCACTTGAGGGTGTAACCGTCTTTTCATATAGTGGATTTCGAGGTCCGAGTGTGGCGCACTTAACAGCCCGTGGTTTTTCCCAGTGGTTGGGTTTTCCACGTATACATCAAGTGTCATTTACTATTTCCGCATCTTATTACACTTGTATGTTTTGTTGACTTGCTAGGGGCATTTTCGTAAAATTGACTTGTATGCGAAAATTGGGTAACAATTAGATAAAATTTATTCACCCCCCCTCTAGCTTTATATTGATAAACACACCTCGAGTATTTAATGAACTTTAAAGAACCAACTGTTCTTCCAGAATTTATTTGAAGAAGGGAAGCCCCAAACAAACCCCTTCATCTTCTCATCCGCGGCCAATTCGACTTCCCTCTTGACCACCACATCTTTGGGTATCCAATTCTCGGGCTGAGTCAAAAGAAGGAAATAAATTCCAGTCTTCTCTAGTGGCCTCAGCGAATAAAAATACCTAATTTCATGAGGAGTGGGAGGTGGTCGTTTCATCCTATGCCACATGTGCCATGATCAGTCTAATTCTATGCTTTTATTTCGCCCATTTTCCCTATGTTTTGCTTGTTTCTTGAGTCCTTTTGGTGGGTTGATGTGTTTGTTGAGCCTTTGTAGGTCGCTTTCCATTGAGGTGTTGATCGGATTTTATTTGGGAGAAGATGGAGTCAAAAGATGAAGAAATATGCTAAAAGTGTGATTTACCGCGGCCCATGCCGCTCAGCATACATGTGCACCTCCAACGGTGAGTAGGCGGACGGCAAAGGCTGATTTACCGCGGCCCATGCCGCTCAGCATGCAAGCTCCTACCCAGTGAGCCAGAACAGTATGTGACCGCTTGAATTACCGCTGCCCATGCAAGTGCCTCTCCAGCGGCACGGGCAGCGGTCCTCCGCATTCTTCGTTTCTCAGGACAGGACAGAAGACCTAATAAAAAAGAAAAAAAATATAAAGAGGCCGACAGGGGGGGGAATAAAGTGACACACAGAAAACACACGAGGATTTCATTCATTCTACCAGAAGTTCCATCATTTGAAGATTATTGGAATCAAGAAGACGACGGAGACTTCAAGACAAGAGCATCTCACCATTATGGGTTTTCTCTTCTTCTCTTCTATGTTTTTGTTCTCTCCATTGATGTGTAACTAAACCTCTAACTAGGGGATTGATGTAACTGATTTTGGATAACTCTATGTGAACAATTAGTCTATCTTTTGTTAATCAATTGGGTTTCGTTTTGTTTATTGAATTAATTGCTCTATTCTACTTTCTCTGATTATGTTGTGACCGCAAGTGATTTGAGTTTTGTAGTTTAGTTTATCTATGAGATTAGGGTTTAGGTGTGGATGACCGTTCCATTTAAATCTGAATCAAAAGCTTAATAAATAAGAAAATTGATATATGCATGACCGTGCTATGTTAATTTGGCTTAGAGTTTTGTGTAAAATATGGGTTTTGACAATTGCTCATTACATGACCGTGTGTGAGTAATAGGAAGAACCCTAGATCATTATTCCGTATTCGTTGCATGACCGTGTGCGAGTATTGGAAAGGATCTTTGAACCTTGAATTATCTTGAAAACAAGCCCGTAAACTAGATTGAAGTGTTTAACGAGACTAAGTGTGAGCATTGAGTGTCTAAGAAAGGTGCATCGATTCCCTAGTACTTCTCTCCATATATTTATCCCTTGTGTGATCTTTGATTTAATTTGATTTTAGTCTTTTAGTTTAGATTCTCATAATTTAGGTTAATTTTAGATTTCAACAAACTTCCAAAGTAAAGCATTATGCAATTTAGTCTTTTCGCATTTAGAGTAAATCCTTACTAGATTAATTGGCTTTGACCGATAGAATCACCGATCCCAGTGAACGAACTTTCTTAGTAAATTGAACACAGATTTTACTGCATCAATTTTGGCGCCGCTGCCGGGGAACGGTATAGATTCTATTAGTTGAATCTAGTTAGTTTAAGTTAGGTAGTGTGTGTCATTAGATTTTGTTTTAAGTTTTAGTTTTTCTTTTGTTTCATTTTACCTCGTGGTAGTTGTGTTTTTGGTGTTTCAGGTTTTACAGGTGTATGAACGGACGTCGTTCGCGTGGAGGTATTCTGATCCCTGCTAACGACGAGATTGACCGAGTAGGCCGGGTTGCTAGACAGTTTGAAGAGTTAGATCCTTTGGTTGAGGACATGGGTGATCGAGACGAGCAACGTGACTGGGTTATTCAGGCTGAAAGAGAGGTTCATGATGAACAAGGTGTTCAAAATAGATAGGAAATTCGAGATAATCCACCTGGTTCTCTAAGACGTGCACTAGAGGATGATATCAGAATTATGAGAGAGTCCAGACAACCGATGCTGGGTAATCAACCACAGCCAATTGTGTTAAATGTCGTAGCCAGGAGTTATGAGTTAAGGAGTATGCACTTAAATGCGCTACCATCTTTTCACGGTTTGGCAACAGAAGACTGCCTCCAGTTTATAAAGGACTATCAAGGTGTCGTAGAGCATTTCCCGATAGGCCGATTGACAAAAGAGCAGTTAAGGATGAGGTGTTTTCGGTATTGCTTGAAGGACAAGGGCATCAAGTGGTACAATTCAGTAAGGGCAGGATCTTTGAGATCATGGGTTGACGTGTGCACTGCATTTTTCAACAGATTTTTCCCTGCTTCAAAAGCAAAAGAAGTCCGAATCAAGATAGCTAGTTTCGGTGAAGAAGATGGTGAGTCGTTCCATGAAGCATGGTCGCGATATAAGGAGTTGTTAGATCAAATTCCCCCTCACATGGTGACAGAAGAGTACAAAGTCCGCACTTTTTATGATGGATTGACACCTTTCACACAGGCCATTGTTGACAACGCTTGTGGGGGTATCATCACTAGGAAATCTGCTTTAGAGATTGCTGAGATCTATGAAACTTTGGCTCTAAACTCCCAACATCGAAGTTCAACTGTCAGAAAGGGTGGTAAGTATGAGGTCAACCAGACTACTGGGGTGGAAATTCATATGGCAAATCTAGCTAAGCAAGTACAAGCTTTGATGGCCCAGAACTCGAATAGGACTCAACAGCAGTTAGGGGTGAACTCAGTGCAAGATGGAGACGGGATACCATTTAAGACAGAAAAGGTTCAAGCTTTCAATTACCAAAGAGGGAGAAACAATCCTTACTCGAACACCTACAATTCTGGATGGTATAATCACTCGAATCTCTCCTATTCTGATCCAAACACTGCTCTAAATAGTCATCAGCTCATTCAACAGAACACTCAGGGAACCAATCAAGGAGGGTACAACAGAGGCAATTACCAAGGCCAAGGTTCCAATGGTCAACCTCAACAATGGAACAATGCTACAAATAGAGACAGTACCACTTATCAGTTGAAGAAGAGATCCTTTGAGGATATTGTGTCATCCCTTGCTGAGAATACAGAGCATTTCTCACGTGATACAGAACAGAGATTTAACAACGTTGAGTAATCCATTAAAAATTTAGAAACACAGATGGGACAAATAGTCAACGCAGTTCGCAAGAATGAACCAGGAAGGTTTCCTAGTCAATCAGAACAAGCCATTGCTGTGACAATTTTGAGAAGTGGGCGAGTGCTAAATAAGGAAGAAATTGACGAGCCAAGGCAGAAGAAAACCAAGGAGTCGGAAGATGTGAGTAAGAAGGAAGCTAGGATAGAAAAAGAAGAGGTAGTGGTTGAGTCAACACCTAAAAAGACATCAGTTTTACACAAGTCATCAGATCCTTATATTCCACCTCCTCCCTATGTTCCACCAGTTCCATTCCCTGGGAGGCTAAAAAGAGACAAGCTCAACAAGTCATTTAAGGATATTTTTGACATCCTCACGAAGGTGAATGTAAACCTTCCCCTGCTCGATATGATAGAAAAGATGCCTGCTTATGCTAAGTTTTTCAAGAGTCTCCACTCCAACAGGCAGAAGTTTTGTCCTAACCATCAAGAATACATAACGGGAAATGCGAGTGCAGTTCTACAAAAAGAGCTTCCACCCAAGCTTAAGGATCCGGGCAGTTTTTGCATCAACATCACAGTTGGGGGTACTAAGCTCGAGAAGGCAATGTTAGACTTAGGAGCTAGTATTAATTTGATGCCCTTCTCTGTTTACAAGCAACTTGGGTTGAATGAGCTTAAACCAACAACGATGTCACTTTTATTGGCCGATGGATCAGCTCGATATCCGAGAGGAATTATGGAAGATGTGTTGGTTCAAGTGGATAAGCTCGTCATTCCGGCAGATTTCATAGTTCTAGACATGGATGATGTGAGTAGGGAAACAAACATGAGACCTATCCTTTTAGGTAGACCATTCATGAAGACAGCAAGAACTATCATTGATGTATATGAAGGGAAGCTTTCCATGACCGTTTTGGATGAAACGGTAGATTTTAAGGTTTTCGAGTCAGATTTAAAGGACATCTGCTCAGTTGATTGTTTTGCCATGGATACAATGCAATCAGAAGACTACCCAAAGAATGCGAGCGAGTTCTTTCTGTCATTATTTGAGGACAACGGTGAGAAAGATGTTCATACAGGGGAGACTTGTGAAACACAAACGTCGTCAGAAATTAATAAGTTGAAAAGTGAAAATGCTAATTTGATGATGGAAGTGGAGACCCTTAGGAAGGAAAGAGATGAGGCAGTTACGAGGGCGGAAGAGCTTGCAAGGTTGGTTGAAGAACAAGAGGAAGATTTTGCCCACAAGACAAGGAAAATCCAAAGGCAAGCAGAGTTGAAAGACCAGACAATAGATGCCATAAATGAGGAATTGTGCAAAAACGAGAATACTTTGAGAATAGCAAAGGTGAAGGAAAGCGATTATTTAGTGGAGCTTGAAAAGGCCGAAAGTACTATCAAGATCTTGACCAAGGAACAAGGCGTTAAGGGAGAGACTTTCGGGCATAACATCATCAAAGGAGATTCAAGCCATCCCAATGCAAAGGTTAGTACTGTCACATGTGGTCCTCCATTTTTTCCTTACAATTGTTACTTTTGCCATACTAGGGGTCATAAAAAGGCCCAATGTGCGGAGTTTATTGAAAGATGCAAAAAGAAACAAAGAAAGCCTAGAGGGAAACCAAGGAGAATTCGACAAGTTTGGGTCCGCAAGGACAAATTGGACCAAGTAAGAGAAACTATCACTGATGGGAAGAACGCCCCTGATATGAAAGAGTGTCTTAAACTCCTTGACACAAATGGTGGTAGTACGAGCGGAGAGGTCGCTCAATTGAAAGTCTTCGTGCCTTCTGAGCCGTAATGCTCTCACACGTCTTGCCTAGACGCTAAATAAAGCGCTTGGTGGGAGGCAACCCACCCAGGTAACATTTTTCTATTTCGTTTATTTTCTTTAGTTTAATTTGGGTCAGTAATTAGTGTGAGTCATATGCTTAGTGAAGGGTATTATTCATTCCAGGTTTGGGGGAAATGAAAATTCTAGTTATGCTGAGCTTTGAGCAGATATGTTTTATGTGTGTTTGTTTGTCCTGGTCAGAATCAGGTTCGGGCTATAAATTTGGGAATTACCGCTGCCCGTACCGCTAAAGAGACACATGCACGGGCCGCGGTACGAGCAACTTCAACATACTGGAATGGCTCGCAGCCTAGACCGCTGAGGAGGACCATGCATGGGCCGCGAAAATTGGAGACCTGACTTCCTCCAAGATAGACCGCTCCAGATGCACCTGTCCAGCCAGCGGTAAATTAAAGACCTACAAATTTGGGAATTACCGTGGACCAGACCGCTCAAGGGGCACCAATGTCCACACGGCGGTATTATTTTGACAACATTCTGGAATGACTCGCTGGGTGTGCCGTTCATGATGCACGAGCCTGGTCAATGGTAACTTAAATGAAATGTAAGGATTCCCGTTGTTTTTAATTGGCTTATTTCGTGATCAAACCATATGTGGGGGTTCTTTGTAAGGGTAGCCTAAGTATCAGTCTTAATGTTCGAAGCCCTTTGAAGACCTCGTGTTGATAAGCACCGAAGGTAAATTTCTATGTGCTTACTTTTCTTTGAAGAGATTAGTTGCACACACACACTTAACATTCATTGCATATGTGTGCATTCTCTTCATTTGTCACATTTCACACTTGCACTTATTTATTATATTTTGTTGTGTGTAATTGTGTCATGTTGTTGTGTAATTCGTTTCCCGATAACTTTCGGAAACGTCCGCGCATGCACGAGAATGTGCTTGATTTAGCGCGAGGACCGCCTATGGAGAATGCCCTTGGCTTCTCCTTGGTTTTCACCTATCTAGGTGATCGGCGGTTATGATCGGCGGCCTGGCCGCCGAATGAAACCGCCGTTTCAGTCCAGATTGGTCTGAAGCATTTCTGCGGTTAAGATCGGCGGTCACGACCGCCGTTCGAAACCGCCGTTTCAAGACCTGATTGATTTATCTCTAAGTCTAATTCGGCGGTTGAAACGGCGGGCATGAAACCGCCGTTCGAAACCGCCGTTCATACCTGGTTGATTTTAATCTCTCTGTTCTGTTTCGGCGGTTGGAATCGGCGGTCACGAAACCGCCGAATGAACCGCCGTTTATGCTCTGTTCTTCACGAGCTCAATTCGGCGGTCATGAACGGCGGCCTGGCCGCCGATTGAAACCGCCGATTGGCGCGTTTCTTTGAAACTTACTTAAACGACCTCACTTTGATTTGGCCCCCTATATATATGCCACTTTGACTTTAGGTCAATTAAGAGAGTTCATATTCAGAATTCATACTTAGGATATTTTTCAAAGAGAAGAAAAATTCCAAGAACTCCATTCTTGATTCTCAAACACTTTTTCATGATCATCAATCATCATCTAGCATCATCTTAGATCATCTAGATGTCATCTAGCATGGAATCTTCATCATACTTTGCTTGGTAAGCTTTTCACTAATATCTTACATGTTTTGTGTTTCTCTTATCTAGCAATCTCAATTAATTACTTGTTTGTTATTTTGTATGCTTTAGATACAATATTGAGATGAGTATGATGTATGTTTGAGATTTTATATTGTGCTTGCATATTAGGTTTTGTGCTTAATATTGATTAGCTAAACTAATTGACATGTCATTTAGTTTTGATATCTAGGATTGCTCTTAATTGAATATTAATCATCTTAGATAAGCATATAGGGTTTCCCTTGCTCTATGTTGCATTTTGGATATTCACATATATTCACTTAGGGTTGTATTCTCTTCATAGAGAAAGTAAGTCTTGTGTGTAGCATCCGGGATTAGGTTGCTTAGAACGCAAGCAAATTGGACTAGGTTCACTCATACCGGGATTAGGTAGGTGTGTGATTACTTCCGGGATTAGGTTGTAATCGTTTGCACATTTAGTGGATTCGAGGTTCGAGTGTGGCTTACTTACATAGCCCGTGGTTTTTCCCGTGAGGGTTTCCACGTAAAAACCAAGTATTGTTTTAATTTCCGCACCATATTACACTTGCTTGTTTATATTATCTTGAGGGCATTTTCATAATTTTGACTAACACGAAAAATTGGGTAAAAAGCGTAAAATCTATTCACCCCCCCTCTAGATAGCTTTATACACACCGTGCTATAATTTGTTTCAATTGGTATCAGAGTGGGTTCCTAGACATACATAGGTGATCCTTGCTTATTTTGGTGTGTTTTGCATTTTGTGTGATTTTTGATCATTCATACATTTGCATTCATTTCATTCATTCATAAACACTATGAGTGGAAACGGTGGAAATGGTGGTGGCCACGAAGGAGCTTCTAGCACAAGGCCTCCACTTCTTACCGGATTGAACTATTCCCAATGGAAAGGGAAGATGGAATCCTACATATGCCAAATTCATGACCGTGCTTGGATGGCGGTGGAAGACGGATATGATCTCCCTATGATGACTCCCAAGGGTGGAGGACAAGATGTTTTGAAGCCTAAGGCGCAATGGAACGCGCAAGAGTTTGAGGCTTCTAAGTGGAATAGGAAGGCTATGCATGCCATTATGTGTGCTATGGATGAGAATCAGTACAAGCTTATTCAGAATACTCAGATTGCCAAAGTGGCATGCGACATCCTTCTAGTTACACATGAGGGAACCGAGGTGGTGAAGGAGTCCAAGCTTCAAGTCCTCCAAACTCAGTTTGAGCTACTAAGGATGGGAGAGGATGAATGCTTCAATGACTTCGAAATCAAATTGATGGACATTGTAAATCAAAGCCATCAACTCGGAGACCCGTATTCGGATAGGAGAGTCAAGCAAAAAATTATGAGATCTCTCCCCGATAGGTTTGAATCCAAGGTGACGGCCATAGAAGAAAATAGTGGCTACATGGATATGAAGCCAAGTGAGGTGATTGGGCGTCTCCTTGCATATGAGTCTAGGAAGGCTCCTAGCACCACTACTCCTCCTAAGAAGTCTAAAGGAATAGCTTTGAAAGCATCTAAGGATGCAAAGGAGGCAAAGCATGAATCGGATGAAGACCTTGCCTTATTTGTGAAAAGGTTCAACAAGGTTATGGGGTTCAAGAAGAAGAAGGGATTTGGGTCAAGAGGACAAGATTTGAAGAAAAAGAGTTCCTTCAAGAAGTTTGAGCCTAGACAAGAGAGGACCGAAAGGAAAGGGGTCCGATGCTTTGAATGTGGTGGGATTAGTCACTTTGCCCCCGAATGTGCTAATCACAATGAAAAGAAGAAAAGCAAAGTGATGGCCGCCACTTGGAGTGGGAGTAGTGATGACTCCAATGAGGAAGATGAGTCTTCAAGTGAAGAAGAGCTCATGGCTAACCTCCTAGCTTTTGCCTCCTCACATAAGAGCAAAAGTGGTAGTGAGAAAGAGGAAATGAGTCAAGAGGAAAATGACTCAAGTGAAGAAGAAAGTGATTCCTCGTCTAACTCCATAAGTAGTTTTGTGGAGAAAAGGGTGCTTGCTAAATGCCATGCCGAGTTTAATGATTTAGCAATCAAGAGCACAAGAAAGATCAAGATGTTGAAAGAAGAAAATCTTGAGCTTGCATCTCATAATGACCTCTTAGGTGAACAAGTTGAAAAATTCAAGAAGATAGAAGATAAGCTAAGAGAGGAGTTAGCTTTATCTAGGAGGAATGAAGAAAGTTTAAAGAGTGAGCTTGAAGAAGTTAGAAATTCTATGACTAGGATGGATTCTAGCACCAAGAAGCTTGACCACATGCTTGGTGTTGGAAAGAGTCCATGTGACAAGAGGGGTCTTGGGTATGAAGATGACAAGAAGATCTCTACCTCTAACAAGACCGTGTTTGTCAAGAGCTTGAAGAGAGAAGAAACTTCATTTGTGCAAGCTCCTAGAAAGAAATTAGAAGTAGGACAATGCTCTAATGCACAAGTGAAGATAGGGCCAAGAAGGCAACCTCAAGCTCAACCCCCTAGGGTCTCTCAAGCCAACATTCCTCCTCAAATGGCTCACAAAGGAAAGAGACCTATCATGCAACCTCAAGCTAGGAAGCAACCAAGACCGGTTCAACAATGAAGAATGATTGAACCCTTTCATCCACAAAGACAAGGACAAGGTATGATTCCTTATTATACTCCTATATGTCATTTTATGGATTTAATGGTCATATTAGACCACATTGCTTTCGATATATAAAAATGTACAAAACTAGAAGCATGATAGAGAAGAAAAAGAAAAGAGCCTTGATGCATGTTCCTAGGAATGATAATATTATTATGCATGATCCTAGGACATCTAGAGCCCATATACCAAAGACCACTAAGAAAGCTAAGATTTTTTCTAGGTGGATTAGAAAGAATGATATTGTTTGCCATGTTGCTCAAATAGCCTTGAAGGCAAATTCTTCTAATTTTTGGTATCTAGATAGTGGGTGCTCTAGGCACATGACGGGAAACAAGAGTTTCTTCGAGACTCTTGTTATGGAGGAAGGTGGATATGTCACTTTTGGTGATGGATCCAAAAAGAAAGTAGTAGGGAAAGGAACCATTTCCGTTCCCGGATTACCCTCCTTATCCGATGCTTTATTTGTTGATGGCTTGAAAGCCAATTTAATAAGCATTTCACATCTAAGTGATGAAGGATATTCCATCTTGTTTTGTAAAGATGATTGCTCGATCCTAAAGCCCGATGGACAAACCTTATTGAAAGGTATGAGATCTAGCGACAATTGCTATTGTCTTAAAGCTAGAATAGTCTCAAACAATATGTCCATGGATGAGCAAATAGAGTTGTGGCATGAAAGACTTGGCCACATGAACTTTAGGGATCTAAGGACCCTTGGAAAGTTCGAGTGTGTGCGTGGCCTCCCTAAGCTTGGGAAGAAAGCCAATGGTGTTTGTGGACCTTGCCAACAAGGAAAGCAAACTAAAAGCATGCACAAAAAGGGTAAGTATCTCACCACCAAGGAGCCTCTTGAGCTTCTCCACATGGACCTCATGGGTCCCATGCAAACCGAAAGTTTGGGTGGAAAGAGATACATTTTTGTATGTGTTGATGATTTCTCTAGATTTACATGGACATACTTTCTTAGAGAAAAATCCGAAACTTTTGATAAGTTTAAAATGCTTTGTACTAAATTACAAAATGAAATGAAATCTAACATTAGAAGCATTAAACGGATTAGAAGTGACTATGGGAGAGAGTTTGAGAATGCCTCTTTTGAAAGCTTTTGTGATAGCTTAGGCATCTCCCATGAGTTTTCGGCTCCTAGGACACCTCAACAAAATGGAGTTGTTGAGAGGAAGAATAGGGTCCTCCAAGAGATGGCCCGAGTGATGTTGCTTAGCAACAATGTCCCTAGGAACCTATGGGCCGAAGCCATCAATACGGCTTGCTATATAGGAAATCGTGTGTTCCTAAGGCCTGGTTCTAGAAACACCTCCTATGAGCTATGGAAGGGTAGGAAGCCAAATGTTAGCTACTTCCACACATTTGGAAGCAAATGCTACATTTTAAATGACCGTGATCAACTTGGCAAGTTTGATGCTAAGAGTGATGAGGGTATCTTTATTGGCTACGCCTTGAATAGTAAAGCCTATAGAGTTTTCAACTTGAAGACTCGAACCGTCATGGAATCATCAAATGTGGTCATTGATGATACTAGGCTCAAGTCTAATAACCATGAGGAGGAGGATGTTCTAGAGGATGACTCTCCTTTGGAGAGGGTTGTGGTGACTCCCAATGTTGGGACATCTAATGAAGTCACACAACCCATTACTAGAGTTCCTAACTTGGACTCTAATGAACCCGCTCCATGGGTTAGAAGACTCCATAACAAAGAGGATGTTATTGGAGATGTTAATGAGGGTGTTAGGACTAGACGTTAACTTGCTAATCTTATTAGCTATACTTGCTACACCTCTCAAATTGAACCCAAAAAGGTTGAAGAAGCCTTACATGATGAATTTTGGGTTCTTGCCATGCAAGAAGAGCTAAACCAATTCGAAAGGAATGAGGTTTGGCTCTAGTTCCTAGGCCTAAGACCACTAATGTCATAGGCACTAAATGGATATTTAGGAACAAATCCGATGAGGATGGCAATATAGTACGGAACAAGGCTAGACTTGTAGCACAAGGGTACTCTCAAATTGAGGGTATCGACTTTGAGGAGACATTTGCTCCCGTTGCCCGCTTAGAGTCCATTAGGCTTCTCTTGTCCATCTCTTGTGTGCACAAGTTCAAATTGCACCAAATGGACGTCAAGAGTGCCTTCCTCAATGGCTTCTTGCAAGAGGAAGTGTTTGTTGAACAACCCAAGGGGTTTGTGGATGCATACCACCCCAACCATGTCTATCGCCTCAAGAAGGCACTATATGGGTTGAAACAAGCACCGAGGGCTTGGTATGAGCGCCTCACTCAATTTCTTGTTGACAATAACTACACAAGAGGTAGTGTTGACAAGACACTATTCATCAAGAGAGATAATGATGAGCTTTTCATAGCTCAAATATATGTTGATGACATAGTGTTTGGCTCCACCAACAACACCAAGGTCCAACAATTTGTTGATGTCATGTCTCATGAATTTGAGATGAGCCTTGTTGGTGAGCTAAGTTACTTCCTAGGTTTGCAAATTAGGCAACTAGACAATGGGATTTTCATAACCCAAGCCAAATATGCCAAAAACCTAGTGAAGAAGTTTGGTTTAGAAAATGCCAAACATTGTGATACACCCATGAGTACCACTTTGAAGCTTAGCAAAGATGCTAGTGGTAAAAGTGTGGAACAAACGTTATATCGTGGCATGATAGGTAGCTTGCTTTATTTGACCGCAAGTAGGCCCGATATCTCCTTTAGTGTGGGTGTGTGTGCTAGGTACCAAGCGGATCCTAAGGAGTCCCATCTCTCTTCCGTTAAGAGAATCATTCGCTATGTGAATGGGACATCTAACTATGGGATTTGGTACTCTTTTGACACTAATGCTAGTCTTGTAGGCTTTAGTGATGCGGATTGGGCAGGAAATTGTGATGATAGGAAGAGCACATCAGGCGGTTGCTTCTTTCTAGGCAACAACTTGGTGTCTTGGTTTTGCAAGAAGCAAAACTCGATTTCCTTGTCCACGGCCGAGGCCGAGTACATAGCCGCGGGGAGTGGATGCACACAACTCCTATGGATGAAGCAAATGCTAGTAGACTACGGATTCAACCAAGGTACTCTCACTCTCTTTTGTGATAACATGAGTGCTATTAATATTTCCAAGAATCCGGTGCAACATTCTAGGACTAAGCATATTGACATCCGCCATCACTTCATTAGAGAGCTTGTTGAAAATAAATGCATAGTACTTGAACATGTAGGTACAAATGATCAACTTGCGGACCTATTTACTAAACCCTTAGATGCTACTCGATTTAAAACTCTTAGTAGATCTATTGGGGTATGTCTTGTGGAGTGATGTTCTATGATTGACCCCATATGGGGAACTCAAGCAAAGAGAGCTATTTTGCATTCTTGTATCTTGCAAAAAATTTGAAATATCTTATGCCTCTTCTTTTAATTGCTTGAGTAAGCTTGGTTGTACATATGTATATATGTTTTAAAATTCCATAAGTGTGAACCTTGCTTGTCTACAATCCATGTCATATTTATGTTCAAACATGCATTTTTGGACTAGGAGATTTACATAGGAAGTATGATGTGAATGACCTATAGTTATCTCCATGACATGATGATTCTTTAATAACATGCTAATGTCAAAGGAAAAAGCATGAAATTCATAAAACATGCTCACATGAAAAGCATGAATTGATGATTGCATATTCTTAAAAATGCAAAACTTGTGTGAAAACTTATGAGACTCAAAATGAATAAAGGATCTTGTATCCATTCAAAGGAATTTACATTCCAAATGTCTTTCTTTCTTTATTAGTTGAACATGGTTACTATCATACAGATAATTTTATCCGGAAAAATCAAATAGGGTGCAAAGTCGCTCATGCCATGTTTCGCTTATAAAGTTGGATATAGTTGCTCTTAAATTGAAATCAATAATCTCTATATCCTTGCTTTTCCCATGACATTGGTGAAATTGGTTTGAATTCTTATTAGAAACCTTTGTCATTTGCTTTGCCAAATACCATTGTATTTTGGACTTGAATGCTATATGTCTTGTATGCAAAGCATGTTGGATTCACACATTTTCTAAAAATAAATCTCCTTGTTTCTCTCAAATTAATTGAAGTGCATAAAGTGACTTATATGTATATGCAAATCTTGCATGCTTCTATCTCTCGTTGCTATGAGTGACCCGGTTGGGGACTACTCCTTTGCCTATATCATGACAAAAAGGGGGAATAGGATATGGTAAGGGGAGGTGCAAAATATAGAAGCTATTGTACACTTTGGGGAGAACATACATTGAGAAGGAGTAACCCGTTGAGGGGGAGCATTGCATTTATCATACATTGCATACATTTGGTAATGTTGTGCCTAAATTCTAAAAATGCAAATGCTTGGTATTGTTATCACATGATTAATCTCACACTTTTCTTGTATTAGAAATGTTAGAAACTCTTTTCAGGGATTGATTATTCTACAAGAGGATTGAAGACTTCAAGTTGCATTCTCTTATCTCTGTGTAATGTAGAATATCATTATAGTCCCGTAGTTTCTATTTTTTTGTGAGGAATCATTGTGAGTGATGGTTTTGTCACGAAATAGCCAAAGGGGGAGATTGTAAGGATTCCCGTTGTTTTTAATTGGCTTATTTCGTGATCAAACCATATGTGGGGGTTCTTTGTAAGGGTAGCCTAAGTATCGGTCTTAATGTTCGAAGCCCTTTGAAGACCTCGTGTTGATAAGCACCGAAGGTAAATTTCTATGTGCTTACTTTTCTTTGAAGAGATTAGTTGCACACACACACTTAACATTCATTGCATATATGTGCATTCTCTTCATTTGTCACATTTCACACTTGCACTTATTTATTATATTTTGTTGTGTGTAATTGTGTCATGTTGTTGTGTAATTCGTTTCCCGATAACTTTCGGAAACGTCCGCGCATGCACGAGAATGTGCTTGATTTAGCGCGAGGACCGCCTATGGAGAATGCCCTTGGCTTCTCCTTGGTTTTCACCTATCTAGGTGATCGGCGGTTATGATCGGCGGCCTGGCCGCCGAATGAAACCGCCGTTTCAGTCCAGATTGGTCTGAAGCATTTCTGCGGTTAAGATCGGCGGTCTCGACCGCCGTTCGAAACCGCCGTTTCAAGACCTGATTGATTTATCTCTCAGTCTAATTCGGCGGTTGAAACGGCGGGCATGAAACCGCCGTTCGAAACCGCCGTTCATACCTGGTTGATTTTGATCTCTCTGTTCTGTTTCGGCGGTTGGAATCGGCGGTTGGAATCGGCGGTCACGAAACCGCCGAATGAACCGCCGTTTATGCTCTGTTCTTCACGAGCTCAATTCGGCGGTCATGAACGGCGGCCTGGCCGCCGATTGAAACCGCCGATTGGCGCGTTTCTTTGAAACTTACTTAAACGACCTCACTTTGATTTGGCCCCCTATATATATGCCACTTTGACTTTAGGTCAATTAAGAGAGTTTATATTCAGAATTCATACTTAGGATATTTTTCAAAGAGAAGAAAAATTCCAAGAACTCCATTCTTGATTCTCAAACACTTTTTCATGATCATCAATCATCATCTAGCATCATCTTAGATCATCTAGATGTCATCTAGCATGGAATCTTCATCATACTTTGCTTGGTAAGCTTTTCACTAATATCTTACATGTTTTGTGTTTCTCTTATCTAGCAATCTCAATTAATTACTTGTTTGTTATTTTGTATGCTTTAGATACAATATTGAGATGAGTATGATGTATGTTTGAGATTTTATATTGTGCTTGCATATTAGGTTTTGTGCTTAATATTGATTAGCTAAACTAATTGACATGTCATTTAGTTTTGATATCTAGGATTGCTCTTAATTGAATATTAATCATCCTAGATAAGCATATAGGGTTTCCCTTGCTCTATGTTGCATTTTGGATATTCACATATATTCACTTAGGGTTGTATTCTCTTCATAGAGAAAGTAAGTCTTGTGTGTAGCATCCGGGATTAGGTTGCTTAGAACGCAAGCAAATTGGACTAGGTTCACTCATACCGGGATTAGGTAGGTGTGTGATTACTTCCGGGATTAGGTTGTAATCGTTTGCACATTTAGTGGATTCGAGGTTCGAGTGTGGCTTACTTACATAGCCCGTGGTTTTTCCCGTGAGGGTTTCCACGTAAAAACAAGTGTTGTTTTAATTTCCGCACCATATTACACTTGCTTGTTTATATTATCTTGAAGGCATTTTCGTAATTTTGACTAACACGAAAAATTGGGTAAAAAGCGTAAAATCTATCCACCCCCCCTCTAGATAGTTTTATACACACCGTGCTATAATTTGTTTCAGAAACTGAGCGTTTGACTTCACCAGGTAAGCTTATTTGTGCTTTACCGCTGGACGGACCTTGATGCAGTAAAATCTGTGTTCAATTTACTAAGAAAGTTCGTTCACTGGGATCGGCGATTCTATCGATCGAATGCCAATTAATCTAGCAAGGATTACTCTAAATGCGAAAAACTAAATTGCATAATGCTTTGTTTTGGAAATTTGTTTAATTCTAAAATTAACCTAAATTATGACTACTTGAACTAAAGACTAAAATCAAATCAAATCAAAGATCACACACAAGGAATGAATATATGGAGAGAAATACTAGGGAATCGATGCACCTTTCTTAGACACTCAATGCTCTCAATCAGTCTCCATAAACACCTCAATAGAGTTTAGGGCTTGTTTTGATAATAAACAATTAAGAACGAATCTCCTTCCCACCACTCGCACAAAGGCCATGTGTCAAGTGATGGTAACGAAATCCTTTAGAACAAAACTCTAAGCCAAATCAATGCAACAAGGCCATGCAAACATTAACTTTCAAATCTATTAAGCTTATGATTGTGATTTAAATGGAAAAGGCCATTCACATCTAAACCCTAATCTCATGGATAAACTAAATCACAAACCCATATCAATTGAGGCCACAAAATAATATGAATAAGTAATGTAAAGCAATTAATTCAATAGACAAGACTAAAACCCAATTGATTAACAAAAGATAGACTAATTGATTACATAGAGTTGTCCAAAATTGGTTACATCAATCCCCTAATAAAGGTTTAGTTACACATCAATGGAGAGAACAAAAACATAGAAGAGATGTAGAGAAAACTCGATGTATGGTGGTCGGAGTGATGGGGGACGGCCCCCTTCTGTGGCTTGGAACCTCCCTTGGCTGTCTTCTTGAATTGAAAAGAATATGAAATATTTATAGGTGACTTTTCCTTGTGAACCCCCAATTCTTCTTAGGTTTAGAAAATACACCAAGTGGGAAAGTAGAATGAAACAAGGAATGAGAATCCTTTCCTAACTTGGATTTCCTATCTTGATGATTGACTCCTAATTTGAGTTTAGGAAGTTTCCCAAACATGTCTTGATCTTCTAAAGTTATTAGGATTTGATTTGGGAAGTTTTGGAACAGTTCTGGACCAATTCGGAGTTGAAATCCGCCAAAAATACGTAATTCCGCTCATTGGGTCGCTCTGGAGGCATGTTGCCTTGGCAGCTGCACGTCAAGCGGAAATGTTCTGCTCCGGGTCGCTGCCTAGGCCGCTCCCTAGGCAAGTTGCACGGGGGGCGGTCCTGGCCCGCGGTAATTCCTTCCAGCTCCGACTTTTGGTCACTAAATCAGTCATAACTTCTTCTAGGAATATCAAAATTGTGTTCCAAAAAGTGCGCCAGAAACTAGACTTCCGGGGCTTTCCATCCATAGGTGGTAGGATACACAATTCAATCGGAGCTGAGAGATATAGGCCCCGTAACATAGAGGTTCTGCACTGGCCGAAAATCATCTTTTCATTGTTTCTTCCAATTTGCTCCTTTTCTCCATCTTTTGACTTCTTTTCTTCCAAAATACGATTCAACACCACTTTTATGGAATGTTACCTACACAAGCTCAACAAACACATTAAACAACCTAATTTACTCGAGAACAAAGCATAAATAATAGGAAATCGGGGCCTAAAACATGTATAGAAATGAACCGATCAAATACCCCCAAACCTATCTTTTGCTAGTCCTCGAGCAAAACAAAACTAAAAACAAAAACTAAAAAAACTAAAAACAAAAATTAAATTTAACTAGGCCACTTTCGTAGGGAACACGATAGCGTTGAGCGTATGCTACTTTAAACCTCTAGGTGTCCCTAGTAGGAGGAGTGTTGTCTCCTGAGGGTTTACAGCTATGCTACCCACAAACATATTTTTTTTGCGAAAAACCATATAATCAAGATGCAAACTCACATGTACCTTTCAAGCCAATGCATGCTAGAGCCAATAAGTAAAGACTAAAGTTAAGTCACAAATTTGAATGCATTGCTCAATTTTAATGAAAAGCCCAAGCTCAAGACATTCTAGCTTCAAAAACACATTCGTCAAACACCATAGATATAATTCGCCTCGACTCTAAGCCTCACAAGATATCACTCATATTTCACACAGAACCTAGGCAAATACACTCATCAAGCATATGCGAATGAAGTTATGCACAAGAAATTTCAAATTTTAATCGCATATGAATATATCATTGAAAGAACGCTTGATTTGTATGCAAAAGATCTCATGAAAAGAATCAAACATTAAGAACAAGATAGAGCACATGTTTACCTTAATCTCGAGCTAGCATCCCCAAAAGATCAATTAGGTATTTTCTTTGGTTGTAATGGGGCCATTGGGTGTAGGCTAAGAAAGAACGGGAAAAGGATAGCAAACAAACCTAGGATCATATCGAGAAATTCTTCGGCAATCTTCATACTCGGCCGAATTTCTTCGAATTCTTCATTCCACTTGCATCTAGGCTTCTTGAACGATTTTCATTCATCCTCCTTCTTGAGTTGATTTTGATTTCTCATCACTTCATTGTAACGCTCTTTTATTTTTTCTCTTCTATTTGATTCATCATCTCATTCATTTATCTCTTTCTTTTTTTTTCTTTTTCTTTTTTTTTTCTTTTTCTTTTTCTTTGGTACATGTACATCACGAGTCGCAGATTTTGAACTCCCTTCAATCATCTTCATCACTTCCTCTATATGATCCCAAGCTATATGGTATGGCTAAATTATGGCATATTGGGGTTAAGTTAATGTGGGTGATGAAAGAAAAAGGCTTATTGTGTTTGGCTTCAAACAGGGCTATGGAGCACACACATAAGGTAGGAAATATTTAAGGCCTTTTAAGTGAGTTCAAGCACACATTGCCTATATCACTTCTAATGGTTCAACCAAATCAAGAGCAAAGTCCACATGTGATATCTTTTTATGAGAATTGTTCTTTAATGCTCAATGTACAACCTATAGAGATCGAATCTAATGCTAAGAACCTACTAAGTGTTTAAAGATTAGAAACAAAATATTCCCTCATATATGTCATTTATGTACGCTCTTTGGCTTAGTGAACTCACAAGGGTAGTCTCCACTATTAATCATGGCAATCCAACTATGCATCCTATCCACTATCACATCAACAGCATGTCATAAGTTTTGAAAAATGCAATGCACTACTCTAAGTGGCAAGAAGTTAGTTTAAACCCAGTGAATAAAGCATATATTACGGCTCTTAAAGCACAAAAAAGAAGCATCTCAACATGGAGGACAAAAAATTGAAAAACTGATGACTTCTGAAATCGACCTACGTTTGTTCGTTAACGTATATCTCTCACATGACTCAACAAAAGTTAACCACATTTTAGCACAACATAATAGACATGCAAACACACACTTTGCATTTAGAAAATATTTCAAAATTCGTATTGGAAAAGTGAGAAAACAGACGACTAAAATAGTGCACGCACCATTTCGCAACAACAGGGCATTACCCATGACCTTTGGTCGAAGAAACATTCATAATGTTTTAACCACTACCCAGAATTTTTCATTCTTTATACCGTTGGATTCGTATCGAAACAATGAAGAACCCAACATGGACGGAAAAATTTATTTCCACACCAATCAATACAGTTTTAACAAAACGTTTGCCTCAAAATTTTCAAAACAGGACACCACTTTTTCGCAGATTTATCAATGAATCGAAAAAAATCATACAAACACGAATTCACACCCCCAAATCTAATCTAAATATTGTCCTCAATGTTTTTATGACATTAAAGCATGGACAACGAATAAAGAAAAAGCATGGCATGTATGAACTCAACACACAAAACAAAAAACTAGAAAACTAAAAACTAAAAACTAAAAACTAAAAAGAAATTACCTAGGTGGATTGCCTCCCACCAAGCGCTTTGTTTAACGTCTAGGCAAGACGTGTGAGAGCACTACGGCTCTGAAGGCACGAAGACTTTCAACTGAGCGACCTCTCCGCTCGTACTACCACCATTTGTGTTAAGGAGTTTAAGACACTCTTTCATATCAGGGGCGTTCTTCCCATCAGTGATAGTTTCTCTTACTTGGTCCAATTTGTCCTTGCGGACCCAAACTTGTCGAATTCTCCTTGGTTTCCCTCTAGGCTTTCTTTGTTTCTTTTTGCATCTTTCAATAAACTCCGCACATTGGGCCCTTTTATGACCCCTAGTATGGCAAAAGTAACAATTGTAAGGAAAAAATGGAGGACCACATGTGACAGTACTAACTTTTGCATTAGGATGGCTTGAATCTCCTTTGATGATGTTATGCCCAA
The DNA here is from genome assembly GCA_008009225.1 of Acer yangbiense. Lineage (NCBI taxonomy): Eukaryota > Viridiplantae > Streptophyta > Magnoliopsida > Sapindales > Sapindaceae > Acer > Acer yangbiense. The sequence goes on along the minus strand of VAHF01000245.1, from coordinate 140,158 downwards.
AAGTCTCTCCCTTAACGCCTTGTTCCTTGGTCAAGATCTTGATAGTACTTTCGGCCTTTTCGAGCTGCACTAAATAATCGCTTTCCTTCACCTTTGCTATTCTCAAAGTATTCTCGTTTTTGCACAATTCCTCCTTCCTGGCATCTATTGTCTGGTCTTTCAGTTCTACTTGCCTTTGGATTTTCCTTGTCTTGTGGGCAAAATCTTCCTCTTGTTCTTCAACCAACCTTGCAAGCTCTTCTGCCCTCTTAATTGCCTCATCTATTTCCTTCCTTAGGGCCTCCAATTCCATCATCAAGTTAGCATTTTCACTCTTCGGCTTACTGATTTCTGATGATGTTTTTGTTTCACAAGTCTCCCTTATAAGAACATCTTTCTCACCTTTGTCTTCAAAAAGTGACAAAAAGAATTCGCTTGCATTCCTTGGGTAGTTTTCTGGCTGCAGTGTATCCATTTCCTCAATAGAAAGATCTATTTCTTCGAGCTGTCTAGCAACCCAGCCTACTCGGTCAATCTCGTCGTTAGCAAGGATTAGATTACCTCCAAGATAACGACGTCCGTTCATGTAACTGTGAAACCTGAAACACCAAAAACATAACTACCACGAAGTAAGATGAAACAAAAAGAACTAAAACTAAAAAAAAAAAAAAAATCTAATGACACACACTACCTAACTAAATTAACTAGATTCAACTAATAGATTCTATACCGATCCCCGGCAGCGGCGCCAAAATTGATGCAGTAAAATCTGTGTTCAATTTACTAAGAAAGTTTGTTAACTGGGATCGACGATTCTATCGATCGAATGCCAATTAATCTAGCAAGGATTACTCTAAATGCGAAAAACTAAATTGCATAATGCTTTGTTTTGGAAATTTGTTTAATTCTAAAATTAACCTAAATTATGACTACTTGAACTAAAGACTAAAATCAAATCAAATCAAAGATCACACACAAGGAATGAATATATGGAGAGTATTGAAAGTCCTAGAGGCGTGTTCAATATAAAGCTAGAGGGGGGGTGAATAGATTTTATCTAATTGTTACCCAATTTTCGCATGCAAGTCAATTTTACTAGCAAGTCAACAAAACATACAAGTGTAATAAGATGCGGAAATAGTAAATGACACTTGATGTATACGTGGAAAACCCAACCACTGGGAAAAACCACGGGCTGTTAAGTGCGCCACACTCGGACCTCGAAATCCACTATATGAAAAGACGGTTACACCCTCAAGTGATTCTCAGACTCTCACCCTAGATAACCTCAGGCTATGGACACTACCAATCGCCACTCTTGGTTCAATCCCTAGTGATATCCCCTGATACACTACTCTTGGCGTGAGCGACCTCTAATCTACCACGCGGACCTTTTACAGCGGCTCTAGTCCAATTTGCTTGCGTTCTAAGCAACCTAATCCCGGATGCTACACACAAGACTTACTTTCTCTTTGAAGAGAATACAACCCTATGTGAATATATATGAATATTCAATAAATGCAATAAGAGCTAGGGTACTCTAAATGCTTATCTAGGATGATGATATATTCAATTTAAATCAACCCTAGATATCAATTGCTAAATGACATGTCAAATAGCATAGATGATCATAGATTATAAAAACCTAGATATCTATCAAAAACAACACTCAATCAATTCATCACAAATAATCTCTTTTCTTGTATTTAACATATGATCTAAAACATACAAGTAATTTAAAAGAGATGGCTTGGTATTTAAAATACTATAATAAGATGAAATTAATCAAAATCTTACCAAGCAAGTTGTGATGATGCAAACCCATACATGGATGCACTCTATATAGACATAGGAGATGCAATATGAAATTTGATGCAAAAGGGGTTTGATTTGAGTGGTTAAAGATGAGTTCTTGATTTGATTTTCTCTCAAAATCTATCTTTGAAGATTAGGGTTCTTAAGAGTCAAAGAACTGATTCAGATAATGAGAAAGTGTGATATTTATAGACATCAAGAACAGGGCAAGTGAAAAGACAATTTTGCCCCTGAAACGCACCGTTCGGCGGTTTAAATCGGCGGCCAGGCCGCCGATGACGACCGCCGAATTGAGCTCGTGAAGAACAGAGCATTAACGGCGGTTTCATTCGGCGGTTTCGTGACCGCCGATCCAACCGCCGAATCAAACCCGAGAGATTAAAATCGATCAGGTATGAACGGCGGTTTCGAACGGCGGTCGTGACCGCCGATCTTGACCGCATAATTGCTTCAGACCAATCTGGACTGAAACGGCGGTTTCATTCGGCGGCCAGGCCGCCGATAATAACCGCCGATCACCAACAATGGTGAAAACCAAGGAGAAGCCAAGGGCATTCTCCATAGGCGGTCTTCGCGCGAAACCAAGCACTAATTAGTGCAAGCGCGGACGTTTCCGAACAATGTCGGGAAACGAATTATAAGGCACATATACACACAACAAGATATATCAACCAAAGTGCTAGTGTGTAAAGTGACATGTGAAGAGATGCACATAAAAATAAGCAAGTATGCAATCATAGCAAGAATGCTAAGTGTGTGTGTGCTACTAAATCTCTTCAAAGAAAAACAAGCACAAGAGATTATACCTTTGGCGTGCTTGTATCTTGAGGTCATGGCAGGGCCTTTGATCTTCAACACTAAACACTTAGACTACCCTTACATTCAAAACCCCAACATGTGGTTTGACCACGAAATAAGCCAATCAACAAAACGGGAATCCTTACAATCTCCCCCTTTGGCTATTTCGTGACAAAACCACCACTCACATTGATTCCTCACAACTTAATAGAAACTACGGGTCTACAATGATTTTCTACTTTACAAAGAGATAAGATAAATGGTCTTGAAGTCTTCAATCTCAAGTAGAACAATCAATCCCTGAAAACACAGTTTCTATACTTTCCAATACAAGAAAAGGTGAGATGAATCAAGTGAGATAAAACAAGCATTTGCATTTAAGAATTTGAGTACAACATCATGCAATGTATGAATGTGCAAATGCTCCCCCTCAAAGGGTTACTCCCCCTCAATTAGTATTCTCCCCAACATGCACAATTGCTACTACAATTTGCAACTCCCCTTACCACACCATACTCCCCCTTTTTGTCATGATATAGACAAGGGAGTAGTCCCCAACCGGGTCACTCAAGGCAAAGAGAGATAGTAGCATTCTAGTATATGCATAATCAATATAAGTCACTTTATGCAATCTCAAATTTATTGGAGAGAAACAAGGAGATTTATTTAAAGAAAATGTGTGAATCAAAAAATTGCTTTGCATACAAGACATGTAGCATTTAAGTCCAAAATATCATGGTATTTGGCAAAGCAAATGACAAAGGTTTTCAATATGAATTCAAACCAATTTCACCAATGTCAAGAGAGAAGCAAGGATATAGGTTTTCATTGATTTCAATTTAAGAACAACTATATCCAACTTTATAAGCTAAACATGTCATGAGCGACTTTGCACCCTACTTGATTTTTCCGGATAAGATATCCGTATGATAGTAGACATGTTCAACCAATAAAGAAAGAGAGACATTTGGATTGTAAAATCCTTGAATGGATACAAGATCCTTTTTCATTTGAGTCTCATAAGCTTTTTCACACATTATTTGCAGTTAAGAAATGCAATCATCAAAACATGCTTTTCAAGATTAGCATTTAGCATGTCATTTTAGCAATCATCATGTCATGGAGATCATTATAGGTCATTCAAATAAATCCTATGTAAATATCTCCTAGTCCAAAAATGCATGTTTGAACATAAATATGACATGGATTGCAATACAAGCATTGATCACACTTATTGAATAGAAAATATGTATACATAGTGTAACCAAGCTTACTCAAGCAACAAAAAGAGAAGCACAAGATATTTCGAATTTTTTGCAAGTGACAAGATGCAAAATAGCTCTCTTTGCTTAAGTTCCCCATATGGGGTCAAATTTCCATACCACTTCAAAGAAGGGTATGAGGTCCTATGGACCTACCAAGTCCTTTGGACTTGGATGAACCTATTTGAGACTTGTTAGTCTCGTAGCAAGCGGGTTCATTCTTATTACTCCACTTAGGTGACACTAAATCAATCCTAGTGGACAAAGGTTCTAGAGTACAAGATGAAAAAGGATCATGCACATGATTTTCTTCCTTTTTATGAAGCATCTTAGCTCTAGCCTTTTTCTTGTCAATCATGCTTTTAGCTCTACACATTTCAATATAATGCAAGCAACTTGGTCTAATATGACCAACAATACCACAAAAATGACAAGTGGGAATAAAGTTAGGAATCATACCATTCCCTTTAGCATGGATAGGAGCTTTCCCTTGTCGTTGTGGTTGTCTTGGTTGTTGGATCGGATCTCTCCTCTTTTGTTGAAAACCAAGACGAGGTTGCTTGCTTGTCTGAGCTTGCATGATTGAACTCTTCCCATTGTGTTTTTGAGTTTGAGGGAAGATAGTGTGAGGAGCCCTTTGGGTGTGAGCTTGAGCTTGACCTTTTGGTGCCTCAACCACTTGGGCACTTCTTGAACACTCTCCTAGGTCACTCTTCTTCCTAGGTTGTTGAGGAGGAGGGGACATATTGAAGTCCATGTTCATGGCACAGGATGTCTTGCTTGTGGAGGAGGCATCCGTGTCATCAATGTAGCCAAGACCTCTCTTGTCACTTGGCTTTCTTCCAACTCCCAACATGTGGTCAAGCTTCTTGGTGCTTGAAGTCATCTTAGCCATTAAGACCTTAACTTCTTCAAGCTCTCTTTCTAGCTCTTCTTCTCTCCTCTTAGATAATGCTAAGTCTTCTTTTAGCTTATCTTCATCCGCCATGGATCTCACCACTTCTTCACACAAGTGGTTTACTAGTGTTGAAAGCTCTAGATTCTCTTCTTTTAATCTTCTAATTTCTTCCTTGTTCCTCATCATTGAGCTCTCAACTTTGACTTTCTAGTCATTAAGATCCATACACTCCACATTTCCATTTGTGGAGTTAGATGACAAACATTCAACATTTGTGTCATCTCCTGTAATCTCCATTTCACCAATGAAGTCATCTCCTTCATCAAGATCATCAAATTTTTCTCTTGATGGGGAAAGAGCCAAATCCCTATGAGTAGCTACACCAACTACTTCTATACCTTGTTCTTCTTGGGGATCACAAGGAAAAGCAACTTTGCCATCTTCTTCAACTTCTACACTCTTGGCTCCAAATTCCGTGTAGATGATGGCAAGTTCTTCATCACTTGAAGGATTTTCGTCATCTTCATATTTGTCCCATAAGGTGGCCTTCGCCTTCCCTTTTCTTCTATCCTTCAAGTTTCCACACTCCGGGGAGAAATGCCCGAATCCTCCACATTCGTAGCACTGAATCCCCTTTCTTGAAGACACTCCTTGGTTTGGCTTGTTAATGAGTCCCATGTCTTCAATTGAGATACCCTCCTTCTTGTCATGCTTCGAAGTCTCCAAAGCAATTTTCTTCTTCTTCTTCTTCTTAGGAGGTGCGGTGGTCAACTTCTTCTTAGGAGGTGAGGTGGTTAAATTCACAAATCTCCTAAATCTCTCTAGTAAGAGAGGCATCTCCTCAATGGAGTCAATTTCTTCTCTCACAAAATCACTCATAGTGTTTGCGTTGAATGAATGCAAATGAGAAGAATGCAAAATGTATGAAGAAATCAAACAAACATACAAAATGCAAAAACACACCAAAATGAGCTAGGATCACCTAAGTATATCTAGGAACCCGCTCTGATACCAATTGAAAGTCCTAGAGGCGTGTTTATCAATATAAAGCTAGAGGGGGGGTGAATAGATTTTATCTAATTGTTACCCAATTTTCGCATACAAGTCAATTTTACGAAAATGCCCCTAGCAAGTCAACAAAACATACAAGTGTAATAAGATGCGGAAATAGTAAATGACACTTGATGTATACGTGGAAAACCCAACCACTGGGAAAAACCACGGGCTGTTAAGTGCGCCACACTCGGACCTCGAAATCCACTATATGAAAAGACGGTTACACCCTCAAGTGATTCTCGGACACTCACCCTAGATAACCTCAGGCTATGGACACTACCAATCGCCACTCTTGGTTCAATCCCTAGTGATATCCCCTGATACACTACTCTTGGCGTGAGCACCCTCTAATCTACCACGCGGGCCTTTTACAGCGGCTCTAGTCCAATTTGCTTGCGTTCTAAGCAACCTAATCCCGGATGCTACACACAAGACTTACTTTCTCTTTGAAGAGAATACAACCCTATGTGAATATATATGAATATTCAATAAATGCAATAAGAGCTAGGGTACTCTAAATGCTTATCTAGGATGATGATATATTCAATTTAAATCAACCCTAGATATCAATTGCTAAATGACATGTCAAATAGCATAGATGATCATAGATTATAAAAACCTAGATATCTATCAAAAACAACACTCAATCAATTCATCACAAATAATCTCTTTTCTTGTATTTAACATATGATCTAAAACATACAAGTAATTTAAAAGAGATGGCTTGGTATTTAAAATACTATAATAAGATGAAATTAATCAAAATCTTACCAAGCAAGTTGTGATGATGCAAACCCATACATGGATGCACTCTATATAGACATAGGAGATGCAATATGAAATTTGATGCAAAAGGGGTTTGATTTGAGTGGTTAAAGATGAGTTCTTGATTTGATTTTCTCTCAAAATCTATCTTTGAAGATTAGGGTTCTTAAGAGTCAAAGAACTGATTCAGATAATGAGAAAGTGTGATATTTATAGACATCAAGAACAGGGCAAGTGAAAAGACAATTTTGCCCCTGAAACGCACCGTTCGGCGGTTTAAATCGGCGGCCAGGCCGCCGATGACGACCGCCGAATTGAGCTCGTGAAGAACAGAGCATTAACGGCGGTTTCATTCGGCGGTTTCGTGACCGCCGATCCAACCGCCGAATCAAACCCGAGAGATTAAAATCGATCAGGTATGAACGGCGGTTTCGAACGGCGGTCGTGACCGCCGATCTTGACCGCATAATTGCTTCAGACCAATCTGGACTGAAACGGCGGTTTCATTCGGCGGCCAGGCCGCCGATAATAACCGCCGATCACCAACAATGGTGAAAACCAAGGAGAAGCCAAGGGCATTCTCCATAGGCGGTCTTCGCGCGAAACCAAGCACTAATTAGTGCAAGCGCGGACGTTTCCGAACAATGTCGGGAAACGAATTATAAGGCACATATACACACAACAAGATATATCAACCAAAGTGCTAGTGTGTAAAGTGACATGTGAAGAGATGCACATAAAAATAAGCAAGTATGCAATCATAGCAAGAATGCTAAGTGTGTGTGTGCTACTAAATCTCTTCAAAGAAAAACAAGCACAAGAGATTATACCTTTGGCGTGCTTGTATCTTGAGGTCATGGCAGGGCCTTTGATCTTCAACACTAAACACTTAGACTACCCTTACATTCAAAACCCCAACATGTGGTTTGACCACGAAATAAGCCAATCAACAAAACGGGAATCCTTACAATCTCCCCCTTTGGCTATTTCGTGACAAAACCACCACTCACATTGATTCCTCACAACTTAATAGAAACTACGGGTCTACAATGATTTTCTACTTTACAAAGAGATAAGATAAATGGTCTTGAAGTCTTCAATCTCAAGTAGAACAATCAATCCCTGAAAACACAGTTTCTATACTTTCCAATACAAGAAAAGGTGAGATGAATCAAGTGAGATAAAACAAGCATTTGCATTTAAGAATTTGAGTACAACATCATGCAATGTATGAATGTGCAAATGCTCCCCCTCAAAGGGTTACTCCCCCTCAATTAGTATTCTCCCCAACATGCACAATTGCTACTACAATTTGCAACTCCCCTTACCACACCATACTCCCCCTTTTTGTCATGATATAGACAAGGGAGTAGTCCCCAACCGGGTCACTCAAGGCAAAGAGAGATAGTAGCATTCTAGTATATGCATAATCAATATAAGTCACTTTATGCAATCTCAAATTTATTGGAGAGAAACAAGGAGATTTATTTAAAGAAAATGTGTGAATCAAAAAATTGCTTTGCATACAAGACATGTAGCATTTAAGTCCAAAATATCATGGTATTTGGCAAAGCAAATGACAAAGGTTTTCAATATGAATTCAAACCAATTTCACCAATGTCAAGAGAGAAGCAAGGATATAGGTTTTCATTGATTTCAATTTAAGAACAACTATATCCAACTTTATAAGCTAAACATGTCATGAGCGACTTTGCACCCTACTTGATTTTTCCGGATAAGATATCCGTATGATAGTAGACATGTTCAACCAATAAAGAAAGAGAGACATTTGGATTGTAAAATCCTTGAATGGATACAAGATCCTTTTTCATTTGAGTCTCATAAGCTTTTTCACACATTATTTGCAGTTAAGAAATGCAATCATCAAAACATGCTTTTCAAGATTAGCATTTAGCATGTCATTTTAGCAATCATCATGTCATGGAGATCATTATAGGTCATTCAAATAAATCCTATGTAAATATCTCCTAGTCCAAAAATGCATGTTTGAACATAAATATGACATGGATTGCAATACAAGCATTGATCACACTTATTGAATAGAAAATATGTATACATAGTGTAACCAAGCTTACTCAAGCAACAAAAAGAGAAGCACAAGATATTTCGAATTTTTTGCAAGTGACAAGATGCAAAATAGCTCTCTTTGCTTAAGTTCCCCATATGGGGTCAAATTTCCATACCACTTCAAAGAAGGGTATGAGGTCCTATGGACCTACCAAGTCCTTTGGACTTGGATGAACCTATTTGAGACTTGTTAGTCTCGTAGCAAGCGGGTTCATTCTTATTACTCCACTTAGGTGACACTAAATCAATCCTAGTGGACAAAGGTTCTAGAGTACAAGATGAAAAAGGATCATGCACATGATTTTCTTCCTTTTTATGAAGCATCTTAGCTCTAGCCTTTTTCTTGTCAATCATGCTTTTAGCTCTACACATTTCAATATAATGCAAGCAACTTGGTCTAATATGACCAACAATACCACAAAAATGACAAGTGGGAATAAAGTTAGGAATCATACCATTCCCTTTAGCATGGATAGGAGCTTTCCCTTGTCGTTGTGGTTGTCTTGGTTGTTGGATCGGATCTCTCCTCTTTTGTTGAAAACCAAGACGAGGTTGCTTGCTTGTCTGAGCTTGCATGATTGAACTCTTCCCATTGTGTTTTTGAGTTTGAGGGAAGATAGTGTGAGGAGCCCTTTGGGTGTGAGCTTGAGCTTGACCTTTTGGTGCCTCAACCACTTGGGCACTTCTTGAACACTCTCCTAGGTCACTCTTCTTCCTAGGTTGTTGAGGAGGAGGGGACATATTGAAGTCCATGTTCATGGCACAGGATGTCTTGCTTGTGGAGGAGGCATCCGTGTCATCAATGTAGCCAAGACCTCTCTTGTCACTTGGCTTTCTTCCAACTCCCAACATGTGGTCAAGCTTCTTGGTGCTTGAAGTCATCTTAGCCATTAAGACCTTAACTTCTTCAAGCTCTCTTTCTAGCTCTTCTTCTCTCCTCTTAGATAATGCTAAGTCTTCTTTTAGCTTATCTTCATCCGCCATGGATCTCACCACTTCTTCACACAAGTGGTTTACTAGTGTTGAAAGCTCTAGATTCTCTTCTTTTAATCTTCTAATTTCTTCCTTGTTCCTCATCATTGAGCTCTCAACTTTGACTTTCTAGTCATTAAGATCCATACACTCCACATTTCCATTTGTGGAGTTAGATGACAAACATTCAACATTTGTGTCATCTCCTGTAATCTCCATTTCACCAATGAAGTCATCTCCTTCATCAAGATCATCAAATTTTTCTCTTGATGGGGAAAGAGCCAAATCCCTATGAGTAGCTACACCAACTACTTCTATACCTTGTTCTTCTTGGGGATCACAAGGAAAAGCAACTTTGCCATCTTCTTCAACTTCTACACTCTTGGCTCCAAATTCCGTGTAGATGATGGCAAGTTCTTCATCACTTGAAGGATTTTCGTCATCTTCATATTTGTCCCATAAGGTGGCCTTCGCCTTCCCTTTTCTTCTATCCTTCAAGTTTCCACACTCCGGGGAGAAATGCCCGAATCCTCCACATTCGTAGCACTGAATCCCCTTTCTTGAAGACACTCATTGGTTTGGCTTGTTAATGAGTCCCATGTCTTCAATTGAGATACCCTCCTTCTTGTCATGCTTCGAAGTCTCCAAAGCAATTTTCTTCTTCTTCTTCTTCTTAGGAGGTGCGGTGGTCAACTTCTTCTTAGGAGGTGAGGTGGTTAAATTCACAAATCTCCTAAATCTCTCTAGTAAGAGAGGCATCTCCTCAATGGAGTCAATTTCTTCTCTCACAAAATCACTCATAGTGTTTGCGTTGAATGAATGCAAATGAGAAGAATGCAAAATGTATGAAGAAATCAAACAAACATACAAAATGCAAAAACACACCAAAATGAGCTAGGATCACCTAAGTATATCTAGGAACCCGCTCTGATACCAATTGAAAGTCCTAGAGGCGTGTTTATCAATATAAAGCTAGAGGGGGGGTGAATAGATTTTATCTAATTGTTACCCAATTTTCGCATACAAGTCAATTTTACGAAAATGCCCCTAGCAAGTCAACAAAACATACAAGTGTAATAAGATGCGGAAATAGTAAATGACACTTGATGTATACGTGGAAAACCCAACCACTGGGAAAAACCACGGGCTGTTAAGTGCGCCACACTCGGACCTCGAAATCCACTATATGAAAAGACGGTTACACCCTCAAGTGATTCTCGGACACTCACCCTAGATAACCTCAGGCTATGGACACTACCAATCGCCACTCTTGGTTCAATCCCTAGTGATATCCCCTGATACACTACTCTTGGCGTGAGCACCCTCTAATCTACCACGCGGGCCTTTTACAGCGGCTCTAGTCCAATTTGCTTGCGTTCTAAGCAACCTAATCCCGGATGCTACACACAAGACTTACTTTCTCTTTGAAGAGAATACAACCCTATGTGAATATATATGAATATTCAATAAATGCAATAAGAGCTAGGGTACTCTAAATGCTTATCTAGGATGATGATATATTCAATTTAAATCAACCCTAGATATCAATTGCTAAATGACATGTCAAATAGCATAGATGATCATAGATTATAAAAACCTAGATATCTATCAAAAACAACACTCAATCAATTCATCACAAATAATCTCTTTTCTTGTATTTAACATATGATCTAAAACATACAAGTAATTTAAAAGAGATGGCTTGGTATTTAAAATACTATAATAAGATGAAATTAATCAAAATCTTACCAAGCAAGTTGTGATGATGCAAACCCATACATGGATGCACTCTATATAGACATAGGAGATGCAATATGAAATTTGATGCAAAAGGGGTTTGATTTGAGTGGTTAAAGATGAGTTCTTGATTTGATTTTCTCTCAAAATCTATCTTTGAAGATTAGGGTTCTTAAGAGTCAAAGAACTGATTCAGATAATGAGAAAGTGTGATATTTATAGACATCAAGAACAGGGCAAGTGAAAAGACAATTTTGCCCCTGAAACGCACCGTTCGGCGGTTTAAATCGGCGGCCAGGCCGCCGATGACGACCGCCGAATTGAGCTCGTGAAGAACAGAGCATTAACGGCGGTTTCATTCGGCGGTTTCGTGACCGCCGATCCAACCGCCGAATCAAACCCGAGAGATTAAAATCGATCAGGTATGAACGGCGGTTTCGAACGGCGGTCGTGACCGCCGATCTTGACCGCATAATTGCTTCAGACCAATCTGGACTGAAACGGCGGTTTCATTCGGCGGCCAGGCCGCCGATAATAACCGCCGATCACCAACAATGGTGAAAACCAAGGAGAAGCCAAGGGCATTCTCCATAGGCGGTCTTCGCGCGAAACCAAGCACTAATTAGTGCAAGCGCGGACGTTTCCGAACAATGTCGGGAAACGAATTATAAGGCACATATACACACAACAAGATATATCAACCAAAGTGCTAGTGTGTAAAGTGACATGTGAAGAGATGCACATAAAAATAAGCAAGTATGCAATCATAGCAAGAATGCTAAGTGTGTGTGTGCTACTAAATCTCTTCAAAGAAAAACAAGCACAAGAGATTATACCTTTGGCGTGCTTGTATCTTGAGGTCATGGCAGGGCCTTTGATCTTCAACACTAAACACTTAGACTACCCTTACATTCAAAACCCCAACATGTGGTTTGACCACGAAATAAGCCAATCAACAAAACGGGAATCCTTACAAGAAATACTAGGGAATCGATGCACCTTTCTTAGACACTCAATGCTCTCAATCAGTCTCAATAAACACCTCAATAGAGTTTAGGGCTTGTTTTGATAATAAACAATTAAGAACGAATCTCCTTCCCACCACTCGCACAAAGGCCATGTGTCAAGTGATGGTAACGAAATCCTTTAGAACAAAACTCTAAGCCAAATCAATGCAACAAGGCCATGCAAACATTAACTTTCAAATCTATTAAGCTTATGATTGTGGTTTAAATGGAAAAGGTCATTCACATCTAAACCCTAATCTCATGGATAAACTAAATCACAAACCCATATCAATTGAGGCCACAAAATAATATGAATAAGTAATGTAGAGCAATTAATTCAATAGACAAGACTAAAACCCAATTGATTAACAAAAGATAGACTAACTGATTACATAGAGTTGTCCAAAATTGGTTACATCAATCCCCTAATAAAGGTTTAGTTACACATCAATGGAGAGAATAAAAACATAGAAGAGATGTAGAGAAAACCCGATGTGTGGTGGTCAGAGTGATGGGGGACGGCCCCCTTCTGTGGCTTGGAACCTCCCTTGGCTGTCTTCTTGAATTGAAAAGAATATGAAATATTTATAGGTGACTTTTCCTTGTGAACCCCCAATTCTTCTTAGGTTTAGAAAATACACCAAGTGGGAAAGTAGAATGAAACAAGGAATGAGAATCCTTTCCTAACTTGGATTTCCTATCTTGATGATTGACTCCTAATTTGAGTTTAGGAAGTTTCCCAAACATGTCTTGATCTTCTAAAGTTATTAGGATTTGATTTGGGAAGTTTTGGAACAGTTCTGGACCAATTCGGAGTTGAAATCCGCCAAAAATACGTAATACCGCTCATTGGGTCGCTCCGGAGGCATGTTGCCTCGGCAGCTGCACGTCAAGCGGAAATGTTCTGCTCCCGGTCGCTGCCTAGGCCGCTCCCTAGGCAAGTTGCACGGGGGGCGGTCCTGGCCCGCGGTAATTCCTTCCAGCTCCGACTTTTGGTCACTAAATTAGTCATAACTTCTTCTAGGAATATCACAATTGTGTTCCGAAAAGTGCGCCAGAAACTAGACTTCCGGGGCTTTCCATCCATAGGTGGTAGGATACACAATTCAATCGGAGCTGAGAGATATAGGCCCCGTAACATAGAGGTTCTGCACTGGCCGAAAATCATCTTTTCATTGTTTCTTCCAATTTGCTCATTTTCTCCATCTTTTGACTTCTTTTCTTCCAAAATACGATTCAACACCACTTTTATGGAATGTTACCTACACAAGCTCAACAAACACATTAAACCAGCTAATTCACTCGAGAACAAAGCATAAATAATAGGAAATCGGGGCCTAAAACATGTATAGAAATGAACAAATCAGACCTCTGCTCATGCAGCGTGCCTGGTCAGTGGTAGGATAAAACTTTGCCCTTTTCGGTTATATCCAACACGCTGCTTTGGTGGGTCTCATTTGACCAACAGCTGTTGCGTTGTCTCTTGTTCCTTTCCCTCCAAATTCTTTTCTTCTCTTCTCAATTTCTCTCCAAGGTTCCTCCTCTCTTCGTTCAACAACAAGGTATGCACTCTCTCCTCTCTTCTATTTTGCTTCAATGGCATTATCTTATAAAGTTTGATTCTACACTGTGATATGGTGAGGTAGAGAGTTTTAGTGCTTGAAATCGGATTCCAAGTTTTATTGACCAATGGGCTTTGTTCATATTGAGTTATTTAGCATGATTAAGCTTATTGTGGTGTGTTTCACTTGGTATTTAGGGAATTCCGAAATTCTTTGTTCTTGGGAGATTTTGAATGTTTTGTTTGAAAAATGGTTGCCATGTTTGAATTGAATTGAATGATAGGTTGTGTTTAGATGGACTTGCTTTGTTGATAATTTAGTGGTGCATGTAATTATATGGCATTGATAAGCATATTTGGAGCTGAATTTTGAAACGGAGTGCTGCCGAATTTTCAATGGAGGTATGATGTGTTAATTTTGGCGTGTTTTGTCTGCAGATGGCACGGACTAATCAAGAGAAGCGTCCTCGGGTTGGTACACCCGATAGGAGGAAACAGAAGGCAGTGCCGAAACAGGCACAAAACACGGACTTTAAAAGTCGTTTTAGCAACTTCCTCACGCGACCTTGGATTATTGAGAGGGGAATTGACGTTGAGAGTTTGGTACAGACACCTGTTCCAGCGGTGGTTGAAGACCGCAGATGGGGTGGATATGTTGCACGCCCACCAAGGCCGAACAGGGGGATTGTGGCAGAATATTATGCTAGTGCTGTACCAGAGAGGCTTCTAGCTGGGGGCCCAGTTTTAGTGCAGGGAGTTGAGGTCCTTATAACCCCGGAGGCCATTAATCAGTACTTTGACGCTCCGGAGGTAGCTATTGATCACGGTCGAGGAATAGAATACATTGCCAATCTTGACCCTTATCGAGGGAGAGTGGCTGCAGGCCTTCGGATGGATGGACAGGAGGAATGGGGTCCATTGGTGAAGCTATACCAGCGCGACACGCATGCCGATGTTGCCTTTTGGAACCTTTTCTTGACATACTCACTGATGCCATCCCAGCACCGTTCAGAGATCTTTTATGACCAGGCCCGTGTGTTGCTCCGTTTAAGGACAGGTGGCCCTATCCATATTGGGCGGGTGATTTTCAATGCCATTCATGACGCTAGTGAGCACGATGACCAGTCCATGGTATTTCCGTGTTTGATCACTGCTTTCTGCAGACAGGCAGGCGTTGATGTGAGTGCAGGGTTAGAGAATCATGACCCGAGTTTGATGAACTTGACAAACTGGAACCAACAGTTAGTTCTTCGGGGCCTTCCTCCTATTGGAAACTATGGGGACAGAAGACGTCACCGGGAGGAGCGAGAGGCAAGAGAGGCTGAGGCAGCAGCACTTTTACAGGACCAGCCTATAGGGGCACCAGATGCCGCTCAGCTAGGCGGTGCTCAGCCAGGAGGTGATCCATTTCGCACTCTTTTGCAGGCTATGCAGGCTCATATGGATTTGCGCTTCGGGCAGTTGGAGGGACGGATGGATGCTCGTTTTGACACTATCGAGACGAACATAGAGGAGCTGCGCGGGATGTTGACTAGCCGGTTTTCTGTGGCTAGTGGGAGTGGAGTGCCGTTTCAGACCCCTATTCCTAACCCAGATCCTTTTGCAGCTAGTGGATCGGGACTTGAGCACCAGAACTTTGACCAGCGGACCCCGATCTTGCACTTTGATGATGAGGAACCGCTGCAGGATGACCAGATAGACTCCGATCAGGGGACCGAGATCTTACAGCTATCAGATGCGGATGGAGGAGATTAGCAGGCTATGGATTTTCTTTTTGAACTTTTATTTTCTTTTGTTTTTCTTTTGTCTTTCACTGCCTATCTTTTCTTGATTGTCAACATTGGGGACAATGTCGAGTTTAGGTTTGGGGGTGTGTCGTTGTTTTGAGTCTTGAGTCAAGTTTTTCAGTATTTTAGAGTCTGTTGTTCCTGCATTAACCTTGATGAGATGTTTTGGTATGTGTCTTTGAAATGATATGCTTAAATCACTGGGTTTAAACTAGCATCTTGCCACTTAGAGTATTGCATTGCATTTTTCATAACTTATGACATGCTCTTGATGTGATAGTGGATAGGATGCCTAGTGGTTTGTCATGATTAATAGTGGAGACTACCCTGTGAGTTCACTAAGCCAAAGTGCGTACATAAATGACATATATGAGGGATTATTTTGTTTCTACTCTTTAAACACTCAGTAGGTTCTTAGCATTAGATTTGATATCTATAGGTTGAACATTGAGCATTATAGAGCATTTCATCATAAAAGATTTCACATGTTATCTTTGATCTTGAGTAAAGTCGAACCAGTGGAAGTGATTTTAGACTATGTGTATGTGAACTACTTAAAAGGCCTGTAATATTTCCTACCCATGTGTGTGTGCTCCATAGCCCTGTTTGAAGCCAAACACTGAATTGCCTTTTCTTTCTTCACCATATTTACTGTAACCCATGTAAGCCATATTATAGCCATACCTATTAGACTGGGATCATGCTTTGAGATTGTGAAGAAAGCTGAAGAATTCGCATAAGAATGTGTGTGAAAGTGATATGAGTCAAATAAAGAATGAGCTGCATTCAATCCAAATGAAAGAGAAGAGTTTGTACAGTTTGTATTATTATGTTAGTTTGTATTGAAAAAAAAAATAAAAAATAAAAAAATAAAAAAAAATTAAAAAAAAATTGCCACCAAAATGAATGGTGAGTTGCGTGTGCCAGAGGAGAGAACTTAAGGAACACAACAAGTCAAAGGATTTAAGTGTGTATCCACTATCGAAGGAGTTGGCAAAAGAGAATGATGAAGTAAGGGGACATCAATGAATGGTGAGTGGCATTATTCCACTTACAATGGAAGCCAATGAAGACCTAAGAGCTTGTGCCAAGCCGTAAAGGTAATTGAAGGCTCTCACTGAATGATCCCAGGTTTTTGAACTCCTACATCCCGTTCCTTTGTAACCCTTACCCAATAGCCCCATTACAACCGAATGAAAAGTCTAATTGATCTGCTGGTTATCCTTGCTATGAAAGTAGAAGTGAAATGTGTGTTTATCTTGCTCACAATGTTTGATTCTTTTCATGAGATCTCTTGAATTCAAATAAAGCGTTCTTTCAATGATATACTCATATGCGATTTTAATTTGAAATTCCTTGTGCATAACTTCTTTCGCATATGCTTGATGAGTGTATTTGCTTAGGTTCTGTGTGAAGTATGAGCGATATCTGGTGAGGCTTAGAGTCGAGGCGAATTACATCTATGGCATTCGGCGAAAGTGTTTTTGATGCTAGAATATCTTGAGCTTGGGCTTTTCATTTAAAAATTGGGCAATGCTTTCATTTGTGACTTAATGTTAGTCTTTACCTATTGGCTTTTGCATGCATTGTTTCAAATCTGGGCGTTAATCGATTGCATCTCGAATGATTGGTTTGTGGGATATGTTTATGGGTGTCATAGCTGAGAACCCTCAGGAGACAACACTCCTCCTACTAGGGACACCTAGAGGTTTAAAGGCTTGTAGCATGTGCTCAATGCTATCGCGTTCCCTGCGAAAGTGGCTTTGTTAGGATTTAGTTTTCTTTTTAGTTTAGGAATGTTTGGTTTTGCTCGAGGACTAGCAAAAGTATAGGTTTGGGGGTATTTGATCAGTCTAATTCTATGCTTTTATTTCGCCTGTTTTTCCTATGTTTTGCTTGTTTCTTGAGTCCTTTTAGTGGGTTGATGTGTTTGTTGAGCCTTTGTAGGTCGCTTTCCATTGAGGTATTGATCGGATTTTATTTGGGAGAAGATGGAGTCAAAAGATGAAGAAATAGGCTAAAAGTGTGATTTACCGTGGCCCATGCCGCTCAGCATTCATGTGCACCACCAGCGGTGAGTAGGCGAACGGCAAAGGCTGATTTACCGCGGCCCATGCCGCTCAGCATGCAAGCTCCTACCCAGCGACCTACCCAGCGAGCCAGAATAGTATGTGGCCGCTTGAATTACCGCTGCCCATGCAAGTGCTTCTCCAGCGGCACGGGCAGCGGTCCTCCGCATTCTTCGTTTCTCAGGACAGGGCAGAAGACCTAATGAAAAAGAAAAAAGGATTTAAAGAGGCCGATGGGGGGGATAAAGGGACACACAGAAAACACACGAGGATTTCATTCATTCTACCAGAAGTTCCATCATTTGAAGATTATTGGAATCAAGAAGACAACGGAGACTTCAAGACAAGAGCATCTCACCATTATGGGTTTTCTCTTCTTCTCTTCTATGTTTTTGTTCTCTCCATTGATGTGTAACTAAACCTCTAACTAGGGGATTGATGTAACTGATTTTGGATAACTCTATGTGAACAATTAGTCTATCTTTTGTTAATCAATTGGGTTTCGTTTTGTTTATTGAATTAATTGCTCTATTCTACTTTCTCTGATTATGTTGTGACCGCAAGTGATTTGAGTTTTGTAGTTTAGTTTATCTATGAGATTAGGGTTTAGGTGTGGATGACCGTTCCATTTAAATCTGAATCAAAAGCTTAATAAATAAGAAAATTGATATATGCATGACCGTGCTATGTTAATTTGGCTTAGAGTTTTGTGTAAAATATGGGTTTTGACAATTGCTCATTACATGACCGTGTGTGAGTAATAGGAAGAACCCTAGATCATTATTCCGTATTCGTTGCATGACCGTATGCGAGTATTGGAAAGGATCTTTGAACCTAATTGAATTATCTTGAAAACAAGCCCGTAAACTAGATTGAAGTGTTTAACGAGACTAAGTGTGAGCATTGAGTGTCTAAGAAAGGTGCATCGATTCCCTATTACTTCTCTCCATATATTTATCCCTTGTGTGATCTTTGATTTAATTTGATTTAATTTGATTTTAGTCTTTTAGTTTAGATTCTCATAATTTAGGTTAATTTTAGATTTCAACAAAACTTCCAAAGTAAAGCATTATGCAATTTAGTCTTTTCGCATTTAGAGTAAATCCTTACTAGATTAATTGGCTTTGACAGATAGAATCACCGATCCCAGTGAACGAACTTTCTTAGTAAATTGAACACAAATTTTACTGCATCATGCCACATGCACATCAAAATCCGATAGCTATTCGGAGTCAGCTGTGCCGGGGCAAGCTGAGCCTCAGCTAGGAACCAAGTAATGAAAGGCTGAAGAGGAAGAGTAACCCCACAAGTGAGCATCACCCCATAGATTGCCATTTTACCAGGTGGGGGGTTCCATGCAGCTCGGCCGTTAGAAAGACTTAGTGAGATAACGCCACTGTCCAAATCAAACCGTCGCTTGTATTTACTGATCTCTTCAGGACCGACCACATTCGGCTCGATGTCATAAGCACATACCCGCTCAAGAGAGAAAATAATGCGAGCCTCCCTGTGCTCTTCCTCAATGTCGCTCTCAACGACCCTCTGGGTCCCAACTCGGCTCTCCCGAGAGTAAGAATCTTTGTAAACTTTGCGCTGACTTTTCCTCTTCCCCTTTCGTTTCCACGGCCGAATATCATCACAAATGGAAACAAAAGAATCAGATCGAACCTCAGGTTGATAAGATTCAGGGCTTGAAGAATCAGAAACAGGAGGAACTTCAGAAGCAGGAGGAACTTCAGAAGAGTGAACCTCACGGAAAAGACCTGAAACGTCGGCGTCCAGAAAGGGAGGTTGGTCGAGCAAAGGATCTCTAAGCAACCTGTGAACAACCGTATCAGTGAGAGTATCATTTCGCTCAATGGCAATCATTCCAACGGTGAAAAGACGATGTCTAGCTACGAGATCCATAAGAACTAACCTTGGGATGACAGGAAACTGGAAATACACGAACTGTAGAAGAGGAGCCTTCAAACAAGAATCTGGGTATTGAGATTGAATATTCCAGTGAAGCAAGACCAAGAAACGTTCAAGCTCAAAGCAAATTAAAAGAACTGAGTTCACAGTCTTGATGGATTTCCCTAGAAAAATTAGCAGAAGCAGATATCTTCTCTTGAAGGAAGATGAGTTTCGCTCGAAGGAAGAAGAAAATGGTGGAACAAGAATAGGGGAAAATCCTTTTGAACATGAAGATTATATAGACTCGATTATCGGATTTGAAAATCAAAACCCTAGAGTAGGAATACGGAGAAGCAGGAAACCAGAAAGACATGGGTCGTGACGTGGATCTTGCGTAGGCAAACAGAAGGGTCATGTCCCATAACTGCTGTATACCATGACCAAGCAGAAGAAAACAGGCAGCAATCAAAGGGAGCTTCAAGCAGCCAGAAAGCCAAGACGTCACCATCAGAAGATCTTTGATTAAGTGGTGAATCAAACGCATGCAGGCACAATTAAGACACGTCATTTAATACTTCGAGTTGAACGAGGATTGTGAAACCCTATATTTATGTGGAAAACGACAAACAAAGAACAGACTATCAGTAAGAGAACAAGTGAAGATTAAATATTCATTCCGAGTAGACCTGATTCGGTACACTCGGCTCAAATATTTAAGGGGTATTGTTATAGGTAAAAACTGTCATAAAGGACACGTCATCATAGTAAGAGGCCAACTAAGCAGAAGGAAAGAACAATTAACTTGAGGAGCAGAATCTCCAATGAAGCGACCTACTCGGCATCACAGTATTGCTATGATTGCATATTTGCTTATTTTTATGTGCATACTCTTCACATGTCACTTTACACACTAGCACTTTGGTTGATATATCTTGTTGTGTGTATATGTGCTTTATAATTCGTTTCCCGACATTGTTCGGAAACGTTCGCGCTTGCACTAATGAGTGCTTGGTTTCGCGTGAAGACCGCCTATGGAGAATACCCTTGGCTTCTCCTTGGTTTTCACCATTGTTGGTGATCGGCGGCCTGACCGCCGAATGAAACCGCCGTTTCAGTCCAGATTGGTCTGAAGCAATTATGCGGTCACTATCGGCGGTCACGACCGCCGTTCGAAACCGTCGTTCATACCTGATCGATTTTAATCTCTCGGGTTTGATTCGGCGGTTGGATCGGCGGTCACGAAACCGCCGAATGAAACCGCCGTTAATGCTCTGTTCTTTACGAGCTCAATTCGGCGGTCGTAATCGGTGGCCTGGCCGCCGAATGAAACCGCCGAATGGTGCGTTTCAGGGGCAAAATTGTCTTTTCACATGCCCAATTCTTGATGTCTATAAATATCTTATTTTCTCAATCTCTGATCAAGTTTCTTGAGTCATTAGAACCCTAAACTTTCAAGAGAGATTTTTGAGAAAAAATCAAATCAAGAACTCAACTTTAAACACTCAAATCAAATCCCTTTTGCATCAAATTTCATATTTGATCTTCTATGCCTTCATAGAATTGATCCATGCATGGTTTTGAATCATCACATCTTATTTGGTATGTTCTTCACTAATTTCATATTACTTTAGTGTTTTTCATATTAATACATCTCTTTAATTACTTGTATGCTTTTGATTATATGCTAGATACAAGTTAGAGATTATTTGTGACGAAAATGATTGAGTGTTGATTGTGATAGCTAATTAGGTTTTTGCTTAATCTTGATTAGCTAAGCTATTTGACATGTCATTTAGCAATTGATATCTAGGGTTGATTAAATTGATTATATCATCATCCTAGATAAGCATCTAAGGTTACCTAGCCTTGTTTGTTATTTGAATATTCATTTATATTCACATAGGTTGTTTCTCTTCATTGAGAAGTAAGTCTTGAGGCTAAGAGTGCTTAGGCCTCAAGCAAATTGGAATAGGGTTGCTAATAAAGGCCCGCTGGGTAGAAGTGAGGGGTTACAGACCGGAGTGTTAGACGAGGTCTACATAGGTTGTAAACTTCATTTCAATTAGTGATTTCGAGTTCCGAGTGTGGCGCACTAAACAGCCCGTGGTTTTTTCCCAGTGGTTGGGTTTCCACATATACATCAAGTGTTATTTAAATTCCGCACTATATTACACTTGTATGTATTTTTGACTAGTAGGGGCATTTTCGTAAAATTGACTTGCATACGAAAATTGGGTAATAATTAGATAAAATCTATTCACCCCCCCCTCTAGCTTTATATTGATAAACACGCCTCGTATTCTTTTCAATTGGTATCAGAGCGGGTTCCTAGACATACATAGGTGATCCTAGCTCATTTTTGGTGTGTTGTACATTTGTGTGATTCTTTGATCATTCATACATTTTGCATTCATTTCATCCATTCACTATACACTATGAGTGGAATCGGTGGTCCAAATAAGGGTGCTTCGAGCGTAAGGCCACCCCTCCTCACCGGCATAAATTACTCCCAATGGAAAGGGAAGATGGAGGCATATGTGTGTCAAATCCATGATAGGGCATGGATGGCCATTGAAGATGGATATTCACCTCCTATGATGACTCCCACGGGTGGAGGAGAAGAAGTGCTCAAGCCTAAGGCACAGTGGACACAACCCGAGTTTGAGTTGTCTAAGTGGAATCAAAAGGCGTGGCACGCCCTTATATGTGCAGTGGACGAAAATCAGTACAAACTGATTCAGAACACTAAGATAGCCAAGGAGGCATGGGACATCTTAGAGGTTGCACACGAGGGAACCAAAGTAGTGAAGGACTCCAAACTTCAAGTCCTCCAAACTCAATTTGAGACACTTATGATGGAGGAGAATGAGTGCTTCAACGACTTCGAGATTAGGTTGATGGATATTGTCAACCAAAGTCATCAACTTGGTGACCCTTACTCGGATAGAAGGATCAAGCAAAAGATAATGAGATCGCTTCCCGAGAGGTTTGAGTCTAAGGTGACGGCTTTAGAAGAAAATAGTGATTTTAAGGACATGAAGCCGAGCAAGGTAATAGGTAGACTTCTCGCCTACGAGTCTAGGAAGGGTCCTAGCTCCACTCCTTCAAAGAAGTAAAAAGGGATTGCTTTGAGAGCTTCCAAGGTTGAGAAGGAGGACAAGGATGACTCGGATGAAGACATGGCACTTTTAATGAGAAAATTCAAGAAGTTTGTAAAATTCGAGAAGAAGGGTCATGCATCCAAAGGGCAAGAATTGAAGAAAAGGGTTCCTTTCAAGAAGGTTGAGCATAGGCAAGAGAATAGCAAAAGGAAAGGGATCCAATGCTATGAGTGTGGTGGCATAGGTCATATCTCACTAGATTGTGGGAATTTGAAGAACAAGAGAGAAAAAATGATGGCCGCCATTTGGAGTGAAAGTGATGACTCCGAAGAGGGAGATAAGTCATCAAGTGATGATGAGCTTATCAATAACTTCAAGGCATTGGGTGCCACTTGTGAAGAAAATGAAATTGCTGGTAAGAATTCCGTTGCTAGTGATCCCATAGAAGAGAAAGTTGAAGAAGTAGCTCTAGAGGAGATAGTTGTTGCTTCACATTGGGATATGGCACTTATTGACTCAAGAGATCAAGGTGAAGGTCTTGATGAGGAAATTGGATCCATAAGAGAGGAGGAGAGCCTAGAAGATGACACTAGTGGAGATGACTCCTTATCTAACTCTACAAATGGAAATGTAGAGAATATGGATATGCATGACTTTATAGTCAATGTTGAAAGCTCCATGAAGAAGAAAGATAGATTTCTAAGGATTTTAGAGGAAGAAAATCTAGAGCTTACAACATACAATGACCTCCTAAAGAAGCAAGTGGAGAAAATGGATCTTAAGGACAACTTTGAAAGTTTTGAAAGCTCTAAGTTAAAGAATGAAAAAGAGATTCAAAGGTTAAAGGAAGAACTACTTAGGCTTTCAACACAAGTTGATCACTTGAATGATGAAGTGATAAGATCCATGGTGGAAGAAGACAAGCTAAAAGATGAGCTAGCTTTGTCTAAGAGGAATGAAGAGGGTTTGAAGAGAGAGCTTGTTGAAGTCAAAGAGTCATTGACTAGAATGACCACAAGCACCAAGAAGCTTGACAACATACTTGGTGTAGGAAAAAGCCCGTGTGACAAAAGAGGTCTTGGATTCGAAGTGAGCAAGGATTGCTCTATTCCTAAGAAGACCGTCTTTGTGAAGAGTTTGGGTAAGATAGAAGCGTCACCGGTGCAAACTCCTAGGAAGAAGTTAGAACTAGGACAATGTTCGAAAAATGCACAAGTGAAGGTGGTGAAAACGAGACAACCCCAAGCTCAACGGATTAGAGCCTCTCGAGTCATCTCTCCTCAACAAATGACTCACTATGAAAAGAGGCAAAACATGCTACCTAATCCAAGGAGGCAACCCATTCCGGTTCAACCAAATAGAAGACATGAACCGACTCAACACCAAAGGAGACATCAAATGCATGATGAGTCTCCAATGACTTCACAAGAACATGGTATGAATTCTTACTTTGTACCAACTTGTCATTATTGTGGTGTTTATGGGCATATTAGACCTAAGTGCTTTAAGTACATTAAGCATTGTAGGATTAATAGCATGATAGAGAAAAAGAGGCTAAGAAAAGCCCACTTGCATGAGCCTAGGAAATCCCTTGTCAATAATCCTAGGTTAGTGAATGACATGCAACCTTTGACCACTAAGAAGAAAAATGTCATATCTATGTGGATAAGGAAAAATGAACCCGCTTGCTACGAGACTAACAAGTCTCAAATAGGTTCAACTAAGTCCAATGGACTTGGTAGGTCCATAGGACCTCATGCCCTTCATTAATGAAGGATGATACTAACCCCATATGGGGAACTCAAGCAAAGAGAGCTATTTTTGCATTCTTGTCACTTGCAAAAAATTTGAAAAATATTATGCTTCTTGGTTGATTGCTTGAGTAAGCTTGGTTGCACATATGTATATATGTTTTCAATTCAATAAGTGTGAACCTTGCTTGTTTACAATCCATGTCATATTTATGTTCAAACATGCATTTTTGGACTAGGAGATGTATGTAGGAAGTATGATTTGAATGACCTATGATTATCTCCATGACATGATGATTCTTTTATAACATGCTAATGTCTTATGAAAAGCATGAAATTCATGTACATGCTCAAATGAAAAAGCATGAATTGATAATTGCGTTCTTAAATGCAAAAACTTGTGTGAAAAAAAGCTTATGAGACTCAAATGAAATAGGATCTAGTATCCATTCAAGGATTTTACAATCCAAATGTCTCTCTTTCTTTATTGGTTGAACATGTCTACTATCATACGGGTTTCATTCCCGGAAAAATCAAATAGGGTGCAAAGTTGCTCTTGACATGTTTAGCTTATAAAGTTGGATATAGTTGTTCTTAAATTAAAATCAATGAAATTTCTATATCCTTGCTTCTCTCATGACAATGGTGAAATTGGTTTGAATTCCTATTAGAAACCTTTGTCATTTGCTTTGCCAAATACCATGGTATTTTGGACTTGAATGCTATATGTCTTGTATGCAAAGCATTTTGGTTCACACATTTTAACTAATAAAACTCCTCGTTTCTCTTCGATTAATTGAGATTGCATAAAGTGACTAATATTGATTATGCATATACTAGAATGCTACTATCTCTCTTTGCCTTAAGTGACCCGGTTGGGGACTACTCCTTTGCCTATATCATGACAAAAAGGGGGAGTAGAATGTGGTAAGGGGAGGTGCAAATTGTTGTAGCAATTGGTGCACATTGGGGAGAATATATATTAAGGGGGAGTAACCCTTTGAGGGGGAGCATTGCATTCATCATACATTGCATGATGTTGTGTTTAATTTCTTAGAAATGCAAATGCTTGTTTATGTCCTCACTTGATTCATCTCACTTTTACTTGTTTTGGAAAGTTTAGAAACCTTGTTTCAGGGAATGATTGTTCTATAAGAGATTGAAGACTTCAAGTTTTATTTTTATATATCTCTTTGTATTGTAGAAAATCTTCATTGACCCATAGGTTTATTTTTGTTGTGAGGAATCAATGTGAGTGGTGGTTTTGTCACGAAATAGCCAAAGGGGGAGATTGTAAGGATTCCCGTTTTGTTGATTGGCTTATTTCGTGATCAAACCACATGTTGGGGTTTTGAATGTAAGGGTAGTCTAAGTGTTTAATGATTAAAGATCAAAGGCCCTTCCATGACCTCAAGATTCAAGCACGCCAAAGGTATAATCTCTTGTGCTTGTTTTTCTTTGAAGAGATTTAGTAGCACACACACACTTAGCATTCTTGCTATGATTGCATACTTGCTTATTTTTATGTGCATCTCTTCACATGTCACTTTACACACTAGCACATTGGTTGATATATCTTGTTGTGTGTATATGTGCCTTATAATTCGTTTCCCGACATTGTTCAGAAACGTCCGCGCTTGCACTAATGAGTGCTTGGTTTCGCGCGAAGACCGCCTATGGAGAATGCCCTTGGCTTTCCTTGGTTTTCACCATTGTTGGTGATCGGCGGTTATGATCGGCGGCCTGGCCGCCGAATGAAACCGCCGTTTCAGTCCAGATTGGTCTGAAGCAATTATGCGGTCAAGATCGGCGGTCCCGACCGCCGTTCAAAACCGCCGTTCATACCTGATCAATTTTAATCCCTCGGGTTTGATTCGGCGGTTGAATCGGCGGTCACGAAACCGCCGAATGAAACTGCCGTTAATGCTCTGTTCTTCACGAGCTCAATTCGGCGGTCGTAATCGGCGGCCTGGCCGCCGAATGAAACCGCCGAACGGTGCGTTTCAGGGGCAAAATTGTCTTTTCACATGCCCAATTCTTGATGTCTATAAATATCTTATTTTCTCAATCTCTGATCAAGTTTCTTGAGTCATTAGAACCCTAAACTTTCAAGAGAGATTTTTGAGAAAAAATCAAATCAAGAACTCAACTTTAAACACTCAAATCAAATCCCTTTTGCATCAAATTTCATATTTGATCTTCTATGCCTTCATAGAATTGATCCATGCATGGTTTTGAATCATCACATCTTATTTGGTATGTTCTTCACTAATTTCATATTACTTTAATGTTTTTCATATTAATACATCTCTTTAATTACTTGTATGCTTTTGATTATATGCTAGATACAAGTTACAAATTATTTGTGATGAAAATGATTGAGTGTTGATTGTGATAGCTAATTAGGTTTTTTTGCTTAATCTTGATTAGCTAAGCTATTTGACATGTCATTTAGCAATTGATATCTAGGGTTGATTAAATTGATTATATCATCATCCTAGATAAGCATCTAAGGTTACCTAGCCTTGTTTGTTATTTGAATATTCATTTATATTCACATAGGTTGTTTCTCTTCATTGAGAAGTAAGTCTTGAGGCTAAGAGTGTTTAGGCCTCAAGCAAATTGGAATAGGGTTGCTAATAAAGGCCCGCTGGGTAGAAGTGAGGGGTTACAGACCGGAGTGTTAGACGAGGTCTACATAGGTTGTAAACTTCATTTCAATTAGTGATTTCGAGTTCCGAGTGTGGCGCACTAAACAGCCCGTGGTTTTTTCCCAGTGGTTGGGTTTCCACGTATACATCAAGTGTTATTTAAATTCCGCACTATATTACACTTGTATGTATTTTTGACTAGTAGGGGCATTTTTGTAAAATTGACTTGCATGCGAAAATTGGGTAATAATTAGATAAAATCTATTCACCCCCCCTCTAGCTTTATATTGATAAACACGCCTCGTATTCTTTTCAGATACCTTGGCCTAGCACAGCCCCAAGGCTAGAAGTGAGCCCGGTCACTCGCCTGCCTTGTTGGATGGATCCCATAGCTGACTACCTGCAAAAAGGTACGCTCCCTGAGAGCCCGGATCAGGTGCGTAAACTCAAAAGGATTGCAACCCGGTACTACCTGATAGAGGGACACCTCTATCGCAAAGGAAAATTGTAAGGATTCCCATTAATTGATTGGCTTATTTCGTGGTCAAACCACATGTTGGGGTTTGGTTGTAAGGGTAGTCTAGGTGATTTGTTGAAGATCAAGACCTCAAGAGGACAAGCACCAAAGGTATATCTTGTGCTTACTTTGGCTTGAAGAGTTATAGTTGCACACACACACACAACATGCATAACTCTTATTCTTGTATGGTGTGTTATATTTTGTGTGCATTGTGCTTTATTGATTTATTCAATATCTCTTCTTGCATGTTGAATTGATTGCATCTTGTTATATGATAATGCCATGACATGTTAGGCATTAGGATGCATTCAATACCCACACTTGCACTTCATGTATGTTAGCTTTTAGTGTGGTGTAATTCGTTTCCCTAAGAATGTTCGGAAACGTCCGCGCGTGCACGTTGATGTGCTTTGTTTTGCGCGATGATCGCCGGTGGAGATGCCTTTGGCTTCTCCTTGGTTTCACCATTTTTGGTGAAACGGCGGTTCAGCTCGGCGGCCTGGCCGCCGTTAGAAACCACCGAATCAAACCTGATTGAAATTCCTCTCGGGTCCAAAACGGCGGTTATGATCGGCGGTTACGAAACCGCCGAACGAAGTCGCCGAAGTTCCCCTGTTCCTCTCGGGAGCCATTCGGCGGTTCAATTCGGCGGCCTGGACGCCGAATGAAATCGCCGATCGTGCGATTTCAGGGGCAAAATTGTATTTTCACCTGCCCTATTTTTGGTCTCTATAAATACATCCTTATCTCTGGTTCAGAACACAAGTCTTTGATCATAAGAACCCTAGAGAGATATTTAGAGAGACTTGAGAGAGAAATCTTAAAGATCATATCTTTATCTCTCTAAACCCATTCCCACATGCATAAATCTTCATCTAAGCATCATCTAGGATCATCTAGCATATGCTAATGCATGGGACTTCTTCAACACACATGGTATGATTTGTTGAACACTTTTATCTTACATAATTAGTGTTTCTACTTATCAATGTTATCTCATTTATTACTTGTATGTCATTAGATTAATTTCTACATACATGATTGAGATTATGTGTTGATTGGGTTATTTATGATAGCTAGGATTTTCATGTTTATATAACATCTAGCTAATTGATCTCATTTATTGATTGAGATTATTTTTCATAGCTTATTTGATTAGGTCATTATTGCCTAAAAGCTATGCCATGAACATTCTTGTGTGATGTATTGATAACTAGGTTGATAGATTGTTTTTTTAATCAACTAGTTAATCCTTTGAATGTTTGTGGGTTTTATATGATAGCTTTGTATCTAGGATTGGTTATCCTTTACTTAGCTAAAGTTATATGCCATGTCATATAGCTATATGTGATATCTAGGATTGATTATATTGTCATCTTATAATCCTAGGTAAGCATTTAGAGTACCCTAGCTCTTATTGCATTAATTGAATATTCATACATATTCACATAGGGTTGTGCATCTCTTTTGAGAGATTGAAGTCTTGGGGCTAAGTGTGCTTAGGCCTCAAGCAAATTGGACTAGAGCCGCTATAAAAGGCCCGCGTGGTAGATTAGAGGGTGCTCACGCCAAGAGTAGTGTATCAGGGGATATCACCAGGGATTGAACCAAGAGTGGCGATTGGTAGTGTCCATAGCCTGAGGTTATCTAGGGTGAGGGTCCGAGAATCACTTGAGGGTGTAACCGTCTTTTCATATAGTGGATTTTGAGGTCTGAGTGTGGCGCACTTAACAGCCCGTGGTTTTTCCCAGTGGTTGGGTTTTCCACGTAAACATCAAGTGTCATTTATTATTTCCGCATCTTATTACACTTGTATGTATTGTTGACTTGCTAGGGGTATTTTCGTAAAATTGACATGCATGCGAAAATTGGGTAATAATTAGATAAAATCTATTCACCCCCCCTCTAGCTTTATATAGAACACACTTTGAGAACTTTCAATTGGTATCAGAGCGGGTTCCTAGATATACTTAGGTGATCCAAGCTCATTTTTGGTGTGTTGTGCATTTTGTATGATTATTGTTTTTGACATACATCTTGCATTCTTCTCATTTGCATTCATTCAACGCAAACACTATGAGTGAATTTGTGAGAGAAGAAAATGACTCCGATGAGGAGATGTCCCTCTAAGGTGAGAGAGGAGACGAAGATGAAAGTGCGTTGCTCACATCACCAAAGAGCTTCAAGCCCAAGACTTCCTCAATCTTGGTCTAACCAACCAAGAAGGCTAACTTCCCTCAACCTACGATCCTAATAGGGAAGTGATCAATCATGCAAGCTCAACCGAGCAAGCAACATTGTCTTGGTCATCATCAAAGGAGGAGAGATCCTATCCAACTACCAAGACAACCACAATGACAAGGGAAAGCACTTTTGCATGCTCAAGGGAATGGTATAATTCCTAACCTTATCTCCTCTTGTCATTTGTGTGGTATTGTTGGTCATGTTAGACCAAGTTGCTTGCATTACATTTAAATATGTAATCTTATATGCATGATTGAAAAGAAAAAGGCTAGAGCTAAGATGCATGTCCTTAAAAAGGAAGAAAATCATTTGCATGATCCTTTGCCATCTAGAACTCTAGAACCTATGACCACTAGGTTTGTTATTGAGACACCTAAGTGGATTAGAAAAGACGAACCCGCTTGCTACGAGACAAACATGACTCAAATAGGTTCAACTAGGTCCTATGGACTTGGTAAGTCTTTTAGTCCTCATGCCATTCATTGAAGTGGTGTGGATTTTTGACCCCATATGGGGAACTTAAGCAAAGAGAGCTATTTTGCATCTTGTCACTTGCAAAAAATTCGAAATATCTTATGCTTCTCTTTTTGTTGCTTGAGTAAGCTTGGTTACACTGTATATATATTTTCTATTCAATAAGTGTGATCAATGCTTGTATTGCAATCCATGTCATATTTATGTTCAAACATGCATTTTTGGACTAGGAGATATTTACATAGGATTAATTTGAATGACCTATAATGATCTCCATGACATGATGATTGCTAAATGACATGCTAAATGCTAATCTTGAAAAACGTGTTTTGATGATTGCAATTCTTAACTGCAATAATGTGTGAAAAAGCTTATGAGACTCAAATGAAAAAGGATCTTGTATCCATTCAAGGATTTTACAATCCAATTGTCTCTCTTTCTTTATTGGTTGAACATGTCTACTATCATACGGATATCATATCCAGAAAAATCAAGTAGGGTGCAAAGTCGCTCATGACATGTTTGGCTTATAAAGTTGGATATAGTTGTTCTTAAATTGAAATCAATGAAAACCTATATCCTTGCTTCTCTCATGACATTGGTGAAATTGGTTTGAATTCATATTGAAAACCTTTGTCATTTGCTTTGCCAAATACCATGGTATTTTGGACTTAAATGCTATATGTCTTGTATGCAAAGCATTTTTTTTGATTCACACATTTTCTTTAAATAAATCTCCTTGTTTCTCTCCAATAAATTGAGATTGCATAAAGTGACTTATATTGATTATGCATATACTAGAATGCTACTATCTCTCTTTGCCTTGAGTGACCCGGTTGGGGACTACTCCCTTGTCTATATCATGACAAAAAGGGGGAGTATGTTGTGGTAAGGGGAGTTGCAAATTGTAGTAGCAATTGTGCATGTTGGGGAGAATACTTATTGAGGGGGAGTAACCCTTTGAGGGGGAGCATTTGCACATTCATACATTGCATGATGTTGTACTTAAATTCTTAAATGCAAATGCTTGATTCATCTCACTTGATTCATCTCACCTTTTCTTATATTGGAAAGTATAGAAACTATGCTTTCAGGGATTGATTGTTCTACTTGAGATTGAAGACTTCAAGACCATTTATCTTATCTCTTTGTAAAGTAGAAAATCATTGTAGACCCGTAGTTTCTATTATGTTGTGAGGAATCAATGTGAGTGGTGGTTTTGTCACGAAATAGCCAAAGGGGGAGATTGTAAGGATTCCCATTAATTGATTAGCTTATTTCGTGGTCAAACCACATTCTGGGGTTTGGTTGTAAGGGTAGTCTAGGTGATTTGTTGAAGATCAAGACCCTTTCCAAGACCTCAAGAGGACAAGCACCAAAGGTATATCTTGTGCTTACTTTGGCTTGAAGAGTTATAGTTGCACACACACACACAACATGCATAACTCTTATTCTTGTATGGTGTGTTTATATTTTGTGTGCATTGTGCTTTATTGATTTATTCAATATCTCTTCTTGCATGTTGAATTGATTGCATCTTGTTATATGATAATGCCATGACATGTTAGGCATTAGGATGCATTCAATACCCACACTTGCACTTCATGTATGTTAGCTTTTAGTGTGGTGTAATTCGTTTCCCGAAGGATGTTCGGAAACGTCCGCGCGTGCACGTTGATGTGCTTTGTTTTGCGCGATGATCGCCGGTGGAGATGCCTTTGGTTTCTCCTTGGTTTCACCATTTTTGGTGAAACGGCGGTTCAGTTCGGCGGCCTGGCCGCCGTTAGAAACCGCCGAATCAGACCTGATTGAAATTCCTCTCGGGTCCAAAACGGCGGTTATGATCGGCGGTTACGAAACCGCCGAACGAAGTCGCCGAAGTTCCCCTGTTCCTCTCGGGAGCCATTCGGCGGTTCAATTCGGTGGCCTGGACGCCGAATGAAACCACCGATCGTGCGATTTCAGGGGCAAAATTGTATTTTCACCTGCCCTATTTTTGGTCTCTATAAATACATCCTTATCTCTGGTTCAGAACACAAGTCTTTGATCATAAGAACCCTAGAGAGATATTTAGAGAGACTTGAGAGAGAAATCTTAAAGATCATATCTTTATCTCTCTAAACCCATTCCCACATGCATAAATCTTCATCTAAGCATCATCTAGGATCATCTAGCATATGCTAATGCATGGGACTTCTTCAACACACATGGTATGATTTGTTGAACACTTTTATCTTACATAATTAGTGTTTCTACTTATCAATGTTATCTCATTTATTACTTGTATGTCATTAGATTAATTTCTACATACATGATTGAGATTATGTGTTGATTGGGTTATTTATGATAGCTAGGATTTTCATGTTTATATAACATCTAGCTAATTGATCTCATTTATTGATTGAGATTATTTTTCATAGCTTATTTGATTAGGTCATTATTGCCTAAAAGCTATGCCATGAACATTCTTGTGTGATGTATTGATAACTAGGTTGATAGATTGTTTTTTTAATCAACTAGTTAATCCTTTGAATGTTTGTGGGTTTTATATGATAGCTTTGTATCTAGGATTGGTTATCCTTTACTTAGCTAAAGTTATATGCCATGTCATATAGCTATATGTGATATCTAGGATTGATTATATTGTCATCTTATAATCCTAGGTAAGCATTTAGAGTACCCTAGCTCTTATTGCATTAATTGAATATTCATACATATTCACATAGGGTTGTGCATCTCTTTTGAGAGATTGAAGTCTTGGGGCTAAGTGTGCTTAGGCCTCAAGCAAATTGGACTAGAGCCGCTATAAAAGGCCCGCGTGGTAGATTAGAGGGTGCTCACGCCAAGAGTAGTGTATCAGGGGATATCACTAGGGATTGAACCAAGAGTGGCGATTGGTAGTGTCCATAGCCTGAGGTTATCTAGGGTGAGGGTCCGAGAATCACTTGAGGGTGTAACCGTCTTTTCATATAGTGGATTTCGAGGTCCGAGTGTGGCGCACTTAACAGCCCGTGGTTTTTCCCAGTGGTTGGGTTTTCCACGTAAACATCAAGTGTCATTTATTATTTCCGCATCTTATTACACTTGTATGTATTGTTGACTTGCTAGGGGTATTTTCGTAAAATTGACATGCATGCGAAAATTGGTTAATAATTAGATAAAATCTATTCACCCCCCCTCTAGCTTTATATATAGAACACACTTTGAGAACTTTCAAAAATCACTCCCATTGCTACGATGTTTACACCCGGATGATGCCAAATGGGCATTGAACGAGGTACATGCAGGGGATTACGGCAATCACGAGGTTGGCGTATCAAGTTCTCAGAATGGGATACTACTGGCCCACTATCCATCAGGACGCCAAAGAATTTGTACAATCCTGTGAGCCATGCCAGAAAACCACGGATCTCCACCATCTACCCCTTGAAAAACTCACTTCGATCAGTACGCCTTATCCATTCGCTATCTGGGGGCTAGACCTAATCGGGCCACTTCCTACTACGCCCGGCTAGGCTAAGCACGCTATAATAGCCATTGACTACTTCACGCGGTGGGTAGAAGCAAAATCCTTGGTCCAGATAACTAAAGCCAATACCACGAGCTTTGTCAAGGAATATATCGTTTGCAGATTCGGTACCCCGATGGCTATAATCACCGATCTTGGTAAGCAGTTTGACAATGCCAACTTCAGATTTTTCTGCAAAGAAAAGGGTATCGACCTGTGCCTGGCCTCAGTGGCTCACCCTCAGTCTAACGGATTAGTGGAGGCCATTAACAAGACTATCAAGAAGCTCCTAAAAAAGAAGCTCCTAAAAAAGAAGCTCCAACAGAAGAAAAGGGGGATGGGTTGATGAGCTTCCAAGCGTCCTTTGGGCGTATCAGACTACCAAAAGGACTGCCACTAGGGAAACTTTTTATTCTCTAGCTTTTGGAACAAAGGCCGTCTTGCCTATTGAACATAGATTAACATCTTTCAGGGTCCAGCATTTTGAGTTGAAGGAAAATGAAATGAAGTTGAGAGCCAGTTTAGACCTCCTTGAAGAGAAACAAGATAGAGCGGCTGAGCGGGTAGCTGCTTACCAGCACAAGGTAGCCCGATGCTTTAATAAGAAGGTGAAGACTCGAAACTTCAAAGAAGGGGACTTAGTCCTCAGGAAAGTGACCCAGAATACCCGAAAGAGGTCAGACGGGGTATTGGCCCCCAACTGGGAAGGTCCATACTTGATAAAGGTAGTGGTACGCAAGGGAGCATACAAGTTAGAGGATATGGATGGTTGCCCGGTGGATCACACTTGGAATGCCGATCATCTCAAGAGATTTTACCCTTAGAGTTCTTTAAGGAAGAATGTATCTCGGAGGGTACACTTCTGATACATGTACCCCGTTTTTTTGCTATGTATTTGCCTTGAGAAATTCAATAAAGTTAGTTTTTCTCCCACGATCTTCTCCTAAGTACGCCTAATGAAGTCTTCGCCATCCTTTTCGCCTTAAGACCAGGAAAAGCCACATGGCATTCCTGCTGCCTTGGTCGGGGAATATCCCCATCCAGGAAGGATCTGGTGCTAGAAAGCGTAAAAGGCGTAGTCGCCTGCCAGACTCTATTTTACCAAGACCACGAGGGCCTACGTGGACCCCCTGAAGCCTCGGACAGGGAATTCCCCTCTCCAGGATAAATCAAGCGCCAAGGTAAGCCTTAGTCGTGTACCAGAGCAGGCAGACAAATGAATCAAGATGATCCATTAGGATACATGACACCACACTCCGTTACATCGCCATATCTTAGCCAGAAAGATCTGATATTGGGGCAACCTTGGTTGCCAACCAAGACTGACTAATAGAGCCCCAAGCCAGACTTCCCATCCCGAGGGACTGTTTGAAGTCACGCACCCAGATCAAGAACTTCAGGCCGAGATAAGTTCTCTACTTGTACAAAATTACTCGTCTGAAAAGCACAATGAACGAAGGACGAGGGGACCATCATCCAAGAACGATATTGTTGAGTATAGTTATGGGTTTTCGTATCATCAGTCAAACTGTAGGGTGTTGCAAAATGATTAAGAAAGTAAAGCAGAAAAAGAAGGGGAGGAGTTTCAATTAATCAGTCGGGGTGCCCAATCCCCATGTCCGGGCTACAAAAAAAAAAGACTAACTAACAATGTAGCTGGGAAACAACAAGAAAATCAAGATTCCTCCTCGGCTGTTTTTCTGTGCTCAAACTCACCTTCTTCGTCAGCCCCTTCGTCACCTATAGAGTCATGAACTTCTCTGATTCCGGCCATAACTATTCCAGTAGGAGGATCCATCTCTTTAGTTAGAGGCGTGAAATCTCGTACCAAGTCATTCAGAGAAACCAGGGGACTCCAGGTACCTTTCTCAACAAATTCGGGAACGGGGGCTACTTGAGGAAGGCCTCCCCAGTCCTGATCTTCAAATTGGGCAGCTCGAGCCATAATCAAGTCACGATCCCAGTTATGAGTGGTCTGCAAATCTAAGGGGGGGGGGGGGGGAAATGCCTTGGCAACCTCATATGAGGCGGTAAAATACCCGTCCCCGAAGGAAGAATCCACCCTAGATTCCAAGGCACTCATAGAATCCCGCAGGGTCCTGTGGTCATCCAGAAGAACGGCCATCTCCGCCTTAACGGTCGCTCTGTCATTCTAGTGGTGAGTTGATCTGATGATCGCTGCAAATGTGGTACGCGATAGTTCTATAAACTATCATAAAATAATGGGCGTGCGAGTTTATCCACAAGCGCACGGATCGTTACGATCGCGTAGCGGCAAGTACGGTTCGTTCCACACGGAGGTACGGTACACTTGAGTCGGTTCTACGTCTTATGTTATAGTCAAAATATTTACACTATAAGCGCTAATTACATGCATAAAAATAAAGGGAGTATGGTGGCAAGGCAATTACACTAGCTAATAACTAAATTACACTAAGATGGCAATTATCTAAATTACACTAAGTTACCACTAACAATTATCTAAATTAACAAGCTTACTAACCACAATTAACTAATTTAACACTAACTAACTAAATTAACTAAACTCATGCATGGTCATGCAAGAGTGAGGATTGGATATGCAAATGCTAGGAAATGATGTTCATGCAATAAATCCAATTCCTAGTTAATGGTACATATGCTAACAAGATTAGTATTCACCAATCTAAACTAGGATAAAGAGACATACATAATTGATCATTCATGCATGCTATTGATATCTCAATTAGTCTAAATCCATTACATATAAATTAATTGATTAATCAACTAACATGTATATATTAAGCACAAGGACATAAACACATCAACCAACTATTGAATATTATTACAATCTCACCAAAATCCCAACATAAACATATAGTTATACATATAACAACAAACTAAAGAAAACAAAGAGATAAAGAAGACAACACAAACACTTGGTGAAGTCCTCAAGCTAGCTAGGCTTCTCATTGACTCTCCAAAGCTTGGAAACAATGGTGGTTTGTGAGATTCTAAGCTATTCTAAGGTTATTTATGTGATAATTGGTGTAAGTGGATGTGTATTTGGATATTAGGGATAGTGTTTAGGGTTAGGGAAGTTGTATATTTATAGAGGGGAGTGTTTTGGGCGTGAAAAGAGCAGGAGTCGGTTAACTTGGCGGGTTCAATCACCCAGTCTCGCGGGTTCTTGGCCGCCGTCGGAACTCGCCGTGCAACTTGGAGCTCTTCCCGTGAGTTTGTACCTTCTGGATAGCGGGAAAGAAGCCGCCGCCGCATGAACCCGCGGTCTTCCGGCGAGCTTGGACCGTCTGGAATGCAGGCAAGAAGCCACCTAACCAAGCTTGCAAGCTTGCTCATCCATGGAAGTTGGTGGACTTGGAGGAGATGCAAAACTTGTGCACGGAGGCTTGAAAATGGGTCCATCATGACTGGGAGGAGGAGGACAGCTGATCTGGGCAGAGTTTGGCCGGACAAAGTGTCGAAAAATGGCCGGAAACGTCCGGGTCAGAAGTCGGGTCTGTCGGGTCAAAGTCGGGTCAACAGGGTCGTGGGTCGACCCGGTTGAAGGTTGAAGACGCCATGACGTCAGCATAACGTCACGCTGACGCATCTCCACCCAAAACGCTGCCGTTCAATGTGCTGACGTGGCGCTGACTCTGACCTTTGCTGGCGAATTACACTTAGCTCCCCTGAACTCTCGCGAAATCACAGAATATTCAATAAAGTCCCGAATCTTACACTTTTGCCCCTGATTTCTCCATATTGACAACAATGCCCCTGAACTTCCCTAATTACCTGAAACACTTATTTATTCCATTAAATACCCGGTTTTACCCGAGAAACAAGTACAAAAATATAGGAAAAGGGAGCGCTAAATGTGAACATTTGGAGCGCGATCAGACCCCCAAATCTAACTTTTACTCGTCCTCGAGCAAAACAAAACTAACAATTAACAACTATTAAAGCGTAAATAAAACACAAACTAATTAGTCCGCTTTCGTGGGAGAAACGATGGCACTTAGCACGTGCCACAAGCCTTTTAAACCCCTAGGTGTCCCTAGTAGGAGGAGTGTAGTCTCCTGAGGGTTTACAGCTACAATACCCACAAACGTAAAGCTAAAAATGAAAGCCTAAAATTAGAAACAATTTGTGAAAGCAAAGCCATACAAAATAAGATATAAAATAAGTTGTGCTTATGAGGAGTAGTACATGTGAGAACCATTGAGCGAAGGATAACCTTAAGTCATTCAAATGAATGAAATACAATGTGAATCCCACACTCAAAAATGGCATAGCATCAAATTCTACACACTCTAATGCTCGGATGTAATTCGCCTCGACTCTAATCCTCACTGGATTCCACTCTGTTTTTCTCTCAGAGTCCTAGGCACACTCTCTATCAAACACATGAGTTTTGGAAGTTATGTAAATGGCAATCAAATATTACGCATGTGAGTATTCGAAATAAAGCACATTTTCTGAAAATTGATCTCATGAAGGAATTGAATGCCATGAACGTGGTAGAGCATATTAACATTCGTATTCCCTAAATAGACTTCCTAAAAGATCAATTAATTCTTCCCTACTTGTGTTGGCCAAGGTGATATGTGGTGAATGTATATGGAAGGTATATGGAGATACTAATCATGCCAAGATGTTTCACATAACAATTTTCAACTCGAAGCTCATTTTAGATTACTCATTTACACAAGCATCTAGGCAATAATTTTGAACTTTGATTTGTGCTAATTGGTTACTCACATTGGAGTAGTTATTGCTTTGAAGATCAAGGGCTTTAAATGCTTAATTTTCAACACTTAATTTTTGAAAGCCCTTTCTTAGCACAAGTTACAAAATATGCCTCAGTACACGCTATTACAATTTTGAGCTTACGGTTGAATTCTCTACTTTAGTAGAACTTGACAAGATTAGTACCTATGTAAGATTAAGTGTATAGGTCTATGGATTAGGGTGTTGTGTGATAGGTTTATGTGTTTGGCCGTATTTACATTGAATCATGCATAAAGGGAAACGGACGTGTTTAGGCAATTTGGTAGTGGGTACTACAAAGTCCTAATATCATTTCTAAAAGTCCATCTATCATGGGAATACAATTTCAACATGTTATCCACATTTATGAATGTTCTATGGCAAACAATGCAATTGATGCAATGAGATCACAATGGAAAATATATTCGAAGAGTGTTTAAGAATAGAAACAGAATTTACCCTAAGAAATGAACGCTAAGGCACAAAACTCACGGGTAGTCTCCACTATTAATCCTAACAATCGAGTACGGAGTCTCGTCCACTTAGACACTAAGAGCAAGGGACTACATTCACATCATGCACAAAAAATTCCTAGACTGACAAGAAGTTATCCAGGACTCAGCAACTAACACATGCGAAAAACTCCTTAACGGCACAATTCAAAACATCTCATTCAAACAATTTGTTCAAAGATGGCTCGATTTGCAAAAATTTCAAAGTTTTTGACAAAAAACAAAATATTCACAAAAACAAAAATAATGAAAAAAAATGACACATATGTGTCCACACCCCCAAACCTAAACTCGACATTGTCCTCAATGTTGAAAAATTGAAGCACATGGACAAAGAGTTCATGATTTGGAAATCCGGACACAAACATACTAACATATATGTACAATTAAACAAACACATAAAAATATATAACAACATATATATACAATCCTAATATCTACAACTAACATGTAAACACATATATACAATCCTAAATATCCACCACTATTGATGCAGTAAAATCTTTGTTCAATTTACTAAGAAAGTTCGTTGACTGGGATCGGCGATTTTATCGGTCAAAACCAATTAATCTAGCAAAAGATTACTCTAAATGCAAAAATTAAATTGCATAATACTTTTCTTTGGAAGATTGTTTAACTCTAAAATTAACCTAAATTATGACTACTTGAACTAAAAACTAAAATCAATTAACATCAAATCAAAGAATGAATAAATGGAGAGAAATACTAGGGAATCGATGCACCTTTCTTAGACACTCAATGCTCACAATCAGTCTCGTTAAACACTTCAATCCAGTTACGGGCTTGTTTTCAAGATAATTCAATTAGGTTCGAAGATCCTTTCCAATACTCGCACACGGTCATGCAACAAATACGGATTAATGATCTAGGGTTCTTCCTACTACTCACACACGGTCATGTAATGAGCAATTGTCAAAACCCATATTTTACACAAAACTCTAAGCCAAATCAACATAGCATGGTCATGCATACATCAATTTTCCTGTTTATTAAGCTTTTGATTCAGATTTAAATGGAACGGTCATCCACACCTAAACCCTAATCTCATAGATAAACTAAACTACAAAACTCAAATCACTTGCGGTCACAACATAATCAGAGAAAGTAGAATAGAGCAATTAATTCAATAAACAAAACGAAACCAAATTGATTAACAAAAGATAGACTAATTGTTCATATAGAGTTATCCAAAATCGGTTACATCATCCCCTAGTTATATGTTTAGTTACACATCAATGGAGAGAACAAAAACATAGAAGAGATGGAGAGAAATCCCATTATGGTGAGATGCTCTTCACTTGAAATCTCCGTCGTCTTCTTGTTTCCAATAATCTTCTAATGATGGATGGAAAAGAATGAATGAATGAATGAATCGGTATCTGATGGATTGTCTGGATGTTGTGTGTCCTCCCTTTTTATATCCCTTTACGGCCTCCTTATATTTTCCTTTTTATTAGGTCTTCTGACCTGGCTCGAGGAACTGAAAAGGCGGGTTACCGCTGCCCGTACCGCTTATGGTGCACTTGCCTGGGCAGCGGTAAATCAAACGGCAACAAACTGATCTAGCTCACTGGGTGTACTGCTTGTCGTGCACTTGCCTCCTGAGCGGCATGGGCCGCGATAAATGGCCCTTCTTGACCGCCTGGTGTGCCACCGATGGAGCATATGCCTGTTGAGCGGCATGGGCCGCGGTAAATGGCAAATTTAGCCACTTTTTTCATCTTATTACTCCATTTCTCCGAAATAAGATCGGATCAATCCTTCTATGGAAAGAGACCTACAAAGGCTTTAACAAACACATCAACCCACCAAAAGGACTCAAGAAACAAGCATATACAAAGGAAAATCGGGCAAAATATAAGCATAGACTTAGACTGATCACATACTAACATATATGTACAATTAAACAAACACATAAAAATATATAACAACATATATATACAATCCTAATATCTACAACTAAAATGTAAACACATATATACAATCCTAAATATCCACCACTATTCACAACACACAACCAATCCTAGTCATTAGGCAAACACAATCAATTCACACTCTTAAGCTAAGCAAAACATATCAACTTGAAGTAAGAACTTAAGAGTAAGAGATTGGACCTTCAATTTTGCATTCGTAGGATGGTGTGGCTTCGTGGTTTGGTCTGTTGGTGCATGGTGTGGCTGGCGGGTTTGTGATCTTCTGGACGGCGGGCTTTGTCCCGTGGCATGAGGTCGCCATGAACTCCATGAGTTCCTTCCATCTGGCTGGCGGGTTATGTCCCGCCGCTATGTCTCGCCAAAGGTTCAAGAGAACCCGATGGCTTTGTTGGGCGGGCATATTCCCGCTGACTCATCCCGCCGATGCATTTCTTCTTCTTGATTCCAGCCTTGCACATACACAAAAACAACACCAAAACTACAAGCACATGCTATACAAGTTTATAAGTAAGGAGTATAACCCCCAAACCTATCTATTTTCATGCATCTTATAGCACATTTGCAATATGGTGAGTGGACAATTAAGATACTCGAAACTCTAAAAACAAAACAAATCCTAAAAATAATAAAAGACCTAAAAATGAGCTTCCTCTAGAAGCTATAGCACATGCACATGCACGCATACTTTAAAAATGTTCATATGTGTAATGAAACACGTAATTCACTCGAAAAGAAATCATGCAATGTATGGAAACTAGAAGGCATATCAAATGTAGCATGATTTCCATGGTGGTTCTTCACTACCCATACCTTATTCCTAGGTGTGTCATTCCTTGCAACAAAAGGCATTTCCTTTGATTGGTCTAGTTTGTCCTTACAGATCCAAACTTCCCTAACTTTTCTAACTCTCCTCCTAAGCATGCTTTTCCTATTTTTGCAATATTCATCATATTTAGCACATTGTGCCTTTTTGTGACCCCTAATATGGCAAAAATAACATGTGGGAGCAAAGTTCGAAAGACTACCTTTGTTGACTTTCGCCGTTGCTTCTGCTTGCTTGTGGGCAACCTTCGGAAGGCTTGCTCCACTTTGGGTAGTGAGGGGCTTCTTCGTTGATCTTTGCTTGATCCCCTTCTTTTCCAAAGCCTTGATTGGACGTTCGGCTTTGTTTGACTCCACGATGTAGTCACATACCACTACTTGTGCTACCTTCAAGGCATGGTCCCTCTTGATGAGTTCTTCTTTCAAAGCCTCCCATGCCTTGTCCCTCTTTTCTGCTTTCACTCGCATTTCCCCCTCTTTCCAAGTGAATTCCTCCTCTTGTTCTACCACCAATACGGAGAGCTCTTGTGCCTTCTTCAATGCCGAGTCTCTCTCCATCTCAAGTGAATTGACCTTCAAGACTAAGTCATTATTTTGACTTATCAATTCCTTGCTTGGTAAGGCAACCTCTACTCCCATTTTTTTTTTACCTCCCAAATCAACTTTGAAATCCTCATCCTCATCCAATATGAGCAAAAGCTCATCTAAGTAATCATCTATACTCCTTGAGGATTCCACCGATTTTTTAACCTCTTTTCTTTCCTTTTCTACCGTTGGCTCTTCTTCAAACCCTAGCAAAACATCGCCAAGGTCACATTCTAAGCTACTTGAGGAATCCACCGGTTTGATTCCTCCAAGAGTGAGACAAAAGAATGGGTTTGTTGATTTGTGGAGTCTTGGAGATTCTTCTATTTCTTTTCTCTCTAAGAACCCGTCCAAATATTGTGCCAGCCAAGCTCCCAACCATTCTATGCGTTCTTCAAAGTCAAGCAACCGTTGATTAACGTTTTGTCTGTAGGCTTGCTCTTGGTCATGGGCTTCCTTGGCTTGCCCTTGGGAGTCTTCCACACATTGAGCCAACCACTTTGTACACATCTCTATGTGTTTTTCAACTTCAAGAAATCGTTGGTCAATGGCATGTTGGTATGCCTCTCTATCAAAGTTACCCCATTGGTGGTCTTGTTTCTCTTGATCCCATCTAGCTTGGTGGTTGTGGACGGTACCTCTAGCATTCCTGACCATGGCTTTCCTTGCGGAACAAAGTCCGTGTGTCCATTCCACCCTAGAGATGGATAAACTGGTGTCGGTGCCTGCCTAGAGTGTGACAAGAAAGTTGCCACTTTCCCATTCAATTCGGCCAATTGACTAATCAATGCCGAATTACCACTTTCCATATTGATCTAAAATCTGAAACAACCAACAAACAAACAAAATCAAATCGAACAACATAGATTATGAACAATAAAAAATAAAAATAAAAATAACAAAAATGACTAAAAATGACTAAAACAAAGACTAGACCTACAAAATGTACGCAATGCCTTTCCCCGGCAGCGGCGCCAAAAACTTGATCGCAGCAAATGTGGTACGCGATAGTTCTATAAACTATCGTAAAATAATGGGCGTGCGAGTTTATCCGCAAGCGCACGGATCGTTACGATCGCGTAGCGGCAAGTACGGTTCGTTCCACAGGGAGGTACGGTACGGTACACTTGAGTCGGTTCTACGTCTTATGTTATAGTCAAACTATTTACACTATAAACACTAATTACATGTATAAAAATAAAGGGAGGATGGTGGCAAGGCAATTACACTAGCTAATAACTAAATTACACTAAGATGGCAATTATCTAAATTACACTAAGTTACCACTAACAATTATCTAAATTAACAAGCTTACTAACCACAATTAACTAATTTAACACTAACTAACTAAATTAACTAAACTCATGCATGGTCATGCAAGAGTGAGGATTGGATATGCAAATGCTAGGAAATGGTGTTCATGCAATAAATCCAATTCCTAGTTGATGGTACATATGCTAACAAGATTAGTATTCACCAATCTAAACTAGGATAAAGACACATACATAATTGATCATTCATGCATGCTATTGATATCTCAATTAGTCTAAATCCATTACATATACATTAATTGATTAATCAACTAACATGTATATATTAAGCACAAGGACATAAACATATCAACCAACTATTGAATATTATTACAATCTCACCAAAATCCCAACATAAACATATACTTATACATATAACAACAAACTAAAGAAAACAAAGAGATAAAGAAGACAACACAAACACTTGGTGAAGTCCTCAAGCTAGCTAGGCTTCTCATTGACTCTCCAAAGCTTGGAAACAATGGTGGTTTGTGAGATTCTAAGCTATTCTAAGGTTATTTATGTGATAATTGGTGTAAGTGGATGTGTATTTGGATATTAGGGA
This sequence comes from Acer yangbiense, assembly GCA_008009225.1. NCBI lineage: Eukaryota > Viridiplantae > Streptophyta > Magnoliopsida > Sapindales > Sapindaceae > Acer > Acer yangbiense. The sequence continues at coordinate 95,718 of VAHF01000245.1, read as the reverse complement.
TAGTGTTTAGGGTTAGGGAAGTTGTATATTTATAGAGGGGAGTGTTTTGGGCATGAAAAGAGCAGGAGTCGGTCAGGTTGGCAGGTTCAATCACCCAGTCTCACGGGTTCTTGCCCGCCGTCGAAACTCGCCGTGCAACTTAAAGCTCTTCCCGCGAGTTTGTACCTTCTGGATGGCGGGAAAGAAGCCGCCGCATGAACCCGCGGTCTTCCGGCGAGCTTGGACCGTCTGGAATGCGGGCAAGAAGCCGCCGAACCAAGCTTGCAAGCTTGCTCATCCATGGAAGTTGGTGGACTTGGAGGAGATGCAAAACTTGTGCATGGAGGCTTGAAAATGGGTCTATCATGACTGGGAGGAGGAAGACAGCCGATCAGAGCGGAGTTTGGCCGGACAAAGCGTTGGAAAATGGCCGAAAACTTTCGGGTCAGAAGTCGGGTCAACCGGGTCACGGGTCGACCCGGCTGAAGGTTGAAGATGCCATGACGTCAGCATGACATCACGCTGATGCATCTCCACCCAAAACGCTGCCGTACAATGTGCTGACGTGGCACTGACTTTGACCTTTGCTAGCAAATTACACTTAGCTCCCCTGAACTCTCGCGAAATCACAGAATATTCAATAAAGTCCCGAATCTTACACTTTTGCCCCTGATTTCTCCATATTGACAACAATGCCCCTGAACTTCCCTAATTACCTGAAACACTTATTTATTCCATTAAATACCCGGTTTTACCAGAGAAACAAGTACAAAAATATAGGAAAAGGGAGCGCTAAATGTGAACATTTAGAGCGCGATCATCTGACAAACTCCATGTCATAAGCATGAGTCACCCGTTTCAGTTCCATCAAGGCAACCTTCCTGCCAGCATCAGACTCAGAGGCTTCCTGAACTAAGGAAGAAACACTCTCCTCGGCCCAGGCTAGATCATTCCTAGCTTCCTCTAGTTTAGCCTGAAGAGCCAGGTTGGCCTCCTTCAGGGCAGTCACCTGCTGCCCTATGGCTAGGGAAAACTTGAAACCCTGCAGAAAGAAACAAAGAAGATATGAAAACAGGAAAGGGAAACTGAACTCCACTCGGACGAACTGGAACCTAGGTGGCTCACTTGGGCGTTGAGGGGCCCGGTACAAAAGTGAGGAGCCTCCAACATGATGCTGGTCCAGAGGCTTGCTAAGGCATCAAAAAGTACTCAGCAGCTGAAATGAGGATCTAGACTCCACTCAAACGAATCGGAACCTAGGAGGCTCACTTGGGCGTTGAGGGGCCCGGTACAAAAGTTAGGAGCCTCCTACATGATGCTGGTCTAGAGGCTTGCTAAGGCATTAAAAAATACTCAACAACTGAAATGAGGCTCTAGACTCCACTCGGACGAACTGGAACCTAGGTGGCTCACTTGGGCTTTGAGGGGCCCGGTACAAAAGTGAGGAGCCTCCTACATGATGTTGGTCCAGAGGCTTGCTACGGCATCAAAAAGCACTCAGCAACTGAAATGAGGCTCTAGACTCCACTCGAATGAACCGGAACCTAAGAGGATCACTTGGGCGTTAAGGGGCCCAGTACAAAAGTGAGGAGCCTCCTACATGATGCTGGTCCAGAGGCTTGCTAAGGCATCAAAAAGTACTCAGCAGCTGAAATGAGGATCTAGACTCCACTCAAACGAATCGGAACCTAGGAGGCTCACTTGGGCGTTGAGGGGCCCGGTACAAAAGTGAGGAGCCTTCTACATGATGCTGGTCTAGAGGCTTGCTAAGGCATCAAAAAATACTCAACAACTGAAATGAGGCACTGAACTCCACTCGGACGAACTGGAACCTAGGTGGCTCACTTGGGCGTTGAGGGGCCCGGTACAAAAGTGAGGAGCCTCCAACATGATGCTGGTCCAGAGGCTTGCTAAGGCATCAAAAAGTACTCAGCAGCTGAAATGAGGATCTGGACTCCACTCAAACGAATCGGAACCTAGGAGGCTCACTTGGGCGTTGAGGGGCCCGGTACAAAAGTTAGGAGCCTCCTACATGATGCTGGTCTAGAGGCTTGCTAAGGCATAAAAAAATACTCAACAACTGAAATGAGGCTCTAGACTCCACTCGGACGAACTGGAACCTAGGTGGCTCACTTGGGCTTTGAGGGCCACAATACAAAAGTGAGGAGCCTTCTACATGATGTTGGTCCAGAGGCTTGCTACGGCATCAAAAAGTACTCAGCAACTGAAATGAGGCTCTGGACTCCACTCGAATGAACCGGAACCTAAGAGGATCACTTGGGCGTTAAGGGGCCCAGTACAAAAGTGAGGAGCCTCCTACATGATGCTGGTCCAGAGGCTTGCTAAGGCATCAAAAAGTACTCAGCAACTGAAATGAGGATCTAGACTCCACTCAAACGAATCGGAACCTAGTAAGCTCACTTGGGCGTTGAGGGGCCCGGTACAAAAGTGAGGAGCCTCCTACATGATGCTGGTCCAGAGGCTTGCTACGGCATCAAAAATTACTCAGCAACTGAAATGAGGCTCTGGACTCCACTCGAATGAACCGGAACCTAAGAGGATTACTTAGGCGTTGAGGGGCCTAGTACAAAAGTGAGGAGCCTCCTACATGATGCTGGTCCAAAGGCTTGCTAAGGCATCAAAAACTACTCAGTAACTGAAATGAGGCTCTGGACTCCACTCGGATGAACCGGAACCTAGGAGACTCACTTGGGCGTTGAGGGGCCCGGTACAAAAGTGAGGAGCCTCCAACATGATGCTGGTCCAGAGGCTTGCTAAGGCATCAAAAAGTACTCAGCAGCTGAAATGAGGATCTGGACTCCACTCAAACGAATCGGAACCTAAGAGGCTCACTTGGGCGTTGAGGGGCCCGGTACAAAAGTTAGGAGCCTCCTACATGATGCTGGTCTAGAGGCTTGCTAAGGCATAAAAAAATACTCAACAACTGAAATGAGGCTCTAGACTCCACTCGGACGAACTGGAACCTAGGTGGCTCACTTGGGCTTTGAGGGGCCCGGTACAAAAGTGAGGAGCCTCCTACATGATGTTGGTCCAGAGGCTTGCTACGGCATCAAAAAGTACTCAGCAACTGAAATGAGGCTCTGGACTCCACTCGAATGAACCGGAACCTAAGAGGATCACTTGGGCGTTAAGGGGCCCAGTACAAAAGTGAGGAGCCTCCTACATGATGCTGGTCTAAAGGCTTGCTAAGGCATCAAAAAAAATACTCAGCAACTGAAATGAGGCTCTGGACTCCACTCGGATGAACCGGAACCTAGGAGACTCACTTGGGCGTTGAGGGGTCCGGTACAAAAGTGAGGCGCCTCCTACATGATGCTGGTCCAGAGGCTTGCTAAGGCATCAAAAAGTACTCAGCAACTAAAATGAGGCTCTGGACTCCACACGAATGAACCGGAACCTTGGAGGCTTACTTGGGCGTTGAGGAGCCCAGTACAAAAGTAAGGAGCCTCCAACATGATGCTGGTCCAGAGGCTTGCTAAGGCATCAAAAAGTACTCAGCAGCTGAAATGAGTATTTGGACTCCACTCAAACAAATCAGAACCTAGGAGGCTCACTTGGGCGTTGAGGGGCCCGGTACAAAAGTGAGGAGCCTCTAACATGATGCTGGTCCAGAGGCTTGCTAAGGCATCAAAAAGTACTCAGTAGATGAAATGAGGATCTAGACTCCACTCAAACGAATCGGAACCTAGGAGGCTCACTTGGGCGTTGAGGGGCCCGGTACAAAAGTGAGGAGCCTCCTACATGATGCTGGTCTAGAGGCTTGCTAAGGCATCAAAAAATACTCAACAACTGAAATGAGGCACTGAACTCCACTCGGACGAACTGGAACCTAAGTGGCTTACTTGGGCATTGAGGGGCTCGGTACAAAAGTGAGGAGCCTCCTACATGATGCTGGTCCAGAGGCTTGCTACGGCATCAAAAATTACTCAGCAACTGAAATGAGGCTCTGGACTCCACTGGAATTAACCGGAACCTGAACCAGAACCGGAACTTAAGAGGATCACTTGGGCGTTGAGGGGTGAATCAGATTATAGCACGGTGTGTATAAAACTAATCTAGAGGGGGGGGGGTGAATAGATTTTAATCGTTATTACCCAATTTTCGCATATATGTTAATATTACGAAAATGCCCCTAACTAGTCAATATAAATATCAAGTGTAATAAGTGCGGAATTATAAATGACACAAGATATTTACGTGGAAACCCTCACGAGAAAAACCACGGGCTTTTATGTGCGCCACGCATGAACCTCGAATCCACTAATTGAAATGATTACAACCTAATCCCGGTTTTATGATCTAATCTCGATCAATAATCATCACAACTACCTAATCCCGGTATAAGTGGACCTAGTCCGATTGCTTGTGATTTAAGCTACCTAATCCCGATAGCAACACAAGACTTAATTCTCTAAGAAGAGATAATACAACCTAAGTGAATATATGAAATATCCAAAAATGCAATTAGAGCTAGGTAACCCTATATGCTTATCTAGGATGATGATTTTGCAATTAATTCAATCTTAGATATCAAAAGCTAGATGACATGTCAAATAACTTAGCTAAACATAGATTATAAAAACCTAGATAGCTATCAAAATACAACACTCAATCATGTCAACACAACAATCTCTATTTTGTATCTAGAATATATTCTAAGAACATACAAATAATACAAGAGATGCCTTGATAAATAAAACACTAATTATAAATGATAATAGTGAAGAACATGCCAAAGGAAGTGTGTTGACCAAGACCCATGCAAGTAAACATCCTAACTATGCTAGAAAATGCTTAGATGATATTTTGATGCATATTAAAATGGGTTTTGAGAGTTAAAGACAAGTTCTTGAGAGTTTCTCTCTTGAAGATATTTGTCTTTCAAAAGTGTGTTGTTGGTCAATGAAGAAGAAAGCAAATATATATATGTTTAAACGTGCATAGTATATATATTTATATAATCTGTGCATTTTTTTCTTTGCAGACCTAATACATATATATATATATATATATATATATAATATATTTATATTTGAGACAACCCACCAAAACGCACAGCATTTGGATCATAAAAGAGAAAACAATTCAATTAAGAATAATCCAGTGAGGTGGGCTCACGTGAGAGAAAATAAGGAGTCAAATGAATTGACAAGTCAACTCCACTCATGCATCATGCACACACAACACAAACAAGCTCACATGTAACATCTCACATACAATAAAATACCCTTAACAAAACAAAAATCAAAACGCAAATCAGGTGAGGCCGTGTGTGTCCCGTGTGTGCAACGCAAACAGAGAGCAAGTTTAGGCGTGGGGAGCCCGTGGCTCACACGCCACCCCTTGCTTGGAGTGGCTATCATGCCACTAAGCCGGCTTCGGTCCCGAGCGTTCTTCAGTCCAGTTGACCTCGAACCTCGGAATTCAATTCTGTCTTCGGAATATAGACCCAGACTCAATCATAAATATGAAAAATTATATAACTTTCCACTCTAAGCTCGAAATTGAATTTCGGTTTCCGATAAAAAACATGGAATGTCCCAAATGTCTCGGAAATCATCCGAAACGTATAGACAAGTCTCCGAATCGCTTAGAACTCATATATGAACAAATCCACACATATGCAATGTATGTTAAGGAAGGAAGTGCAAGTGTGGAATGTGACATGTGAAGAGAGTGCACACATATGCAATGTATGTTAAGTGTGTGTGTGCATTTAAATCTCTTCAAAGAAAACTAAGCACATAGAAATTTACCTTTGGTGCTTAACAATGATTGAGGTCTTCAAAGGGCATTGAACTTGAACCTAATATCTATGCTACCCTTACAATGAACCTCAATTGTGGTTTGTCCACGAAATGAGCCAATCAACAAATGAGACCTTACAAGGGGCCTAGTACAAAAGTGAGGAGCCTCCTACATCATGCTGGTCCAAAGGCTTGCTAAGGCATCAAAAAGTACTCAGCAACTGAAATGAGGCTCTGGACTCCACTCGAATGAACAGGAACCTTGGAGGCTCACTTTGGCGTTGAGGGGCCCGGTACAAAAGTGAGGAGCCTCCTACATGATGCTGGTCCAGAGGCTTGCTAAGGCATCAAAAAGTACTCAACAACTAAAATGAGGTTCTGGACTCCACTCGGATGAACCGGAACCTAGGAGACTCACTTGGGCATTGAGGGGCCCGGTACAAAAGTGAGAAGCCTCCTACATGATGCCAGTCCAGAGGCTTGCTAGGGCATCAAGAAGTACTCAGCAGCTGAAATGAGGCTCTGGACTCCACTCTGACTAATCGGAACCTAGAAGGCTCACTTGGGCGTTGAGGGGCCCGGTACAAAAGTGAGGAGCCTCCTACATGATACCGGTCCAGAGGCTTGCTATGGCATCAAAAAGTACTCAGCAACTGAAATGAGGCTCTGGACTCCACTCTGACTAATCGGAACCTAGAAGGCTCACTTGGGCGTTGAGGGGCCCGGTACAAAAGTGAGGAGCCTCCTACATGATACCGGTCCAGAGGCTTGCTATGGCATCAAAAAGTACTCAGCAGCTGAAATGAGGCTCTGGACTCCACTCAGACGAATCGAAACCTAGGAGGCTCACTTGGGCGTTGAGGGGCCCAGTACAAAAGTGAGGAGCCTCCTACATGATGCTGGTCCAGAGGCTTACTAAGGCATGAAGAAGTACTCAGCAGCTGAAATGAGGCTATGGACTCCACTCGGACGAATCGGAATCTAGGAGGCTTAGTTAGGCATTGAGGGGCCCGATACAAAAGTGAAGAGCCTCCTACATGATGCTGGTCCAGAGGTTTGCTAGGGCATCAAGAATTACTCAATAGCTGAAATGAGGCTCTGGATCCACTCGGACGAATCGGAACCTAGGAGGCTCACTTGGGCGTTGAGGGGCCCGGTACAAAAGTGAGGAGCCTCCTACATGATGCTGGTCTAGAGGCTTTGATGTTTAAAATCGTGTTATAAAAACCTAACTCGCAAGTGCACAAATCGTGAGATAAGTACAGCGACAAGTAGGGATCGTTCCCACGAGGAAAAATGATTTACTAGTTGTAACTAATTCTAATTAAAGCTAAGCAATTAATAGTATCCAGAGATTTTGATTGATTGATTGATTGATTGATTTAGAACAAAATTATCTAAGAAAGCAATTAACAAGAATATGTGAATGTGATTAAGAGGTGAGAGAACTAGGTTATCAATGCTCCCCAACTATGTTTACTCAATGCTTCGAATTGAATTTGATAAAAGATGTAACTCAAGTTAAGGGTTCGTTCTTATCTTATTTATGATTGTTACCATATGATCCTAGGATGAATCAAGTATCCTCAATCCTAATTTACCCATAGATCAATGGCGCAAACTACAACCGAGAACCCATTAAGTGCAAGAACTAAAGAACCAAAACCTACTTGCATAGATCAATGCTAAGATCAGTTTTACCCATTCAATTGAATATTAATTAAGGTTACGTGTAGATCAACACTCTAAACTTAATTGTTTAATTATCAAAACCCTAGATTCATATCAGCGTATGATCATGCATTAACACAAATAAAGAATTAAGACTTAGAATGAATTGAATGAATCAGAACTTGAATTAAGAAAATATAGTCAATTCTAACAAAGAGTATTCATAGAGGTTCACATTGACTCCCTAGTATTAGAAACAAAAAGACAAGAGTAAGAGATGATAAAACCCATTGAAAAGCTTCAACAAATTCTTCAAATCATCGATGTTGAAATCTCCTTTGTCTTCGAATCTTCTATGCGTAAGATGAATGAGGGAATTTGTGTGATGAGTTGTTGTGTATCTGAAAGAGACCAAAAGAATGCCAGAGAGCCCCAAAACCTATTAAACTCTCCATATATATAGCTCCCAGATCCGAGACATGAAAAGACACCTTACGTCAGGCGGAAAAGCCAAACCGCTACCATTACCGCTGCCAAAGCCGCTGCGGTATGGCAGTGGTCTTGACGAAATACGGACAACCGCTGCCACAATGTGAGCGGTCCGGCAGCGGTCTTGACAGCGAACACCACTGATGTTGGAACGCTGCTAACCTGCTACCAATTAATTAGGAGTGGTTTTTGACCTCATATTTTGGCCTTTTTCTAGAAAGTCCTTGGAATCTTCTGAAATAGCACTTTTTACCTGATATTCTTCAAACTATTCAGCTGGATCCAAAATCCTGAAAATGCTCAAACACACACATTAAATCCCAAAAAGACTCGAGAAACAAGCAATTGATTGGAGGAATGGGGATAAAAAACATATACAATAAATGACCGATCAGGCTTGCTAAGGCATCAAAAAGTACTCAGCAACTGAAATGAGGCTCTGGACTCCACTCAGATGAACCGGAACCTAGGAGGCTCACTTGGGCGTTGAGGGGCCCGGTACAAAAGTGAGGAGCCACTGGTCTTCTACCGGTCATGCTTCATTCCCAAATGGACAGCCCGTAATGCTTTATTTCCAAAATCCCGCGCAGAAATTGTAGGCTGACCTTTAGGTAGTAAAATGGCCATAACTCATTGTAGAAAACTCGAAATCACGAACCGTAAAATTCTTTAGAAAGCTAACTTCCGTACCTTTCCAACCATATAGGACTCGAAACCTAGTTCTTTCTGAGATGATACAGTTTAATTCTTAAAGTTGACCCATCAGCAGTAGAAATTCTCAAGCTTGATCGAAAATCTTCTGAATTGCTTCCGATTATCTCCTAGGACTTGAATAGCTGAGAACTAGGAGCGTTTGAAGAGTGCTTACGGTGACATGAGGGGATCCGTACGTATAAGTGCAAATCTGGTAGATCTACTGGGTAGAAGCTCTACCGGTACCGGAGTAAATCTGCTATAAGGAAGCAGGATGGGTGCAGCTCTGCTGCATTGGAGCTCGAAGTGTATCGGAGCAGATCTGTTGGATAGGAGATCTACCAGTAGTGGAGCGGCTATAGAGGAGCTTTACAAGTATATGAGCAAGCTTGATGCATTGGGGCGGCATAGGATACCAGCTCCACTAGGAGCCCCATACATCATATTTGCTCCACATCAAACAAAAGTCGTCAAATGACAAAGTGAGCACCATTCGTGGTGCACATGCAGTATATACAAATATAGATAATGGGTATACCACATGAATAATGTGCCATGAATAATGAATCAGTCACCTTAATAGTAGAAGGTTGAGCTTGCATGGCAATAAATAAATTAGATCCTATGGATCTACATCATGATGCACTCCATATGTTCAACATATTTAAGTGGCAACATATATTGGGCGAAAATATCAATCAATCATAGCAGGATTCCATGCAATCTTTTTTTATATAATTACAATGGTAATAATGGAACTAGTAGGGCGAAATAAAGTATCATGGCATCATAGCATCATGGTATAAACATGAAGTGAATATAGCAGTGGAATGCGTTAAATCGCATGTAACATGATAATATGTAAGGGATAGAGAAACATACGCTCATGTAGAGACAAGGAAGCCACATTGGTCTAGTGAACTTCCCACCGACGGGGCCAAAATGTTAACCAAAAATTCGCTCTGGGTGAGGAATTTCAATTAACACCCTCAAACTGCTACCTGGTAGGCTGCAGCAGGGTAGAGGTACCTCTAGGTACCATCGTTTTGTACGAGTGAAATATCCAGAGTAAGATGTAATAGGTGGGAGAAAAAATCACCCTGCCCGTCGGGGTGATTTGCAGCATGTCATGCGAATAGGCGGATAAGAGAGCTTGGACCAACGGGGTCGGAATCGAACTCACATACATGCATAGTAAAAGAGATAGAAGGGTGAATGACAACTGTTTTGGTAGAAGGTGGACTGGCCAAGGGGGAAAAAGCATCACGTATGATCATATGCTGAAAAACCCCTAGGTAGTATCCGGTGGAGAGAGATCCTTTATATATTTATCAATAAGGCGTGCTCCGGGGAGCTTACACAAGCAGGAGAATTATACAACATAAGTGCTCCAGAGAGCTTACAATAATAGGTGGGCGTAGGCCCTTTTATGAAATCAGTAGAAAAGAAGAAGAAGCCGAAGATCCCTCTTTCAATAAAGAGCTTTGTCATATTTGTAGGTGTTAACCGCCTTTTTTGGCAGGGATCCAAAGAAGAATTTTCCATCCATGCCAATGTTATTTGATTGTTGAAAGAATGAACCTAGGGTCTTGAGGATCCCGCTACCACAGTATCCCGCAGTACCCCGTTCTTGGTACCCGGTATCCTGCACCTGATACCCGGTTCCCGGTTCCCGGTTCCCTGCACCTGGTACCCCATTCTCCAAGCACCTCCCAAGCACCTAACATAGAAGGCATCAACAAGGGAGGTCGTAATGCACCATCTGTTAGATTACCAAGGAAGAAAAAGATCAAGCTACAATAACAGAATGAATACGACAACATTTAAGTAAACAAAGAAATTGCCTTGTTCCCGCCATTCAAGAGTCTCATTCAAAAGTGGAGTCAACTCTTTCAGTTCTAAAAGGAATCACTTGATTCTAGGGAATCAATCCCACGATCTCCTCACCTATTATCGTGGAACACCCCGTGAATTGCTAGGTCATTAGACCGAATTTAGGGGAGTGAACATCAAGAAATAAAACCTATATATATGACATGACATTCGACATAAAAGGGGAGCTCCTTCTTCTCCAAAAAAAAAGACATGCGGTTTCTTCCCCAATAGGGAGGTTCGGCTTCTTCTTCTTTTCTACAGATTTCAGAAAAGGGCCTACGCCTGCCTATTTTGTAAGCTCTTTGGAGCATTTATGTTGTATTACTCTCCTACTTGTGTAAGCTCTCCGGAGCACGCCTTATTGATAAATATATAAAGGATCTCTCTCCACCGGATACTACCTAGGGGTTTTTTAGCATATGATCATACGTGATGCTTTTTCCCCCTAGGCCAGTCCACCTTCTACCAAAAGAATTGTCAATCTCCCTTCTATCTCTTTTATTATGCATGTACATGAATTAGACTCTGACTCCGTTGGCCACCTATTCATATGACGTTCCACATACAAAGAAGGGGAAAGAACCTCCAGACTAGCAAGAAGAACCGAGGTGGTCTCACCTTTCACGACCACATCTACATCATTGAAGAGCGCATATCCACCCCCCATACTTGCTTGCTATCCGGGTAGGGGAATACAAAGGAGATCCAAAAAAAAGTACCAGACACTGGGTGCGAGGTACGGGGTACAGCGTACCGGGTACAAGATTCGTCGTCATCCTACTACTATATCCCACACTCAGTCGATTTGTAGGAATCAGCGGGGTATCGAGCTACTAGGTATCCCGCTAGCCTAGATCTATCCTGATCTGGGTCCCCCATAAATCGTTAATTAGAATTTTCACCCCGGTGACAAATTTTGGTTAACAATAGGTTCTAATTCTTGTTGCCCACTCCATCAATTTAGATAATCAATCAACAATTATAGGAACACTTATTTGGCATTGATTGAGTTGAATATTCTCTCATTAATGACATTATGAATGGCCATTAAAGAGTTGATTATCTTCATTAATATGGTTGATCATCTCCATTAATAGGGTTGACTATCTCCATTAATGGCGTTATGAATGGCCGGAGAGGTTAACCTTTCTTGTATTTGAATGCTGGCGTATATTGTCCTTCTTGTAGCATGGTTCTGGTCTTCCTTGGTAATCTGGCAGATGGTGTACGAAGACCTCTCTTGTTGACGCCTTCTATGCTAAGTGGTTGGAAGGTGCTTGGAGGACCGGTCCGAGTGTAGGGTACCAGGTACTAGGCGCGGGATACGGGGTACCAAGTGCTGTAGCGAGATCCTCAGGACCCTGGGTTCATCCTTTCGACAATCAAATGACCTTGGCATGGATGGAAAATTCTTCTTTGGACCCCTGCCAAAAAAGGCGGTTAACAGAGTCCATTGGGCTTTTCTTGTCCATTTCTTGTGTGCACAAGTTCAAATTGCACCAAATGGACGTCAAGAGTGCCTTTCTCAATGGCTTCTTGCAAGAGGAAGTGTTTGTTGAACAACCCAAGGGGTTTGTGGATGCACACCACCCCAACCATGTCTATCGCCTCAAGAAGGCTCTATATGGGTTGAAACAAGCACCGAGGGCTTGGTATGAGCGCCTCACTCAATTTCTTGTTGACAATAACTACATAAGGGGTAGTGTTGACAAGACTCTATTCATCAAGAAAGACAAGGATGAGCTCTTTATAGCTCAAATCTATGTTGATGATATAGTGTTTGGCTCCACCAACAACACCAAGGTCCAACAATTTGTTGATGTTATGTCTCATGAATTTGAGATGAGTCTTGTTGGTGAACTAAGTTACTTCCTAGGTTTGCAAATTAGGCAATTAGATGATGGGATCTTCATTACCCAAGCCAAATATGCCAAAAACCTAGTGAAGAAGTTTGGTCTAGAAAATGCCAAACATTGTGATACACCCATGAGTACCACTTTGAAGCTTAGTAAGGATGCAAGTGGAAAAAGTGTGGAACAAACTCTATATCGAGGCATGATAGGTAGCTTGCTTTATTTGACCGCAAGTAGGCCCGATATCTCTTTTAGTGTTGGTGTGTGTGCGAGGTACCAAGCGGATCCTAAGGAGTCCCATCTCTCTTCCGTAAAGAGAATCATTCAATATGTGAATGGGACATCCAATTATGGGATTTGGTACTCAATTGACATTAATGCTAGTCTTGTAGGCTTTAGTGATGCGGATTGGGCAGGAAATTGCGATGATAGGAAGAGCACATTGGGTGGTTGCTTCTTTCTAGGCAACAACTTGGTGTCTTGGTTTTGCAAGAAGCAAAACTCGATTTCCTTGTCCATGGCCGAGGCCGAGTACATAGCTGCGGGGAGTGGATGCACACAACTCCTATGGATGAAGCAAATGCTAGTAGACTACGGATTCAACCAAGGTACACTCACTCTCTTTTGTGATAATATGAGTGCTATAAATATTTCCAAGGATCCGGTACAACACTCTAGAACTAAGCATATTGACATCCGCCATCATTTCATTAGAGAGCTTATTGAAAATAAATGCATAGTACTTGACCATGTAGGTACTAATGATCAACTTGCGGACTTATTTACTAAACCCTTAGATGTTACTCGATTTAAAACACTTAGCAGATCTATTGGGATATGTCTTGTGGAGTGATGTGATTTGTGATTGACCCCATATGGGGAACTCAAGCAAAGAGAGCTATTTGCATTCTTGTCACTTGCAAAAATTTGAAATATCTTATGCTTCTTCTTTTAATTGCTTGAGTAAGCTTGGTTGCACATATATATATATATATGTTTTCAATTCAATAAGTGTGAACCTTGCTTGTTTACAATCCATGTCATATTTATGTCCAAACATGCATTTTTGGACTAGGAGATTTACATAGGAAGTATGATTTGAATGACCTATAGTTATCTCCATGACATGATGATTCTTGTATAACATGCTAATGTTAAATGAAAAAGCATGAAATTCAAATAACATGCTCAAATGAAAAAGCATGAATTGATGATTGCAATATAAATGCAAAACTTGTGTGAAAAGGACTTATGAGACTCAAAATGAATAAAGGATCTTGTATCCGTTCAAAGGATCTAAAAAATCCAATTGTCTCTCTTTCTTTATTGGTTGAACATGGCTACCATCATACGGATATCTTATCCGGAAAAATCAAATAGGGTGCAAAGTCACTCATGCCATGTTTCGCTTATAAAGTTGTGTAGGGAAAAATAGCAGTACACGCAGCGGAAGCGAGACTAAAAAGGGATTTAGTATGTTTTAAAATTTTTCCTTTGATGAACCTTAACCCTTTAAATTAATTAAACATACATATAAAGTAACAAAAAGTAGAATACCTTTTGTCGGGTGATCCGATTGACTTACGTCGATGGTAATCCGCAAGATCTTCAATCCTAGCACGAACGTGAATCACCTAGGAGCGTGGTCTCCCTTTTCTTTGAATTGCGTACCTGAGAATGGATAAACAAACTTTCTTTTTCTTTTTGTTAGTCACAAAACAACCAAAAGACTACAAAGATTATTCCGGTCACTTTTGAGTTCTCAATCTAATGATCGAAACTCGCGTGAACCTAATTCGATGTTGTACACACAAGCTTATTGATGAACAAGCAATTAGTGTACTATCAAAAGAATAATCTCTTCTCTCTTTTTTGTCTTGGCAGAATAATCAAACACTTTTCTATGAGTATGAGAAGAAGAAGAAATTGATCCAGTAAACACTCTCAGGGGTGGCCGAACCCTATAGCTTGTATTATATAGGGTGGCCGAATTTTACTTCTCCTTTCCTTTAGGGTTGCCGAAATCTACATGTGATTATATTAGGGTTGGCCGAAAATCCTCTACAAAAAGGATTTGTGCTTTACCCTAATTCCCATCAACTTTAGACTCCTAACCCTAATCCAACTCATAAGTGTTTTTATTCTTTTAATTGACTTAATAAAAGACTTTCCTATTTGATTAAATAAATAAAACTTATTATTTATTTTCTTACCAAATAAGTCTTTTACTTTTAGTATACTACTACGAATAGTATAACTCTAGGAAATATATTTCCTGATCAGAAAATATTTTGTTTCTTAATTAAATAATTAAATAATTAATTAATAAATTAATTAATTCTCATTTAATCAAACAATAAAATAAAATAATATTTTTGACTAATTACATAGCCTTGCCACCCCACATCATATATATGGGCCAAATATTATTTTCTTATTTATTTAATCCATTGGACTTTAAATAAAAAGCCCACATGTGAACCAGACCCATTCTTACTAAAAGAAACAAGCCCACATGCCTTTTATTAATATATTAATATAATTGATCAGCCCATTAAACAGATAATGTGCAAATTATATTCTGAATATATTAAATGCAATTCTAGATGGACCCATAAATTGGTCCGGTAGAATATATCAAGTGATCCATGCAAGTCCGTGTGGATTGGGGATCTTGATGGGCTATCTAAATTTAAGCTTCAATAGACATAACCTAATCACAATCAATAAATGATTCACTTAGGTCCGATCCATTAATTTTAACTCATTCCATTAAAGAGCTAAAATTGAACTCTCAAATAAAGATAGAACAAGAAGATGTTCCTCATTCATACCCTAGACAATCATGTTGGAGATAATGTATCCTCGTGATTAATATCAGTAAACGCCAAGAGTTCATAGACCGCCTATAACTCTCCAAGTTACCATATTTACTCATATGACCACGTTTTGAACTTGGATATTTTGACTTGTCCAGAAGCCATGTTTTCAATAGTCACTATCGAAAACTCAACGTTGAGATTTAATATCCAGTTACCTCAAAACATCCATATGATGATATTATACTCTCATTTAATAAATGGAGCCACGATGTCCATATCTATAAATGAAATCCTCTATCGATTAACAAATAAATATCACCAAACTATCGAGGACAGACTATGCTATATAATCGTACTCATTGATAACTCAAATGATATCACTTGCAACCATAAGTCCATCATTTATCTCAGGATTAAGATAGACTCTCCGATTGTCCTGATAATGAAAAGACTATTATCTATTGACGGTTCTAGATAAAGCTTTTCATTGTGATCCTGTTCAATGCACCCAGTGCACTAGATTCTTTTACTCGAAGACACTCCGATGATTTTAGACTCATCATATCTCATTTGATCCCACTCAAATGCTAGCAAAAGAATTCTACAACTTTAACAAGATAAAGGTGCCCAACCTTTAACTTAAGTTGTGAACATTATTCAAGACTAACTAAAGAATTGTGTCTACCTCATACATATCCAGATGTACGAACAATTCTTCTTTTCTCATAGTCTTTAGACCTTATGATTATTTACTTTGACAATTATAATATTAAACTATAAATGCTGTAAGATTTGTTAAACCAGAAATCACTTTATTAATATGAAAAAAATTGTTAATTACAACATTACACTCTTGCTATTGAGCATAATCCAAACAATCTCCCACTTGCGCTATAGCAAATGTGTCATATCTCTCATGCCCATGTTCTCTAGATGCCCTTCGAAACTCTTCTAAGGTAGAGCCTTTGTGAAGGGATCTGCTAGATTTTCTGCTGACGCGATTTTGGTAATCGTCACGTCACCCCTTTGAACAATCTCCCTTAAAAGATGATACTTTCTTTCAATGTGTTTTCCTCTCTTGTGACTTCTTGGTTCTTTCGAATTAGCCACTGCTCCACTGTTGTCACAGTAGATAGTGATCTGCTTATTCGCACTAGGAACCACTTCCAAGTCTATCAAGAATTGGCGAAGCCAAATAGCCTCTTTGGCAGCGTCGCATACAGCAACATACTCAGTTTCCATGGTGGAATCAGCAATACAAGATTGCTTGATACTCCTACATATGACTGCTCCTCCTCCAATAGTAAACACAGCCCCTGATGTGGATTTTCTGGAGTCAGAATCTGATTGGAAATCAGAATCTGTATACCCAACGTGAATTAAATCCCCTCCAGAGTATACAAGCATATTATCTCTCGTTCTCTTGAGATACCTGAAAATATGCTTGACTGCCGTCCAGTGATCAGGACCAGGTTTCGATTAAAACCTGCTAACTATGCGAATAGCAAAACAAATATCTGGTCTAGTGCAGAGCATTGCATACATGAGACTTCCAACTACCGAGGTATATGGAACTCTACTCATGAATTGCTCTTCATGCTCATTCTTAAGAACTTGTTCCTTAGAAAGTTTGATTCCATGTCTGAAAGGTAACATACCTTTCTTGGAATCCTGCATGGAAAACCTAGACAAGATCTTGTCTATGTATGAAGCTTGGGATAATGCAATCATTTTATTCTTTCTATCCCTTATTACTTGGATACCTAGAATAAAACTTGCTTCTCCTAAGTCCTTCATATCAAATTGTTTTGCTAACCATTCTTTTACTGATGTCAATACACCTACATCGTTTCCAATGAGTAGTATATCATCAACATAAAGAATCAGGAAAACCAACTTGTCACCCTTAATCCTTTTGTATACACAAGGTTCGTCAAAATTCTGAATAAATCCAAAACCTTTCACAGCTTGATCGAACCTTATATTCCAGGATCTGGATGATTGCTTTAATCCATATATGGATTTCTGTAACTTGCATACCTTTTCCATTTGGCCCTTTTCAATGAATCCTTCTGGTTGCATCATATAGATGCTTTCGTCAAGACTTCCATTAAGAAAAGCTGTCTTGACGTCCATTTGCCAAATCTCTAGATCTAAAGATGCTACAATGGATAAGAGTATCCTAATGGATTTAAGCATGGCCACAGGAGAGAAGGTTTCCTCGTAATCGATACCATTTTTCTGTGTATAACCTTTAGCTACCAATCTAGCTTTAAAGCTTTCCACCTTTCCATCCATACCTCTTTTCCTCTTGTATACCCACTTGCACCCAATGGGTTTTATCTCTTTAGGTAAGTCTACAAGGGACCAGACTTTGTTATCGAACATGGATTCAATCTCAGATTTCATTGCCTTTTGCCAATGGCGACTATCAACATCCTCCATTGCTTCCTTATACGTGTAGGGATCATCGTCGTCCGGGAGATTCTCCACTGATTCTCCCAGACCGATGTATCTTTCGGGTTGTGTTCAAACCCTCCCACTACGACGAGGAATGGTAGGTTATTGATCTTGTGTTGGATCAGAACTTACAATTGGGTTAGGTTGTGTAACCTCTCGTGGAATTGTATCTCTTGACATCTCATTCAGGACAATTCTACTTCTAGGCACAAAATCATTCATATAGTCCTTTTCCAGAAATTTAGCATTTGTTGAAACAAATACTTTAAGATCTGAAGGACTATAGAAATAATATCCTTTTGTTTCTTTTGGATACCCTACAAATATACATGTTTCCAAATGGGACTCCATCTTTTCTGTCTTTCCTTGTAACACATGCGCAGGACAACCAAATATCCTTAACTGTTGTAAACTAGGCTTGCGCCCAGTCCACAACTCATGCGGTGTTTGAGGAACAGACTTAGATGGTACATCGTTTAGAATGTATATAGCAGTTTGTAAAGCATATCCCCAAAAAGAAATAGGAAGTGTTGAATAACTCAACATAGACCTAACCATGTCTAAAAGAGTTCTATTTCTCCTTTCTGCTACCCCATTCTGTTGAGGTGTACCCGGTGCAGAAAACTGAGAAACTATCCCATTATCAATAAGATATTGCTGAAACTCACCAGATAGATATTCTCCACCACGATCAGATCTTAAGATTTTTATGTGTTTCTCAAACTGATTTTCTACTTCAGCTTTGAATGCTTTGAACGCTTTGAACATGTCGAAAGCATCCGACTTATGTCGCATGAGATACACATAGCCAAATCTCGAGTAATCATCTGTGAAGGTGATGAAGTAATTATATCCACCTTTAGCTTGAATGCTCATAGGACCATATACATCAGTGTGTATCAATCCTAAACATTCAGTGGCTCTTGTGCCTTTGGCCGAGAACGACCTTTTGGTCATTTTACCTTCCAAACAAGATTCACAAGTTGGTAGATCATCAACCTTTAAGTCACTTAAAGGTCTATCACATACCAATCTTTTAATCCTATTAAGGTTAATATGACCCAGGCGTAAATGTCATAGGTATCGGCGGTCTTGACCGCATAATTGCTTCAGACCAATTTGGACTGAAACGGCGGTTTCATTCGACGGCTAGGCCACCGATCACCAACAATGGTGAAAACCAAGGAGAAGCCAAGGGCATTCTCCATAGGCGGTCTTCACGCAAAACCAAGCACTCATTAGTGCAACGGTGGACGTTTCCGAGCAATGTCGGGAAACGAATTATAAAGCACATATACACACAACAAGATATATCAACCAAAGTGCTAGTGTGTAAAGTGACATGTGAAGAGTATGCACACAAAAATAAGCAAATATGCAATCATAGCAAGAATGCTAAGTGTGTGTGTGCTATTAATTCTCTTCAAAGAAAATCAAGCACAAAAGATTATACATTTGGCGTGCTTGTATCTTGAGGTCATGGAAGGGCCTTTGATCTTCAACCTTAAACACTTAGACTACCCTTACATTCAAAACCTCAACATGTGGTTTGACCACGAAATAAGCCAATTAACAAAACGGGAATCCTTACAATCTCCCCCTTTGGCTATTTCGTGACAAAACCACCACTCACATTGATTCCTCACAACAAAATAAACCTATGGGTCAAAGAAGATTTTCTACAATACAAAGAGATATATAAAAATAAAACTTGAAGTCTTCAATCTCTTGTAGAACAATCATTCCCTGAAACAAGGTTTCTAAACTTTCCAAAACAAGAAAAGGTGAAATGAATCAAGTGAGATTAAAACAAGCATTTGCATATATAAAAAAATTAAGCACAACATCATGCAATGTTTGTGTATGCAATGCTCCCCCTCCAAGGGTTACTCCCCTCAATAAATATTCTCCCCAATGTGTACAATTGCTACAACAATTTGCTGTAAGGATTCCCGTTTTGTTGATTGGTTTATTTCGTGGTCAAACCACATGTTGGGGTTTTGAATGTAAGGGTAGTCTAAGTGTTTAAGGTTGAAGATCAAAGGCCCTTCCATGACCTCAAGATACAAGCACGCCAAAGGTATAATCTCTTGTGCTTGGTTTTCTTTGAAGAGAATTAGTAGCACACACACACTTAGCATTCTTGCTATGATTGCATATTTGCTTATTTTTGTGTGCATACTCTTCACATGTCACTTTACACACTAGCACTTTGGTTGATATATCTTGTTGTGTGTATATGTGCTTTATAATTCGTTTCCCGACATTGCTCGGAAACGTCCGCGCTTGCACTAATGAGTGCTTGGTTTTGCGCGAAGACCGCCTATGGAGAATGCCCTTGGCTTCTCCTTGGTTTTCACCATTGTTGGTGATCGGCGGTTATGATCGGCGGCCTGGCCACCGTTCATACCTGATCGATTTTAATCTCTCGGTCTAATTCGGCGGTTGGATCGGCGGTCACGAAACCGCCGAATGAAACCGCCGTTGATGCTCTGTTCTTCACGAGCTCAATTCGGCGGTCGTGATCGGCGGCCTGGCTGCCGATTGAAACCGCCGAACGGTGCGTTTCAGGGGCAAAATTGTCTTTTCACATGCCCAATTCTTGATGTCTATAAATATCTTATTTTCTCATTCTCTGATTAAGCTTCTTGAGCAATTAGAACCCTAAACTTTCAAGAGAGATTTTTGAGAAAAAATCAAATCAAGAACTCAACTTTAAACACTCAAATCAAATCCCTTTTGCATCAAATTTCATATTTGATCTTTTATACCTTCATAGAATTGATCCATGCATGGTTTTGAATCATCACATCTTATTTGGTATGTTCTTCACTAATTTCATATTACTTTAGTGTTTTTCATATTAATACATCTCTTTAATTACTTGTATGCTTTTGATTATATGCTAGATATAAGTTAGAGATTATTTGTGATGAAAATGATTGAGTGTTGATTGTGATAGCTAATTAGGTTTTTAATTAATCTTGATTAGCTAAGCTATTTGACATGTCATCTAGCCATTTATATCTAGGATTGTTTTAATTGCAAAATTATTATCCTAGATAAGCATATAGAGTAACCTAGCTCTAATTTGCATTTTGAATATTCATACATATTCACTTAGGTTGTTTCTCTTCATTGAGAAGTAAGTCTTGGGGCTAAGAGTGCTTAGGCCTCAAGCAAATTGGAATATGGTTGCTAATAAAGGCCCCGCTGGGTAGAAGTGAGGGGTTACAGACCGGAGTGTTAGACGAGGTCTACATATGTTGTAAACTTCATTTCAATTAGTGATTTCAAGTTCTGAGTGTGGCGCACTATACAGCCCGTGGTTTTTCCCAGTGGTTGGGTTTCCACGTATATATCAAGTGTTATTTAAATTCCGCACTATATTACACTTGCTTGTATTTTTGATTAGTAGGGGCATTTTCGTAAAATTGACTTGCATGCGAAAATTGGGTAATAATAGTTAAAATCTATTCACCCCCCCCCCCCCCCCCCCCCCTCTAGCTTTATATATATAACACACATTGAGAACTTACAATTGGTATCAGAGCGGGTTCCTAGATATACTTAGGTGATCCTAGCTCATTTTAGGTGTGTTTTGCATTTGTGTGATTTGTGCTCATTCATACATTTTGCATTCATTTGAATTCATTCATTACATACAATGAGTGGATACGGTGGCAACCATGAGGGTGCTTCAAGCACACGGCCTCCCCTCCTCACCGGCATAAATTACTCCCAATGGAAAGGGAAGATGGAGGCATATGTGTGTCAAATCCATGATAGGGCATGGATGGCCATTGAAGATGGATATTCGCCTCCTATGATGACTCCCACGGGTGGAGGAGAAGAAGTGCTCAAGCCTAAGGCACAGTGGACACAACCCGAGTTTGAGTTGTCCAAGTGGAATCAAAAGGCGTGGCACGCCCTTATATGTGTAGTGGACGAAAATCAGTACAAACTGATTCAGAACACTAAGATAGCCAAGGAGGCATGGGACATCTTAGAGGTTGCACACGAGGGAACCAAAGTAGTGAAGGACTCCAAACTTCAAGTAGTCCAAACACAATTTGAGACATTTAGGATGGAGGAGAATGAGTGCTTCAACGACTTCGAGATTAGGTTGATGGACATTGTCAACCAAAGTCATCAACTTGGTGACCCTTACTCGGATAGAAGGATCAAGCAAAAGATAATGAGATCGCTTCCCGAGAGGTTTTAGTCTAAGGTGACGGCTCTAGAAGAAAATAGTGATTTTAAGGACATGAAGCCGAGCGAGGTAATAGGTAGACTTCTCGCCTACGAGTCTAGGAAGGGTCCTAGCTCCACTCATTCAAAGAAGTAAAAAGGAATTGCTTTGAGTGCTTCTAAGGTAGGGAAGGAGGAGAAAGGTGACTTGGACGAAGACATGATTTTGATGCTTCAAAGATTCAAGAAATTTGTCAAGTTCGAGAAGCGTGGCTTTGGATCCAAAGGCCAAGAATTGAAGAAAAGGGTTCCTTTCAAGAAGGTTGAGCCTAGGCAAGAGAATAGCGAAAGGAAAGGGATCCAATGCTATGAGTGTGGCGGCATAGGTCATATCTCACCCGATTGTGGGAATTTGAAGAACAAGAAAGAAAAAATGATGGTCACCACTTGGAGTGAAAGTGATGACTCCGGAGAGGGAGATAAGTCATCAAGTGATGATAAGCTTATCAATAACTTCAAGGCATTGGGTGCCACTTGTGAAGAAAATGAAGTTGTTGGTAAGAATTCCGTTGCTAGTGATCCCATAGAAGAGAAAGTCGAAGAAGTAGCTCTAGAGGAGATAGTTGTTGCTTCACATTGGGATATGGCACTTATTGACTCAAGAGATCAAGGTGAAGGTCTTGATGAGGATATTGGATCCATAGGAGAGGAGAAGAGTCTAGAAGATGACACTAGTGGAGATGACTCCTTATCCAACTCTACAAATGGAAATGTATAGAATATGGATGTGCATGACTTTATAGTCAATGTTGAAAGCTCCATGAAGAAGAAAGATAGATTTCTAAGGATTTTAGAGGAAGAAAATCTAGAGCTTTCAACATACAATGACCTCTTAAAGAAGCAAGTGGAGAAGATGGATCTTAAGGACAACTTTGAAAGTTTTGAAAGCTCTAAGTTAAAGAATGAAAAAGAGATTCAAAGGTTAAAGGAAGAACTACTTAGGCTTTCAACACAAGTGGACCACTTGAATGATGAAGTGGTAAGATCCATGGTGGAAGAAGACAAGCTAAAAGATGAGCTAGCTTTGTCTAAGAGGAATGAAGAGGGTTTGAAGAGAGAGCTTGTTGAAGCCAAAGAGTCATTGACTAGAATGACCACAAGCACCAAGAAGCTTGACAACATACTTGGTGCAGGAAAAAGCCCTTGTGACAAAAGAGGTCTTGGATTCGAAGTGAGCAAGGATTGCTCTATTCCTAAGAAGACCATCTTTGTGAAGAGTTTGGGTAAGATAGAAGCGTCACTGGTGCAAACTCCTAGGAAGAAGTTAGAACTAGGACAATGTTCGAAAAATACACAAATGAAGGTGGTGAAAGCAAGACAACCCCAAGCTCAACGGATTAGAGCCTCTCGAGTCAACTCTCCTCAACAAATGACTCACTATGAAAAGAGGCAAAACATGCTACCTCATCCAAGGAGGCAACCCATTCCGGTTCAACAACATAGAAGACATGAACCGGCTCAACACCAAAGGAGACATCAAATGCATGATGAGTCTCCAATGACTTCACAAGGACATGGTATGAATTCTTACTTTGTACCAACTTGTCATTATTGTGGTGTTTATAGGCATATTAGGCCTAAGTGCTTTAAGTACATTAAGCATTGTAGGATTAATAGCATGATAGATAAAAAGAGGCTAAGAAAAGCCCACTTGCATGAGCCTAGGAAATCCTTTGTCAATAATCCTAGGTTAGTGAATGACATGCAACCCTTGACCACTAGGAAGAAAAATGTCATATCTATGTGAGTAAGGAAAGATGAACCCGCTTGCTACGAGACTAACAATTCTCAAATAGGTTCATCCAAGTCAAATGGACTTGGGAGGTCCATAGGACCTCATGACCTTCATTGATGAAGGTTGATACTAACCCCATATGGGGAACTCAAGCAAAGAGAGCTATTTTTGCATTCTTGTCACTTGCAAAAAAAAATTTGAAAAATCTTATGCTTCTTTGTTGATTGCTTGAGTAAGCTTGGTTGCACATATGTATATATGTTTTCAATTCAATAAGTGTGAACCTTGCTTGTTTACAATCCATGTCATATTTATGTTCAAACATGCATTTTGGACTAGGAGATTTTCATAGGAAGTATGATATGAATGACCTTTAGTTATCTCCATGACATGATGATTCTTTTATAACATGCTAATGACATATGAAAAGCATGAAATTCAAATGACATGCTCAAATGAAAAAGCATGAATTGATGATTGCAATTTTTAAATGCAAAACTTGTGTGAAAAAGCTTATGAGACTCAAAATGAATAAAGGATCTTGTATCTGTTCAAAGGAATTTATATTCCAAATTGTCTCTCTTTCTTTATTTGTTGAACATGTCTACTATCATACGGGTTTCATTCCCGGAAAAATCAAATAGGGTGCAAAGTTGCTCATGACATGTTTGACTTATAAAGATGGATATAGTTGCTCATAAATTAAAATCAATGTAAACTCTATATCCTTGCTTCTCTCATGACATTGGTGAAATTGGTTTGAATTCTTATTAGAAACCTTTGTCATTTGCTTTGCCAAATACCATTGTATTTTGGACTTGAATGCTACATGTCTTGTATGCAAAGCATGTTTTGTTTCACACATTTATTTTAAAATAAATCTCCTTGTTTCTCTCCATTTGATAGAGTTGCATAAAGTGCATTTAATGATTATGCAAATGACTTGAATGCTATCATCTCTCTTTGCTAAGTGACCCGGTTGGGGACTACTCCTTTGCCTATATCATGACAAAAAGGGGGAGTAGAATGGTGGTAAGGGGAGGTGCAAATTGTTGTAGCAATTGTGCACATTGGGGAGAATATATATTGAGGGGAGTAACCCTTTGAGGGGGAGCATTGCATACACAAACATTGCATGATGTTGTGCTTAATTTTTTATATATATGCAAATGCTAGTTTTAATCTCACTTGATTCATCTCACCTTTTCTTGTTTTGGAAAGTTTAGAAACCTTGTTTCAGGGAATGATTGTTCTACAAGAGATTGAAGACTTCAAGTTTCATTTTTTTTTTCTCTTTGTATTGTAGAAAATCTTCATTGACCCATAGGTTCTATTATGTTGTGAGGAATCAATGTGAGTGGTGGTTTTGTCATGAAATAGCCAAAGGGGGAGATTGTAATTGTAAGGATTCCCTTTAATTGATTGGCTTATTTCGTGGACAAACCACATGTTGGGGTGTTGAATGTAAGGGTAGTCTAAGTGTTTAAGGTTGAAGATCAAAGGCCCTTCCATGACCTCAAGATACAAGCACGCCAAATGTATAATCTCTTGTGCTTGGTTTTCTTTGAAGAGAATTAGTAGCACACACACACTTAGCATTCTTGCTATGATTGTATATTTGCTTATTTTTATGTGCATACTCTTCACATGTCACTTTACACACTAGCACTTTGGTTGATATATCTTGTTGTGTGTATAAGTGCTTTATAATTCGTTTCCCGACATTGTTCGGAAATGTCCGCGCTTGCACTAATAAGTGCTTGGTTTTACGCAAAGACCGCCTATGGAGAATGCCCTTGGCTTCTCCTTGGTTTTCACCATTGTTGGTGATCGGCGGTTATGATCGGCGGCCTGGCCGCCGAATGAAACCGCCGTTTCAGTCCAGATTGGTCTGAAGCAATTATGCGGTCAAGATCGGCGGTCACGACCGCCGTTCGAAACCGCCGTTCATACCTGATCGATTTTAATCTCTCGGTCTAATTCGGCGGTTGGACCGGCGGTCACGAAACCGCCGAATGAAACCGCCGTTGATGCTCTGTTCTTCACGAGCTCAATTCGGCGGTCGTGATCGGCGGCCTGGCCGCCGATTGAAACCGCCGAACGGTGCGTTTCAGGGGCAAAATTGTCTTTTCACATGCCCAATTCTTGATGTCTATAAATATCTTATTTTCTCATTCTCTGATTAAGCTTCTTGTGCGATTAGAACCCTAAACTTTCAAGAGAGATTTTTGAGAAAAAATCAAATCCCTTTTGCATCAAATTTCATATTTGATCTTCTATGCCTTCATAGAATTGATCTATGCATGGTTTTGAATCATCACATCTTATTTGGTATGTTCTTCACTAATTTCATATTACTTTAGTATTTTTCATATTAATACATCTCTTTAATTACTTGTATGCTTTTGATTATATGCTAGATACAAGTTAGAGATTATTTGTGATGAAAATGATTGAGTGTTGATTGTGATAGCTAATTAGGTTTTTAATTAATCTTGATTAGCTAAGCTATTTGACATGTCATCTAGCCATTTATATCTAGGATTGTTTTAATTGCAAAATCATTATCCTAGATAAGCATATAGAGTAACCTAGCTCTAATTTGCATTTTGAATATTCATACATATTCACTTAGGTTGTTTCTCTTCATTGAGAAGTAAGTCTTGGGGCTAAGAGTGCTTAGGCCTTAAGCAAATTGGATTAGGGTTGCTAATAAAGGCCCGCTGGGTAGAAGTGAGGGGTTACAGACCGGAGTGTTAGACGAGGTCTACATAGGTTGTAAACTTCATTTCAATTAGTGATTTCGAGTTCCGAGTACAGAGTGTGGCGCACTATACAGCCCGTGGTTTTTCCCAGTGGTTGGGTTTCCACATATACATCAAGTGTTATTTAAATTCCGCACTATATTACACTTGCTTGTATTTTTGATTAGTAGGGGCATTTTCGTAATATTGACTTGCATGCGAAAATTGGGTAATAATAGTTAAAATCTATTCACCCCCCCTCTAGCTTTATATATAGAACACACCTTGAGAACTTACAGGTAGGTTTCATCTATTGATAATTTTACTCTTTTATAATCAGGTTCCGTTAATTCTGTGTCTAACGAGTGAGAGATATTTTTATGCAAGAAGTATAGACCATTTTCCAATGTACCTTGGCAAATAATTTTGTCATTCTTACTAATAATAAAAACTTTATTAAAAGTAACCGAATATCCAAATTTATTCAAACAAGAAACTGAAATTAAATTCCTCTTGAATTGAGGTACATAATAAACGTCTATCAAATCTAAATGCCTTCTAGAATCCAAATAAACTCTAATATCTCCCACTGCACTTGCAGACACTAACGTTCCGTTGCCCAAGAGCAAATTGATTTCATTCTTACTCAGCCTTCTCCTTTCTTGGAACCCTTGCAAGGAATAACAAACATGATTAGTGGCTCCAGAGTCTATGATCCAAGAATCAGTAGAATCTGCCAGAAAACATGTTTCAAGATAATTAACATTACCTTCTTCTTTCTTATTCTGGGACTTTGGGCAATTTCTTTTCCAATGTCCCTTTTCACCACAAAGGAAGCATTTCCCTTTGATCTTGGTTACTTTCTTGGTCTCCTTCTTGGTAGGCCCAAGTTGCTTTTTCTTCTATTGTTTCTTGACCTTCTGACGGGTCTTAACAGTAGCAACTTTACCAACCATATGAATCTCTTGACCTTTGCTTTTCACAAGGATCTTTTCAGCGCTTTGAACATCTTGCATCAGGCCTTGTAAGGTGTGAAACTAATTAAAGCACGGTGTGTATAAAGCTATCTAGAGGGGGGGGGGGGTGAATAGATTTTACGCTTTTTACCCAATTTTTCGTGTTAGTCAAAATTACGAAAATGCCCTCAAGATAATATAAACAAGCAAGTGTAATATGGTGCGGAAATTAAAACAACACTTGGTTTTTACGTGGAAACCCTCACGGGAAAAACCATGGGCTATGTAAGTAAGCCACACTCGAACCTCGAATCCACTAAATGTGCAAACGATTACAACCTAATCCCGGAAGTAATCACACACCTACCTAATCCCGGTATGAGTGAACCTAGTCCTATTTGCTTGCGATCTAAGCAACCTAATCCCGATTGCTACACACAAGACTTACTTTCTCTAGAAGAGAATACAACCCTAAGTGAATATATGTGAATATCCAAAATGCAACATAGAGCAAGGGAAACCCTATATGCTTATCTAAGATGATTAATATGCAATTAAGAACAATCCTAGATATCAAAACTAAATGACATGTCAATTAGTTTAGCTAATCAATATTAAGCACAAAATCTAATATGCTAGCACAATACAACTTCTCAAACATACATCATACTCATCTCAATATTGTATCCAAAGCATACAAAATAACAAACAAGTAATTAATTGAGATTGCTAGATAAGAGAAACACAAAACATGTAAGATATTAGTGAAAAACTTACCAAGCAAAGTATGATGAAGATTCCATGCAAGATGACATCTAGATGATCTAAGATGATGCTAGATGATGATTGATGATCATGAAAAAGTGTTTGAGTGATTAAAAATGAGTTCTTTGTGTATTTTTCTTCTCTTGAAAAATATCCTAAGTATGAAGCATGAATAAGAACTTTTCTAAATGACCTAAAATCAAGTTAGCATATATATAGAGGCCATAAGTGAAGTGAGGTCGTTTTGAAAACGCGCCAGAAAATTGCTCTGTGCGCTGGTGGGCCTGCGCTGGACGACAGGCGCAGGACCAGCGCACACGCACATTTTTGCTTTGGCGCTGGACGACATGCGCTCACACAGGCGCCATACCAGCGGAGCCATACTGGGCGATCAGCGCTGGTGTGGGCCAGCGCTGGTGTGGGCCAGCGCACGACCGGCGATAGAGAACTGGACGATCTGGGCTGGTGGCCTGCGCTGGTGCGGACCAGCGCACGACCAGCGGCACGCCACTGGGCGTTTTGAGCCGGTGAGCGGCGCTGGACGACAGGCGCAGGTGGACCAGCGCACAGCCCACAACTTTGAACCCCACAAGCAATCATGCAAGGGGAACAAAGGTAAACTAAGATGCATCCTAAAAGCCTAAATGCTATGATGTTATAAACACAAGATGCAATCATAATAACAAGCAAGAAGAGATGTAAATAGGCATTGATGCACAACAAAAAGAAACACAACATACAAAGATTAAACATATGCATAAGTTGTGAGTGTGTGCAACTATCTCTTCAAGACAAGAAAGCACTTAGAGTATTACCTTTGGTGCTTGTCAATAATGAGGTCTTCAAAGGGCCTAAGCAATAACAACAACATCTAAACTACCCTTACAAAGAATCCCCACATATGGTTTGATCACGAAATAAGCCAATTAAAAAACAATGGGAATCCTTACAATCTCCCCATTTGGCTATTTCGTGACAAAACCATCACTCACATTGATTCCTCACAAAAAAAATAGAAACTACGGGACTACAATGATATTCTACATTACAAAGAGATAAGAGAATGCAACTTGAAATCTTCAAACCTCTTGTAGAATAATCAATCCCTGAAAAGAGTTTCTAACATTTCCAATACAAGAAAAGTGTGAGATTAATCATGTGAGAACAATACCAAGCATTTTTATTTTTAGAATTTAGGCACAACATTACCAAATGTATGCAATGTATGATAAATGCAATACTCCCCCTCAACGGGTTACTCCCCCTCAATGTATGTTCTCCCCAAAGTGCACAATAGCTTCTATATTTTGCACCTCTCCTTACCATATCCTACTCCCCCTTTTTGTCATGATATAGGCAAAGGAGTAGTCCCCAACCGGGTCACTCATAGCAACGAGAGATAGAAGCATGCAAGATTTGCATATACATATAAGTCACTTTATGCACTTCAATTAATT
The DNA here is from genome assembly GCA_008009225.1 of Acer yangbiense. Taxonomy (NCBI): domain Eukaryota; kingdom Viridiplantae; phylum Streptophyta; class Magnoliopsida; order Sapindales; family Sapindaceae; genus Acer; species Acer yangbiense. The sequence goes on along the minus strand of VAHF01000245.1, from coordinate 66,200 downwards.
TGAGAGAAACAAGGAGATTTATTTTGAGAAAATGTGTGAATCCAACATGCTTTGCATACAAGACATATAGCATTCAAGTCCAAAATACAATGGTATTTGGCAAAGCAAAAGACAAAGGTTTCTAATAAGAATTCAAACCAATTTCACCAATGTCATGGGAAAAGCAAGGATATAGAGATTATTGATTTCAATTTAAGAGCAACTATATCCAACTTTATAAGCGAAACATGGCATGAGCGACTTTGCACCCTATTTGATTTTTCCGGATAAATATCCGTATGATAGTAACCATGTTCAACTAATAAAGAAAGAGAGACATTTGGAATGTAAATTCCTTTGAATGGATACAAGATCCTTTATTCATTTTGAGTCTCATAAGCTTTCACACAAGTTTTGCATTTTAAGAATATGCAATCATCAATTCATGCTTTTCATGAGAGCATGTTGTATGAATTTCATGCTTTTTCATTTGACATAAGCATATTATAAAAGAATCATCATGTCATGGAGGTAACTATAGGTCATTCATATCATACTTCCTATGTAAATCTCCTAGTCCAAAAATGCATGTTTGAACATAAATATGACATGGATTGTAGACAAGCAAGGTTCACACTTATAGAATTTGAAAACATATATACAAATGTACAACCAAGCTTACTCAAGCAATCAAAAGAAGAGGCATAAGATATTTCAAATTTTTTGCAAGTGACAAGAATGCAAAATAGCTCTCTTTGCTTGAGTTCCCCATATGGGGTCATCATCAACCTTCAACAATAAAGGTCATGAGGTCGTATAGACCTCCTAAGTCCATTTGGCTTGGATGAACCTATTTGAGACTTGATAGTCTCGTAGCAAGCGGGTTCATTTTTCCTTATCCACATAGGTGTGACATTTTTCTTCCTAGTGGTCAATTGTTCTAGAGATCTAGATGTCATAGGATCATGTAGATGAATTTCTTCCTTCCTATGAGCATGCATTCTAGCTCTAGCTTTCTTTTTCTCAATCATGCTTTTAACTCTACACATTTTAATGTAACGAAAGCACTTTGGTCTAATATGACCATCAACACCACAAAAATGACATGTAGGGACAAAGTTAGGAATCATACCATGTCCTTGTGCATGTATAGGAGCCTTCCCATGTCTTTGTGGTTGTCTTGGTTGTTGGATAGGATTTCTCCTTCTTTGTTGTTGACCAAGACTTGGTTGCTTCCACGGTTGAGTTTGCATGATTGGTCTCTTCCCTTGATGGATTTGAGTTTGAGGGAAGTTAGCATGAGGAACTCTTGTAGGTTGAGCTTGAGGTTGTCTTCTTGGAGCTACCTTCACTTGTGCACTATGAGAGCATTGTCCTAGCTCAATCTTCTTCCTAGGAGTTTGCACCGGTGAATCTTCTTTGTAGCTCAAGCTTTTGACAAACATGGTCTTGTTAGGAGTGGAGGACTCCTTACTATCTTCAAACCCAAGACCTTTCTTATCACACGGACTCTTTCCAACACTTAACATGTGGTCAAGTTTTTCAGTGCTAGAAACTATCCTAGTCCTTGATCCTTTAGCCTCTTCAAGCTCTCTTTTTAATTCTTCTTCATTCCTCTTAGATAAGTCTAACTCCTTTCTTAGCTTATCTTCAATATTCTTGGATCTATCCACTTGTTCACTTAAGTGGTCAACATGAGCCTCAAGGTCTAGATTCTCTTCTCTCAATCTTCGTATCTTTTCCTTGGTCTTCATTGCTAAGCTTTTAAACTCAGTGAGGTATTCATCTAGAACCTTTTTCTTCACATATCCATGTGAGGAGTTAGATGAAGAGTCATCTTTATTAGAGTCACTTTCTTCTTGACTCTCATTCTCTTCTTCATTGTAGGAGATCGGAAAGGCAAAATAGTTGTTCTCACAATCATTCAAGCTTGAGGGACTTCCTTCAACAACTTTCACTTTGTTGTCCCGCTTGTGAGAGCAACCTAATGCCAGGAATTTTGCCACAATCTCTTCATCACTTTCACTTGAAGTGGCGGTCTCCTCTCTTTCATCTTCCAAGTTAGCACATTCCTTGGAGATATGCCCGAATCCTCCACATTCGTAGCATTGAATCTTCTCTCTTGAAGACATCTCATGATATGGCTTGACATTCTTAATAGTGGACTTCTTCTTCTTGAAGTCATTCCCCTTTGAGCCATAATCACTCTTTTGAAGATTCAAGAACTTCTTGAATCCCTTGGCAATGAGTGCCATGTCTTCATATGAGTCATCCTCCTCCTCTTCCATCTTGGATGTCTTCAAGGCAATATTCTTTTTCTTCTTAGGAGGAGATGTGGTAGCCTTTCTTGATTCATAGGCTAGAAGTCTTCCAATGACTTCACTCGGCTTCATTTCCTTGTAAGTGTCATTTTCTTCTAAAGCCGTCACTTTGGGTTCGAACCTCTCGGGAAGTGATCGCATGATCTTTTGCTTGATTCTTCTATCCGAGTAAGGATCACCAAGTTGGTGACTTTGGTTCACAATGTCCATTAGTCTCACTTGGAAGTCATTGAAGTGCTCGTGCTCTTCCATCCTAATGGTCTCAAACCGAGTTTGAAGGACTTGAAGCTTTGAGTCCTTGACAACCTCGGTGCCTTCATGTGCAACTTCTAGGATGCCCCATGCCTCTTTAGCAATCCTAGTAATTTGAATCAGTTTGTACTGATTTTCACTCACTGCACATCGGATGGCATGAATAGCCTTGTTGTTCCACATGGAGTCAATAAATTCTTGAGGACTCCACTGTGCCTTAGGCTTGAGAACTTCTTCTCCTCCATCCGTAGAAGTCATCATAGGTGGAGCATATCCATCTTCAACCGCCATCCATGCCCTATCATGGATTTGGCATATGTATGCTTCCATCTTCCCCTTCCATGAGGAGTAATTATCGCCGGTGAGCAACGGTGGCCTCACGCTCGACGCTCCCTCTTTGCTCATCCCGAAACCACTCATAGTGTTTGGATGAATGCAAATGAGATGAATGCAAAATGTATGAATAAATCAAAAAATCACACAAGATGCAAAACACACCAAAATGAGCAAGGATCACCTATGTATGTCTAGGAACCCGCTCTGATACCAATTGAAACTAATTAAAGCACGGTGTGTATAAAGCTATCTAGAGGGGGGGTGAATAGATTTTACGCTTTTTACCCAATTTTTCGTGTTAGTCAAAATTACGAAAATGCCCTCAAGATAATATAAACAAGCAAGTGTAATATGGTGCGGAAATTAAAACAACACTTGGTTTTTACGTGGAAACCCTCACGGGAAAAACCACGGGCTATGTAAGTAAGCCACACTCGAACCTCGAATCCACTAAATGTGCAAACGATTACAACCTAATCCCGGAAGTAATCACACACCTACCTAATCCCGGTATGAGTGAACCTAGTCCTATTTGCTTGCGATCTAAGCAACCTAATCCCGGTTGCTACACACAAGACTTACTTTCTCTAGAAGAGAATACAACCCTAAGTGAATATATGTGAATATCCAAAATGCAACATAGAGCAAGGGAAACCCTATATGCTTATCTAAGATGATTAATATGCAATTAAGAACAATCCTAGATATCAAAACTAAATGACATGTCAATTAGTTTAGCTAATCAATATTAAGCTCAAAACCTAATATGCTAGCACAATACAACTTCTCAAACATACATCATACTCATCTCAATATTGTATCCAAAGCATACAAAATAACAAACAAGTAATTAATTGAGATTGCTAGATAAGAGAAACACAAAACATGTAAGATATTAGTGAAAAACTTACCAAGCAAAGTATGATGAAGATTCCATGCAAGATGACATCTAGATGATCTAAGATGATGCTAGATGATGATTGATGATCATAAAAAAGTGTTTAAGTGATTAAAAATGAGTTCTTTGTGTATTTTTCTTCTCTTGAAAAATATCCTAAGTATGAAGCATGAATAAGAACTTTTCTAAATGACCTAAAATCAAGTTAGCATATATATAGAGGCCATAAGTGAAGTGAGGTCGTTTTGAAAACGCGCCAGAAAATTGCTCTGTGCGCTGGTGGGCCTGCGCTGGACGACAGGCGCAGGACCAGCGCACACGCACATTTTTGCTTTGGCGCTGGACGACATGCGCTCACACAGGCGCCATACCAGCGGAGCCATACTGGGCGATCAGCGCTGGTGGCCTTGCGCTGGTGTGGACCAGCGCACGACCGGCGATAGAGAACTGGACGATCTGCGCTGGTGGCCTGCGCTGGTGTGGACCAGCGCACGACCAGCGGCACGCCACTGGGCGTTTTACGCCGGTGAGCGGCGCTGGACGACAGGCGCAGGTGGACCAGCGCACAGCCCACAACTTTGAACCCCACAAGCAATCATGCAAGGGGAACAAAGGTAAACTAAGATGCATCCTAAAAGCCTAAATGCTATGATGTTATAAACACAAGATGCAATCATAATAACAAGCAAGAAGAGATGAAAATAGGCATTGATGCACAACAAAAAGAAACACAACATACAAAGATTAAACATATGCATAAGTTGTGAGTGTGTGCAACTATCTCTTCAAGACAAGAAAGCACTTAGAGTATTACCTTTGGTGCTTGTCAATAATGAGGTCTTCAAAGGGCCTAAGCAATAACAACAACATCTAAACTATCCTTACAAAGAATCCCCACATATGGTTTGATCACGAAATAAGCCAATTAAAAAACAACGGGAATCCTTACAAGGTGTATTCCTTTTTGTTCAAAGTGTAGTCCAATTTGAACTGATCAAATGAATCTGACAGTGAATTGACAACCATATCAATTTTTGTCTCGCCATCTATCTCAGCGCCATGCAGTTCAGCAATGTTGAGATGTGCTATGACTTTCATCATGTGATCCTTCACAGCCTGTCTAGGTTTCATCCTAAGATTTATAAAAGCAGTCACTGCTTCTCTCTTAGTCGTTCTGGACTTCATAGCAAACATCTCCTCTAGAGACATCATTATATCAGCAGCAGACTCCATTCTTTCATGCTGCTGTTGTAACACGTCGGAGATAGTAGCCATAATGTAACATTTGGCCATATCATCTGAAGTCTTCCACTGCTCATACTCATCTCTTTGCATTATGCTAGATTCATTATTAGGGGCAGGTGGTTTAAGAGTAGTCTTATGTTTTTCACTTTGCAGCAACAACCCAATTTTCCTTTTCCATGTGACATAATTATCTCCAGTTAAAGTGTTATCTTTCAAGATGTTCATAAGTGATGGGGTCATGATTTCTGAATAAAACAAAATTATATGAGTAAATAATCATGATAAAGCACTTTTAAATATTTATCTTGAATTAAATAAATAACTCAATCATAAAAATTCAACGGTGATCCAACACCCATAAATGTTACGCCTCCTTTGGGAGTTCGCACCATTTACTAGTTAGACTAGGTCCCACCTAATTGTTAACATAACAACCAGCGTTTTCAATTTTAGCCTTGCAATTTTACTGACAATAACTCTTGGGAGGATATCAATAAAATTACATTGAGTGTGTTACCAAGATATCGACCCTCAATTTTCTCTCACGAAAATCCCTCCTTGGGGAGTAGATCTCGTTTGAGTCCATTGTCTAGTCTATCCTTGTAAGGAAGTATGTTGCTAAATTCCATTCATGGACGCCCCTTGGGGGGATTACCAATAAATAATAAAGCTCAACTAACCTTGGAGGCCATAGGTGTTACAAAACACCTTCTCCCACTCAATTATTTAAGGCGTGTGATTAAATCCCATAGAATGATTTACCAAGTTATCTAGATGCCAATTTAGATACCTAAATCATTCAATGCATGTTCATACCAAAAGAGATATATGAGTGGCACTCCTATTCTATATGACATGTTATCATACAATAACAAATATTGTAATATTTATGCAAAAAATAAATAGCCACAATTTTGGTCCATCCTAGAAAAGCAAGTAAATTACAATTGTTTAGGAATACAAGATCTTCAAGTGGCCATCAACCATACGCTCATCCCTTGGCTGCCCCCCATAGGCGTGCACACCCCACAACCCCACAAAGGGGCTGCCGTGCGCAGCCCACCATGATATGGGCTTGCCATGCGCAGCCCAATCCACTCCTAGGGTGCGCACAGTGCTCGTTCTTGGTTCCGGTTGCTTCCTTTTCTTCATGTCTTCGAATCTTCAATACCCGAATACATCACAGCAGTATTTAAACAAATATAATACTGCAGTATATATATATATATATATATATATATATATTAATCACTGCAGTATTTTTTTACAATAAAAAACTGCACTAAAATTTTAATACAATAAAAAAAAACTGCACATAATATTAATACACTAGAATAAAAAAAATAGCAACTACCAAGAAGGAATTATGGCGATGATAGACCACCCTTCTTATTACAAATCCGAAACAAAAAATACATTGAAATTCTAGGACCAAAATCGAGCAATAACAATCCACATAAAAACATATATAAAACCATACATCCACATGTAATTATATATGCGAATACTTAGAGTGCCATCTCTTTCTAAACATGAATAATCACAATAAAAAGAAATAGATTCACGTATATATACGTTAATTAATTAAAAAGGGTTCAACCAGGCTTTGATACCAATTGTAGGGAAAAATTGCAGTACACGCAGCGGAAGCGAGACTAAAAAGGGATTTAGTATGTTTTAAAAATTTTCCTTTTATGAACCTTAACCCTTTAAATTAATTAAACATACATATAAAGTAACAAAAAGTAGAATACCTTTTGTCGCGTGATCCGATTGACTTAAGTCGATGGTAATCTGCAAGATCTTCAATCCTAGCACGAATGTGAATCACCTAGGAGCGTGGTCTCCCTTTTCTTTGAATTGCGTACCTAAGAATGGATAAACAAATTTTCTTTTTCTTTTTGTTAGTCACAAAACAACCAAAAGACTACAAAGTTTATTCCGGTCACTTTTGAGTTCTCAATCTAATGATCGAAACTCACGTGAACCTAATTCGATGTTGTACACACAAGCTTATTGATGAACAAGCAATTAGTATACTATCAAAAGAATAATCTCTTCTCTCTTTTTTGTCTTGGCAGAATAATCAAACACTTTTCAATGAGTATGAGAAGAAGAAGAAATTGATCCAGTAAACACTCGGGGTTGGCCGAACCCTATAGCTTGTATTATATAGGGTGGCCGAATTTTACTTCTCCTTTCCTTTTAGGGTTGCCGAAATCTACATGTGATTCTATTAGGGTTGGCCGAAAATCCTCTACAAAAAAGGATTTGTGCTTTACCCTAATTCCCATCAACTTTAGACTCCTAACCCTAATCTAACTCATAAATGTTTTTATTCTTTTAATTGACTTAATAAAGACTTTCCTATTTGATTAAATAAATAAAACTTATTATTTATTTTCTTACCAAATAAGTCTTTTACTTTTAATATACTACTACCAATAGTATAACTCTAGGAAATATATTTCCTGATCAGAAAAATATTTTGTTTCTTAATTAAATAATTAATTAATAAATTAATTAATTCTCATTTAATCAAACAATAAAATAAAATAATATTTTTGACTAATTACATAGCCTTGCCTCCCCACATCATATATATGGGCCAAATATTATTTCCTTATTTTATTTAATCCATTGGACTTTAAATAAAAAGTCCACATGTGAACCAGACCCATTCTTACTAAAAGAAACAAGCCCACATGCCTTTTATTAATATATTAATATAATTGATCAGCCCATTAAACAGATAATGTGCAAATTATATTCTTAATATATTAAATGCAATTCTAGATAGACCCATAAATTGGTCCAGTAGAATATATCAAGTGATCCATGCAAGTCCGTGTGGATTGGGGATCTTGGCGGGTTATCTAAATTTAAGCTTCAATAGTCATAACCTAATCACAATCAACAAATGATTCACTTAGGTCCGATCCATTAATTTTAACTCATTCCACTAAAGAGCTAAAATTGAACTCTCAAATAAAGATAGAATAAGAAGATGTTCCTCATTCATACCCTAGACAATCATGTTGGAGATAGTGTATCCTCGTGATTAATATCAGTAAACGCCAAGAGTTCATAGACCGCCTATAACTCTCCAAGTTACCATATTTACTCATATGACCACGTTTTGAACTTGGATATTTTGACTTGTCCAGAAGCCATGTTTTCAATAGTCACTATCGAAAACTCAACGTTGAGATTTAATATCCAATTACCTCAAAACATCCATATGATGATATTATACTCTCATTTAATAAATGGAGCCACGATGTCCATATCTATAAATAAACTCCTCTATCGATTAATAAATGAATATCACCAAACTATCGAGGATAGACTATGCTATATAATCGTACTCATTGATAACTCAAATGATATCACTTGCAACCATAAGTCCATCATTTATCTCAGGATTAAGATAGACTCTCCGATTGTCCTGATAATGAAAAGACTATTATCTATTGACAGTTCTAGATAAAGCTTTTCATTGTGATCCTGTTCAATGCACCCAGTGCACTAGATTCTTTTACTCGAAGACACTCCGATGATTTTAGACTCATCATATCTCATTTGATCCCACTCAAATGCTAGCAAAAGAATTCTACAACTTTAACAAGATAAATGTGCCCAACCTTTAACTTAAATTTTGAACATTATTCAAGACTAACTAAAGAATTGTGTCTACCTCATACATATCCAGATGTACGAACAATTCTTCATTTCTCATAGTCTTTAGACCTTATGATTATTTACTTTGACAATTATAATATTAAACTATAAATGTTATAAGATTTGTTAAACCAGAAATCACTTTATTAATATGAAAAAGATTGTTAATTACAACATTACACTCTTGCTATTGAGCATAGTCCTAACAAGTTGGATATAGTTGCTCTTAATTAAAATCAATGAAATCTTTATATCCTTGCTTTTCTCATGACAATGGTGAAATTGGTTTGAATTCTTATTAGAAACCTTTGTCATTTGCTTTGCCAAATACCATTGTATTTTGGAATTGAATACTACATGTCTTGTATGCAAAGCATGTTTGATTCACACATTTTCTTTCAAATAAATCTCCTTGTTTCTCTTTAATTAATTAGGATGCATAAAGTGACTTATATTCTTATGCAAATGTCTTGCATGTTACTATCTCTCTTTGCTAAGACTGACCCGGTTGGGGACTACTCATTTGCTTATATCATGACAAAAAGGGGGAGTAGATTGCGGTAAGGGGAGTTGCAATTTGTAATAGCAATCGTGCATGTTGGGGAGAATATTCATTAAGGGGGAGTAACCCGTTGAGGGGGAGCATTGCATACACATGCATTGCATGATGTTGTGCCTAAACTTTTAAAATGAAAATGCTTGTTTTTGTTCTCACTTCATTAATCTCACATTTCACTTGTATTGGAAAGTATGGAAATCTTATTTTCAGGGATTGATTATTCTACAAGAGATTGAAGACTTCAAGTTGTAGTATTTAAAATATCTCTTTGTATTGTAGATAATCAATGTTGTCCCGTAGTTTCTATTTTTTTTTTGTGAGGAATCAATGTGAGTGGTGGTTTTGTCACGAAATAGCCAAAGGGGGAGATTGAAAGGTTCCCATTTGTTGATTGGCTCATTTAGTGGACAAACCACATGTTGGGGTTCTTTGTAAGGGTAGCTTAGGTGTTGGTGTTATTGTTTAAAGCCCTTTAAAGACCTCATCTTGATAAGCACCGAAGGTAAAATTCTAAGTGCTTACTTGTCTTGAAGAGATAGTTGCACACACTCACAACTTATGCATATTGTTAACTGAAAATTGCCACCAGGGTGCTTTTTCCAATTAACAATTTATAGGGGGCCAGGATCGGGGTAGATCTTGGTCGACGGGATATCAAGTATTTCGATACCATTTGCCTTCTAAATATCTACTAAGGTTGGCATACGATTGTAGTAAGAAAAATGGATTTAAACATATGTTAAGGAGAATACTCAGCTTATCTTATTCAAAATAGACATATAGTAAGGTTACAATAGATTGATAGCCTAACGATCAATACATGAACTAAGATAAAATAAACTTGAAGGACAATGGCGATGGAGCTTTTCGTGTTTGTCGATAAGTGGAAAAATATTAGCCCTCTCGTCTCTGTGGTGATACGATCAATATATAGGTCCGTGCCTTGCCCTCCACCCCTAGAACTTCGGTCTAAGGTTTTAGCAATTTACGGGTCCTTCCTTTGTGAAAGTTCTCACGGTGTGTAAACTATTAATCTAGAGGGGGGGTAAATAGATTTTAACTAATTTTACCCAATTTTCGTTTAAGGACAAGATTACGAAAATACCCCTAATAGTCAATAAAATATAGCAAGTGTAATGTTGTGCGAAAATTAAAACAACACTTGATATTTACGTGGAAACCCTCACGGGAAAAACCACGGGCTGTTAAGTGAGCCACACCGGAACCTCGAATCCACTAAATGTGATGAAATTACAACCTAATCCCGGAAGTAAACACACACCTACCTAATCCCGGTATAAGTGAACCTAGTCCGATTGCTTGCGAATTAAGCAACCTAATCCCGGTCACAACACAAGACTTAATTCTCTAAAAAGAGATTAACACCCTAAGTGAATATATGAGTATCCAAATGCAACATAGAGCAAGGGAAACCCTATATGCTTATCTAAGATGATGAATTTGCAATTAGAACAATCCTAGATATTAAACCTAAATGACATGTCAATTAGTTTAGATAATCATAGATTATAGAAACCTAGATATCTATCACAAAACAACAGTCAATCAAATCAACACAACAATCTCTATCTTGAATATTAGAATTCAATCTAAGAACAATTAAGTAATAAAAGAGATGCCATAATAAATAAAACACTAATTATATATGATAATAGTGAAAAACTTACCAAAGCAAGTGTGATGATAAAAGACCCATGCAAGCAAGCATCCTAGATATGCTAGAGAATGCTTGATGAACTTTGATGCAAATGAATTTTGTTTTGAGTGTTTAAATGAGCAAACTTGGTTGCTTTCTCTCTTTTAAAAGTAGGGTTCTTGATGATTAAAGAGTCACATTCAGAACAAGAGAAAGTGATGTATTTATAGGCATGAAAAACAGAGCATGTGAAAAGACAAGTTTGCCCCTGAAACGCACCGATCGGCGGTTTCAATCGGCGGCCAGGCCGCCGATTATAACCGCCGAATTGAACCCGAGAGGAACAGGGGAACAATGGCGGTTTCATTCGGCGGTTTTATGACCGCCGATCTAACCGCTGAATCAAACCGAGAGATAAAATCAATCAGGTTTGAACGGCGGTTTTGAACGGTGGTCGTGACCGCTGATCGTAACCGCAGAATTGCTCTAGACACTTCTGGAAGCAAACGGCGGTTTCATTCGACGGCCAGGCCACCGATCATAACCGCCGATCACCAACATAGGTGAAAACCAAGGAGAAGCCAAGGGCATTCTCCGTAGGCGGTCTTCACATAAAACCAAGCACATTTTAGTGCATGCGCGGATGTTTCCGAATACTATCGAGAAACGAATTACAAGACAAAAATACACACAACAAAATATAACATATAAGTGCAAGTGTGAAATGTGACATGTGAAGAGAAAGCACACAAATGCAAGAATGCAAAGTGAGTGTGTGCAATCTAAATCTCTTCAAGGAAAACCAAGCACTAGAGTTATACCTTTGGCGTGCTTGTCCCTTGAGGACTTGTGAAGGGTCTTCAAGCTTGAAGATCAATCACCTAAACTACCCTTACACAATAAATCCCAACACGTGGTTTGTCCACGAAATAAGCCAATCAAAGAATAGGAATCCTTACAATCTCCCCCTTTGGCTAATTCATGACAAAACCACCACTCACATTGATCCTCACAAACATAATTGAATCTTCGGGATAACAAAGATATTCTACCTTACAAAGAGATATAAGAAAATATAAAAGAAAACTTCAAGTCTTCAATCTCTTGTAGAACTATCAACCCTTCAAAACAAAAGATTATACTTTCCAAAGCAAGAGTATGTGAGATGATCAAGTGAGAATAAAACAAGCATTTGCATTTAAGAAATTAGGTACAACATCATGCAATGTATGTGTATGCAATGCTCCCCCTCAATGGGTTACTCCCCCTCAATGAATATTCTCCCCAATATGCATAATTGCCACTTCAATTTGCAACTCCCCTTACCACAATCTACTCCCCCTTTTTGTCATGATATAGGCAAAGGAGTAGTCCCCAACTGGGTCACTCTTAGCAAAGAGGGAAACAAGGAGATTTATTTGGTAGAAAATGTGTGAATCAAACATGCTTTGCATACAAGACATGTAGCATTCAAGTCCAAAATACAATGGTATTTGGCAAAGCAAATGACAAAGGTTTCTAATAAGAATTCAAACCAATTTCACCATTGTCATGAGAAAAGCAAGGATATAGAGATTTCATTGATTTTAATATAAAGAGCAACTATATCCAACTTTATAAGCGAAACATGGCATGAGCGACTTTGCACCCTATTTGATTTTTCCGGGTGAGAAACCCGTATGATAGTAGCCATGTTCAACTAATAAAGAAAGAGAGACATTTGGAATTTAAATTGCTTTGAACGGATACAAGATCCTTTATTCATTTTAAGTCTCATAAGTATTTCACACAAGTTTTGCATTTTAAGAATATGCAATCATCAATTTATGCTTTTCATTTGAGCATGTTATATGAATTTCATGCTTTTTCATTTGACATTAGCATGTTATAAAAGAATCATCTTGCATGGAGATAACTATAGGTCATTCAAATCATACTTCCTATGTAAATCTCCTAGTCCAAAAATGTATTTTTGAACATAAATATGACATGGATTGTAAACAAGCAAGGTTCACACTTATTGAATTGAAAACATATATACATATGTACATCCAAGCTTACTTAAGCAATTAAAGAAGGAAGCATAAGATATTTCAAATTTTTGCATGTCACAAGTATGCAAAATAACTCTCTTTACTTGAGTTCCCCATATGGGGTCAATCACAAATCACAAATCACATCACTCTACAAAACATATCCCAATAGATCTACTAAGAGTTTTAAATCGAGTAGCATCTAAGGGTTTAGTAAATAAGTCCGCAAGTTGATCATTAGTACCTACATGTTCAAGTACTATGCATTTATTTTCAACAAGCTCTCTAATGAAATGATGGCGGATGTCAATATGCTTAGTTCTAGAATGTTGAACCGGATTCTTGGAAATATTTATGGCACTCATATTATCACAAAAGAGAGTGAGTGTACCTTGGTTGAATCTGTAGTCTACTAGCATTTGTTTCATACTCCCCGCGGCTATGTACTCGGCCTCGGCCGTGGACAAGGAAATCGAGTTTTGCTTCTTGCAAAACCAAGACACCAAGTTGTTGCCTAGAAAGAAGCAACCGCCCGATGTGCTCTTCCTATCATCGCAATTTCCTGCCCAATCCGCATCACTAAAGCCTACAAGACTAGCATTAGTGTCAAAAGAGTACCAAATCCCATAGTTGGAAGTCCCATTCACATAGCGAATGATTCTCTTTACGGAAGAGAGATGGGACTCCTTAGGATCCGCTTGGTACCTAGCACACACACCCACACTAAAAGAGATATCGGGCCTACTTGCGGTCAAATAAAGCAAGCTTCCTATCATGCCACGATATAATGTTTGTTCCACACTTTTACCACTAGCATCCTTGCTTAGCTTCAAAGTGGTACTCATGGGTGTATCACAATGTTTGGCATTTTCAAGACCAAACTTCTTCACTAGGTTCTTAGCATATTTGGCTTGGGTTATAAAAATCTCATCATTCATTTGCCTAATTTGCAAACCTAGGAAGTAACTAAGTTCACCAACAAGACTCATCTCAAATTCATGAGACATGACATCAACAAATTGTTGGACTTTGGTATTGTTGGTTGAGCCAAATACAATGTCATCAACATAGATTTGAGCTATAAATAACTCATCTTTGTTTCTCTTGATGAACAAGGTCTTGTCAACACTACCTCTTGTGTAGTCATTGTCAACAAGAAATTGAGTGAGGCGCTCATACCAAGCCCTCGGTGCTTGTTTCAACCCATAAAGAGCCTTCTTGAGGCGATAGACATGGTTGGGGTGGTGTGCATCCACAAATCCTTTGGGTTGTTCAACAAACACTTCCTCTTGCAAGAAGCTATTGAGGAAGGCACTCTTGACATCCATTTGATGTAATTGAACTTGTGAATACACGAGATGGACAAGAGAAGCCTAATGGACTCTAAACGGGCAACGAGAGCAAATGTCTCCTCAAAGTCGATACCCTCAATTTGAGAGTACCCTTGTGCTACAAGTCTAGCCTTGTTCCGCATTATGTTGCCATCCTCATCGGATTTGTTCCTATAGATCCACTTGGTGTTTATAACATGTGTGTTCTTAGGCCTATGAACTAGAGTCCAAACCTCATTCCTTTCGAATTGGTTTAGCTCTTCTTGCATGGCAAGAACCCAAAATTCATCATTTAAGGCTTCATCAACCTTTTTGGGTTCTATTTGAGAGGTGTAGCATGTGTAGCTAATTAGATTAGCTATTTGACGCCTAGTTCTAACACCCTCATTTACCTCTCCAATGATGTCATTCTTATCATGGAGTTGTCTAACCCATGGAGCGGGTTCTTTAGAGTTCAAGAGAGGAACTCTATCAATAGGTTGTATGTCCTCATAATCACCATTGGACGTCCCAATATTGGGAGTCTCCACAACCTTCTCCAAAGGAGAATCATCATCTAAAACTACCTCCTCCTCATGGTTACTAGACTTAAGCCTTTCATCATCAAAGACAACATTAGATGATTCCATGACACTTAGAGTCTTTAAATTGAAAACTCTATAGGCTCTACGATTAAAGGCATAGCCAATAAATATACCCTCATCACTCTTAGCATCAAATTTGCCAAGTTGATCATGGTCATTTAAAATGTAGCATTTGCTTCTAAAGGAGCGGAAGTAGCTAACATTTGGCCTTTTGCCTTTCCAATAGGAGGTATTTCTAGTTCCGGGCCTTAGGAAAACTTTATTTCCTTTATAGCAAGCCGTATTGATGGCTTCGGCCCATAGGTTCCTAGGGACATTATTACTAAGCAACATCACACTGGCCATCTCTTGAAGGATCCTATTCTTCCTCTCAACAACTCCATTTTGTTGAGGTATCCTAGGAGCCGAAAACTCATGGGAGATGCCTAAACCATTACAATAGGTTTCAAAGGTGGCATTCTCAAATTCCCTCTCATGGTCACTTCTAATCCATTTTATGCTTTTAATGTTTGAGTTCATTTCATTTTGAATTTTATTACAAAGCGTTTTAAACTTATCAAAAGTTTCGGATTTTTCTCTAAGAAAATATATCCATGTGAACCTAGAGAAATCATCAACACAAACAAAGATGTATCTCTTTCCACCTAAGCTTTCGGTTTGCATAGGACCCATGAGGTCCATGTGGAGAAGCTCTAGGGCTCCTTGGTGGAGAGATACTTGCCTTTTTTGTGCATGCTTTTGGTTTATTTTCCTTGTTGGCAAGGTCCACAAACACCATTGGCTTTCTTCCCAAGCTTAGGGAGGCCATGCACACAATTGAACTTTCCAAGGGTTCGTAAATCCCTAAAGTTTATGTGGCCAAGTCTTTCATGCCACAACTCAATTTGCTCATCCATGGACACATTGTTTGAGACTATTCTAGCTTCAAGACAATAGCAATTGTCACTAGATCTCATACCTTTCAACAAGGTTTGTCCATCAGGCTTTAGGATAGAGCAATCATCTTTACAAAATAAGACGGAATATCCGTCACCACTAAGGTGTGATATGCTTATCAAATTGGCTTTCAAGCCATCAACAAATAAAGCATTGGATAAGGAGGGTAATCCGGGAATAGAAATGGTTCATTTCCCTACAACTCTCTTTTTGGATCCATCACCAAAGGTGACACATCCTCCTTCCTCCTTCCTCCTTCCTCCTTCCTCCTTCCTCCATGACAAAAGTCTCGAAGAAACTCTTGTTTCCCGTCATGTGCCTAGAGCACCCACTATCTAAATACCAAAAATTAGAAGAATTTGCCTTCAAGGCTATTTGAGCAACATGACAAACATTTTCATTCTTTCTAATCCACCTAGAAACAATCTTGACTTTCTTAATGGTCTTTGGTACATGGGTTCTAGATGTCCTAGGATTATGCACATCAATATTATCATTCCTAGGAGCATGCATCTTGGCTCTATTTTTTCTCTTTTCAATCATGCTTCGTGTTTTACACATTTTAATATATCGAAAGCAATTTGGTCTAATATGACCTTCAAATCCACAAAAATGACATGTAGGAATAAAATAAGGAATCATACCTTGTCCTAGAGCATGCATGTTAGCTTGTCCATGTCTTTGTGGTTGAGTGGGTTCAATCCATCTTCGTTGTTGAACCGATCTAGCTTGTTTCCTAGCTTGAGGTTGCATGATTGGTCTCTTTCCTTTGTGAGCCAATTGTTGAGGAATGTTAACTTGAGGGACCCTAGAGGGTTGAGTTTGAGGTTGCCTTCTTGGCACCATCTTCACTTGTGTATTTGAACATTGTCCTAGTTCTAACTTCTTCCTAGGAGTTTGCACCAATGAAGCTTCTTTGATCCCTGAACTCTTGACAAAAATGGTCTTCTTGAAAGTGGAGGTCTCCTTGCCATCTTCATACCTAAGACCCTTCTTGTCACACGGATTCTTCCCAACACTAAGCAAATGATCAAGTTTTTGAGTGCTAGAGGTCATCCTAGACATAGACTCTTTTACTTCTTCAAGTTCCCTCTTTTAGACCTTCTTCATTCCTTCTAGATAAGTCTAAGTCTTTTCTTAGCTCATCTTTTATCTTCTTAGACTTTTCCACTTGTTCACATAAGTGGTCATTATGAGATAAAAGCTCAAGATTTTCTTCTCTCAACATCTTGATCTTTTTCGTGCTTTTGATTGCTAAGTCATTGAACTCGACATGGTATTTAGCAAGCACCTTTTTCTCCACAAATCCATTTTTGGAGTTAGAAGAGGAATCACTTTCTTCTTCACTTGAGTCATTTTCCACTTGAGTCATTTTCCTCTTGACTCATTTCCTTTCTTTCATTAGCACTTTTGCTTCTATGGGAGGAGGCAAAGGCTATGAGGTTAGCCATGAGCTCTTCATCGCTTGAAGACTCATTTCCCTCGTTTGAGTCATCACTACTACCACTCCATATTGCGGCCATCACTTTACCCTTCTTCTTGTTATTGTGATTAGCACATTCGGGGGCAAAATGACCTATGCCACCACACTCGAAGCATCAGACCCCTTTCCTTTCGGTCCTTTCTTGCCTAGGTTCAAACTTCTTGAAAGGACCCTTTTTCTTCGAATCTTGACCTTTTGATCCAAAGCCCTTTCTCCTAAACTTCATAACCTTGTTGAACCTTTTTACAAACAAGGCAAGGTCTTCATCCGAGTCAATCTTCTTTGCCTCCTTTTCATCCTTGGAAGCTTTTAAAGCAATTCCTTTTTGCTTTTTAGGAGGTGTAGAGCTAGGAGCCTTCCTAGACTCATAAGCGAGAAGTTTTCCAATAACCTTGCTCGGCTTCATGTCCATATATCCACTGTTTTCTTCTATAGCCGTCACCTTTGATTCGAACCTATCGGGGAGAGATCTCATGATTTTCTGCTTAACTCTCTTATCCGAATACGGGTCTCCGAGTTGGTGACTTTGATTAATGATATCCATCAATTTGATTTCGAAATCATTGAAGCATTCATCCTCTCCCATCCTAAGTAACTCGAATTGAGTTTGGAGAACTCGAAGCTTGGATTCCTTCACCACCTCGGTTACTTCATGTTCAACTTGTAAGATATCCCAAGCCAATTTCACGATTTGAGTGTTCTGAATAAGCTTATACTGATTTTCATCCATTGCACAAAGGATGGCGTGCATCGCCTTCCTATTCCACTTTGAAGCCTCAAACTCTTGCGGACTCTATTGCGCCTTAGGCTTCAATACTTCTTCTCCTCCACCAGCGGGAGTTATCTTGGGTAGATCATATCCGTCTTCCACCGCCATCCACGCACGGTCGTGAATTTGACATATGTAGGATTCCATCTTCCCTTTCCATTGGGAATAGTTCAACCCGGTAAGAAGTGGAGGCCTTGTGCTTGAAGCACCCTCGTTGCCACCACCATTTCCACTGTTTCCACTCATAGTGTTTATGAATGAATGAAATGAATGCAAATGTATGAATGATCAAAAATCACACAAAATGCAAAACACACCAAAGTGAGCAAGGATCACCTAATTATATTTAGGAACCCGCTCTGATACCAATTGAAAGTTCTCACGGTGTGTAAACTATTAATCTAGAGGGGGGGTGAATAGATTTTAACTAATTTTACCCAATTTTCGTTTAAGGACAAGATTACGAAAATACCCCTAATAGTCAATAAAATATAGCAAGTGTAATATTGTGCGGAAATTAAAACAACACTTGATATTTACGTGGAAACCCTCACGGGAAAAACCACGGGCTGTTAAGTGAGCCACACCCGAACCTCGAATCCACTAAATGTGATGAAATTACAACCTAATCCCAGAAGTAACCACACACCTACCTAATCCCGGTATAAGCGAACCTAGTCTGATTGCTTGTGAATTAAGCAACCTAATCCCGGTCACAACACAAGAATTCTCTAAAAAGAGATTAACACCCTAAGTGAATATATGAATATCCAAATGCAACATAGAGCAAGGGAAACCCTATATGCTTATCTAAGATGATGAATTTTCAATTAGAACAATCCTAGATATTAAAGCTAAATGACATATCAATTAGCTTAGATAATCATAGATTATAGAAACCTAGATATCTATCACAAAACAACACTCAATCAAATCAACACAACAATCTCTATCTTGAATATTAGAATTCAATCTAAGAACAATCAAGTAATAAAAGAGATGCCATAATAAATAAAACACTAATTATATATGATAATAGTGAAAAACTTACCAAAGCAAGTGTGATGATAAAAGACCCATGCAAGCAAGCATCCTAGATATGCTAGAGAATGCTAGATGAACTTTGATGCAAATGAATTTTGGTTTGAGTGTTTAAATGAGCAAACTTGGTTGCTTTCTCTTTTAAAAATCTCTCTTTTAAAAGTAGGGTTCTTGATGATTAAAGAGTCATACTTAGAATAAGAGAAAGTGATGTATTTATAGGCATGAAAAACAGAGCATGTGAAAAGATAAGTTTGCCCCTGAAATGCACCGATCAGCGGTTTCAATAGGCAGTTTCAATAGGCGGCCAGGCCACCGATTATAACCGCCGAATTAAACCCGAGAAGAACAAGAGAACAAGAGAACAACGGTGGTTTCGTGACCGCTGATCTAACCACCGAATCAAACCGAGAGATTAAATCAATCAGGTATGAACGGCGGTTTCAAAACCGTCGATCCAACCGCCGAATCAAATCGAGAGATTAAATCAATTAGGTATGAACGGCGGTTTCGAATGGCGGTTGTGACTGTCAATCGTAACCGCAAAATTGTTCCAGACACTTCTGGAAGCAAACGGCGGTTTCATTCGGTGGCCAGGCCATCGATCATAACCGCCGATCACCAACATAGGTGAAAACCAAGGAGAAGCCAAAGGCATTCTCCGTAGGCGGTCTTCATGTAAAACCAAGCACATTCTAGTGCATTCGCGGACGTTTCCGAATACTATCGGGAAACGAATTACAAGACACAAATACACACAACAAGATATAACATATAAGTGCAAGTGTGAAATGTGACATGTGAAGAGAAAGCACACAAATGCAAGAATGCTAAGTGAGTGTGTGCAATTTAAATATCTTCAAGGAAAACCAAGCACTAGAGTTATACATTTGGCGTGCTTGTCCCTTGAGGACTTGTGAAGAGTCTTCGAGCTTGAAGATCAATCACCTAAACTACCCTTACACAATAAATCCCAACACGTGGTTTGTCCACGAAATAAGCCAATCAAAGAATGGGAATCCTTACAATTTGGCGATTCACGGATTTGTCAGGCCTTGATCCCCGAAATCAAGTGTTTCCTTTTAGAACTGAAAGAGTTGACTTTGTTTTTGAATGGGACTCTTGAATGGCGGGAGTGCATTTAGTATGTTATCAAACGGTGGCGTTTAATGCTTGTCTTTTTACTCGGCTCGCTGTTCGGGGTACTTGCTCCTTACTTCAAGCGGGGTCGGAGTACTAGGATTTGCTAAGTGTCCACTGCTAGCTTTTTGGCGGATCGGGGTACTCAAGTAACTCGTCTTCTTCTTGCTCTTCTTGATTGATGCTTGACCGTGTCAGGGTACCGGTTATCAGGCTACTAGGATACTGGGGTAGCGGGGTACTTGGATGTAGACAAATACCAGGCCCCTCGTGATAGTAATGTCTCTGTGGCCTTGTCTTCGAGGTTTTCCGATACTTTCTAGGTCTTGGAAGCCTTGGACTTTGCTTGAGGCGGGTAGGAGACTATACCATAGCTTTTCCGTAGGTAGGCGGGGTATCCGGATGTCTCTTCTATTGTTGCTTCCTACCCTGACTAATATTTCTAGTGCTGATGGAAAATTCTTCTTTGGTCCCTGCCATTTTTGGCGGTTAACAGAAGCCCCCTCTGACTTGAACACTGGTACCTTGCTGGGGTTGGAGTCAGGAATTCTAGTTCGCTTGAAGGATTTTCTATTCTGTCTAATCTTGTCTGGCTGGCTTCCAATGCTAAGGAGAAAATCCTCCTCGTATACGGCGATATTTAATGTTAATCCACGTGTCCGGAAGTGATTGTTTTGTGAATTCAAACTGGTCATTTTTGGCACGGCTTTCTCGGATTTGTTTCGTACACGTCTCCAGCCATTACTTCATCTTTCCTTCTATGCTCCGGTAACCGTTCAAGCATATCTTCAGCCATTACTCCATATTTCCTTTTTTGTTCCGATAACTGCCCGATTCATATCTATCAATACACCCCTCTTCTCCTCTCTGTTTACGTTCACTTACCTTCTGAAATCAAGAACTAGAATCTTTTCCTTCTTTTTCTATTATAATGGCATCTCCTTCGAAACTTCCCAATTATACTCAGGACGCTCATTTGCCCTTTCTGCCTCCTTGACCTGCTTCCTCAAATTGTCGCTCGGCCTCTGCCCATCTTTCTGATAGCCTTGATGGTCCTTTGAACGTGCAACAGATGGATTCGGCGGGGAGTTCCCCGTCTGTCGGGGGAAAGAAACGCGGTCGGGGTGGAGGTGACGCCACTGGTGAGGGTATCCTGTCTCAGCGTCGTCGTTCTACTAGGAATCCCCGTATTAGGTTAGGTTTCCACAACAGGCCTGATGACCCAGTCCAAATAGTAGATGGAGAGGAAGGTGTTGGTAACGACGACAACGAAGGGGAGGAGGGGAATGATATCCCTGCCGTGGATTCTGCAGGAGTTATTGTTGGGCCCCTCCTCCCTTTTAACGAAGGGCGTATCATTCCAGACTCAACCTGCAAGGCTGACATCCTAGCTCGGCTTAGGAGAGTTTATAGGATCCCGGACGCTATCCACCTCTCTCTCCCTTATCGGGGGTATGAAGTATACACTCCTCCTTTAAGCTGCCTTTTAATTCATATGGCGACTTTTGAATGTGGAGTCCGGCTTCCTCTTCATCCTTCTCTTCGTAGGTTGCTTGTTGCTTTAGAACTAGCCCCGCTGTAAATTTCACCTGGCTTCTGGAAGAACTTGACGGGGTTCTTGGTGCTCTGGAAAGAGCAGTGTGATAAAGAAGGTGTGGAAAAGAAGCCCGACTTCGATGAGATTCACTACATCTACCAAGTGACGAGCATGGTTCCCCGAGGTCAATTCTATCTAAGGCCCAAGAACAAGATGCAGTTTGTTGTTCCTGGGGCAAACGTGAAGTTCAACCCGCCCTGGAAAGATGAATGGGTCGTGGTCGAGGGTGATTGGGGTCAATCAATGTATCTAGATGGAGTCGAGTATCCGGTCCCTACCCGCTTTTCCCCGAAAGATAAGTGGAGTCCGGGTGTGCTTTTTGCAGAATCCGAGAGGATTTTCAAGAAGATCCAGGATAAGAATTATATCAATTTGAGTTACCCCACTTGTGATCCCTTTGAAGGTGCTCGGTTGGAGCGGTATCTGAGGATATCCCTCACTCACCCCGGCAGGCCTTGTATTTGTCCCTTTTTTTTTCTTTCTTACTAATCATTCTTCTGACAGTTTCTGCTGCTACCCCTTTCCTTTCTTCTTTTCCTTTTTCCCCTTCTTTAGGACCGATACATCCGGATCCCCTTCTGGCCAACTCTCCCGTCCCTTCTCCTCTCGTTATTGATGCTGCCTTCAGATCTCTACCACTCGGATCAACCACTCCTCCTGCATTTATGGGGTTGCCCCCACATTCTCCCATTTCTCCTCCAACAAAGGTTGCAAAACGTCCATCCTTGAGCGAGATGCTGGCATGCCAAAGTTTCTTCACTCCCTACTCTGAAAAAAGCTTCAAGTGTGGTTGCCACCCCACCTGCAATAGTGGTTACTTCTTCTCCTCCTCCCCCTATTGTTCCAGTCTAGCTCCCAGCTTGGAAGGAAAAAATAAAGGTTGACACTCCTAAGGCCACTCATTCCACCGATCTTCTTTCTGGATCGGGGTCACGAGACTACAGCCAGGAGGAAATCATTTCCAAGTTTTCCGCTGTTTGCCCTGGTGGGGGCTTACGACCGCTGACATCTTGGCGTTAAAAGGGGCTTCTCTGCTTGCCAAGGTATAAGTCTTGACCCTTTAGTTTGTTGGGTATAAGTTTTGTCTTGTGGGTAGTTTATCTTACTCCCATTCTTCTGCAGGGTTTCAAATTTGCCTTGGCCATGGGGCAATAGGTCATTGCCCTGAAGAAGGCCAACCTGGCGCTTCAGGCTAATTTGGAGGAGATTAGGCATGATCTAGCCCGTGCTGAGGAAATTGTTATCTCCCTGGTCCAATCTACCTCCGAATCTGAAGCTGGTAGGAAAGTTGCCTTGGTGGAGCTGAAGCGGATAACACACGCCTATGACATGGAGACTGTCAGATCAACCCGCCGTCGAGCTGAACGGGAGACTGTCAAGGTGGAGATGGCTGTCCTTTTGGATGAAAACAGGTCTCTACGGGGTTCCATGAGCATTTTGGAATCTCGAGTGGATTCTGCCTTTGGGGATGGGTACTTTACCGCTTCATATGAAGTTGCCAAGGCATTTCCTCCTCCCTTTGACTTGCAGACCACCCTCAACTGCATATATTCCTTATTTTACTCCTATTAGGATTATGCTCGATAGCAAGAGTGTAATATTGTAATTGAC
This sequence comes from Acer yangbiense, assembly GCA_008009225.1. Lineage (NCBI taxonomy): Eukaryota > Viridiplantae > Streptophyta > Magnoliopsida > Sapindales > Sapindaceae > Acer > Acer yangbiense. The sequence goes on along the minus strand of VAHF01000245.1, from coordinate 42,747 downwards.
AATCTTTTTCATATTAATAAAGTGATTTCTGGTTTAACAAATCTTATAGCATTTACAGTTTAATATTATAATTGTCAAAAGTAAATAATCATAAGGTCTAAAGACTATGAGAAAAGAAGAATTGTTCGTACATCTGGATATGTATGAGGAAGACACAATTCTTTAGTTAGTCTTGAATAATGTTCACAACTTAAGTTAAAGGTTGGGCACCTTTATCTTGTTAAAGTTGTAGAACTCTTTTGCTAGCATTTGAGTGGGATCAAATGAGATATGATGAGTCTAAAATCATCGGAATGTCTTTGAGTAAAAGAATCTAGTGCACTGGGTGCATTGAACTGGATCACAATGAAAAGCTTTATCTAGAACCGTCAATAGATAATAGTCTTTTCATTATCAAGACAATCGGAGAGTCTATCTTAATCCTGAGATAAATGATGGACTTATGGTTGCAAGTGATATCATTTGAGTTATCAATGAGTACGATTATATAGCATAATCTATCCTCGATAGTTTGGTGATATTCATTTGTTAATCGATAGAGGACTTCATTTATAGATATGGACATCGTGGCTCCATTTATTAAATGAGAGTATAATATCATCATATGGATGTTTTGAGGTAATTAGATATTAAATCTCAACGTTGAGTTTTCGATAGTAACTATTGAAAACATGGCTTCTGGACAAGTCAAAATATCCAAGTTCAAAACGTGGTCATATGAGTAAATATGGTAACTTGGAGAGTTATAGGCGGTCTATGAACTCTTGGCGATTACTGATATTAATCACGAGGATACATTATCTCCAACATGATTGTCTAAGGTATGAATGAGGAACATCTTCTTATTCTATCTTTATTTAAGAGTTCAATTTTAGCTCTTTAGTGGAATGAGTTAAAATTAATGGATCGGACCTAAGTGAATCATTTGTTGATTGTGATTAGGTTATGTCTATTGAAGTTTAAATTTAAATAGCTCGCCAAGATCTCCAATCCACACGGACTTGCATGGATCACTTGATATATTCTACCGGACCAATTTATGGGTCCATCTAGAATTGCATTTAATATATTAAGAATATAATTTACACATTATTTGTTTAATGGGCTGATAAATTATATTAATATATTAATGAAAGGTATGTGGGCTTGTTTCTTTTAATAAGAATGGGTCTGGTTCACATGTGGGCTTTTTATTTAAAGTCCAATGGATTAAATAAAATAAGAATATAATATTTGGCCCATATATATAATGTGGGGCGGCAAGGCTAAATAATTAGTCAAAAATATTATTTTATTTTATTGTTTGATTAAATGAGAATTAATTAATTTATTAATTAATTATTTAATTAAGAAACAAAATCTTTTTCTGATCAGGAAATATATTTCCTAGAGTTATACTACTGGTAGTAGTATACTAAAAGTAAAAGACTTATTTGGTAAGAAAATAAATAATAAGGTTTATTTATTTATTTAATCAAATAGGAAGGTCTTTTATTAAGTCAATAAAAGAATAAAAACACTTATGAGTTGAATTAGGGTTAGGATTCTAAAGTTGATAGGAATTAGGGTAAAGCACAAATCCTTTTTGGTAGAGGATTTTCGGCCAACCCTAATTGCATCACAAGGAGATTTCGGCAACCCTAATTAAAATAGAAGTAGAATTCGGCCACCCTGTAGAAGACACCATATAGGGTTCGGCCACACCCTCTAGTTTTACTGGATCAATTTCTTTTTCTTCTCATACTCATAGAAAAGTGTTTGATTATTCAGCCAAGACAAAAAAGAGAGAAGAGATTATTCTTTTGATAGTACACTAATTGCTTATACATCAATAGGCTTGTGTGTACAACATCGAATAAGGTTCACGCGAGTTTCGATCATTAGATTGAGAACTCAAAAGTGACCGGAATAATCTTTGTAGTCTTTTGGTTGTTTTGTGACTAACAATAAGAAAAAGAAAGTTTGTTTGTCCATTCTCAGGTACGCAATTCAAAGAAAAGGGAGACCACGCTCCTAGGTGATTCACGTTCGTGCTAGGATTGAAGATCTTGCGGATTACCATCGATGTAAGTCAATCGGATCACGCGACAAAAGGTATTCTACTTTTTGTTACTTTATATGTATGTTTAATTAATTTAAAGGGTTAAGGTTCATCAAAGGAAAAATTTTAAAATATACTAAATCTATTTTTAGTCTCGCTTCCGCTGCGTGTACTACGATTTTTTCCTACAATTGGTATCAGAGCCTGGTTGAACCCTTTTAATTAATTAACGTATATATACGTGAATCAATTTCTTTTTATTGTGATTATGCATGTTTAGAAAGAGATGGCACTCTAGGTATTCTCATATATAATTACATGTTGAATGTATGGATTTATATATGTTGTTATAAAGTGAATTGTTGTTGCTCGATTTTGGTCCTAGAATTTCAATGTATTTTTGTTTTGGAATTGTAACAAGAAGGGTGGTCTATCATCGCCATAATTCCTTCTTGATAGTTTCTTTATTTTTTTTATTGTAAATAAATAGTGCAGTATTTTATGTATTATAATTTACTGCAGTTTTTTTATTTATTTTAAGTGCAGTTTTTTTTTTTTTTTGTAATAAGTATTGCAGTGAATAAAAAAATAAAAAAAAATAATACTGCAGTATTTTATATGTTTATATACTGCTGTAAAATGTTCAAGTATTGAAGATTCGAAGACATGAAGAATGGGAAGCAACCGGAACCTAGAACGAGCACCATGCGCACCCTAGGAGTGGATTGGGCTGCGCATGGCAAGCCCACATCATGATGGGCTGTGCACGGCAGCCCTTTGGGTCTCAAGGGCTGCACACAGCAGCCCCTTTGTGGGGTTGTGGGGTTGTGGGGTGTACACGCCTATGGGAGGCAGCCGAGGTATGCGCGGATGGTTGATGGCCACTTGAAGATCTTGTATTCCTAACAAATTGTAATTTACTTGCTTTTCTAGGATGGACCAAAATTGTGGCTATTTATTTTTGTATAAATATTACAATATTTGTTATTGTATGATAACATGTCATATAGAATAGGAGTGCCACTCATATATCTCTTTTGGTATGAACATGCATTGAATGATTTAGGTATCTAAATTGGCATCTAGATAACTTGGTAAATCATTCTATGGGATTTAATCACACGCCTTAAATAATTGAGTGTGAGAAGGTGTTTTGTAACACCTATGGCCTCCAAGGTTAGTTGAGCTTTATTATTTATTGGTAATCCCCCCAAGGGGCGTCCATGAATGGAATTTAGCAACATACTTCCTTACAAGGATAGACTAGACTAGACAATGGACTCAAACGAGATCTGCTCCCCAAGGAGGGATTTTCGTGAGAGAAAATTGAGGGTCGATATCTTGGTAACACACTCAATGTAATTTTATTGATATCCTCCCAAGAGTTCTTGTCAATAAAATTGCAAGGCTAAAATTGAAAACGTTGGTTGTTAAGGTTAACAATTAGGTGGGACCTAGTCCAACTAGTAAATGGTACGTACTCCCAAAGGAGGCATAACATTTATGGGTGTTAGATCACCGTTGAATTTTTATGATTGAGTTATTTCTTTAAATCAAGATAAATATTCAAAAGTGCTTAATAATGATTATTTACTCATATAAATTTTTGTTTATATTCAGAAATCATGACCCCATCCCTAATGAATATCTTAAAAGATAATATTTTAACTAGAGATAATTATGTCACATGGATAAGGAAAATTGGGTTGTTGCTGGCTTGCTGCAAGCTGAAAAACATAAGTTTGTTCTGTCTGCTCCTAAACCATCTGCTCCTACTTATGAATCTTAGATTCATATGGTTGGTAAAGTTGCTACTGTTAAGGCCCGTCAAAAGGTCAAGGAACAACAGAAGAAAAAGCAATTTGGGCCTACCAAGAAGGAGACCATGAAAGTAACCAAGATCAAAGGGAAGTGCTCCTTTTATGGTGAAAAGGGACATTGGAAAAGAAATTGCCCAAAGTCCCAGAATAAGAAGGAACAAGGTAATATTAATTATCTTGAAACATGTTTTCTGGCAGATTCTACAGATTCTTGGATCATAGACTCTGGAGCCATAAATCATGTTTGTTATTCCTTACAGGGGTTCCAAGAAAGGAGAAAGCTGAATAAGAATGAAATCAACTTACGTTTGGGCAACGGATCGTTAGTGTCTGCAAGTGCAGTGGGAGATATTAGAGTTAATCTAGATTCTTTCAGGCATTTAGATTTGATAGACGTTTATTATGTACCTCAATTCAAGAGAAATTTAATTTCAGTTTCTTGTTTGAATAAATTTGGATATTTGGTTACTTTTAATAAAGATTTTATTATTAAAAGAATAACAAATTTATTTGCAAAGGTATAATGGAAAACGGCTTATTTTTTTGCATAAAAATATCTCTCACTCGTTAGACACAGAATTAACGGAACCTAATCATAAAAGAGTAAAATTATCAATAGATGAAACCTACCTATGGCATTTACGCCTAGGTCATATTAACCTTAATAGGAATAAAAGATTGGTTAGTGATGGACTTTTAAGTGACTTAAAGGTTGATGATCTACCAACTTGTGAATCTTGTTTGGAAGGTAAAATGACCAAAAGGTCGTTCTCGGCCAAAGGCGCAAGAGCCACTGAATGTTTAGGATTGATACACACTGATGTATGTGGTCCTATGAGCATTCAAGCTAGAGGTGGATATGAGTACTTCATCACCTTCACAGATGATTACTCGAGATTTGGCTATGTGTATCTCATGCAACATAAGTCGGATGCTTTTGACATGTTTAAAGCATTCAAAGCTGAAGTAGAAAATCAGCTTGAGAAACACATAAAAATCTTGAGATCTAATCGTGGTGGAGAATATCTATCTGGTGAGTTTCAGCAATATCTTATTGATAATGGGATAGTTTCTCAGTTTTCTGCACCAGGAACACCTCAACAGAATGGGGTATCAGAAAGGAGAAACAGAACTCTTTTGGATATGGTTAGTTCTATGTTGAGTTATTCAACACTTCCTATTTCTTTTTGGGGATATGCTTTACAAACTGCTATATACATTCTAAACGTTGTACCATCTAAGTCCGTTCCTCAAACACCGCATGAGTTGTAGACTGGGCGCAAGCCTAGTTTACAACACTTAAGGATATTTGGTTGTCCTGCGCATGTGTTAAAAGGAAAGACGGAAAAGATGGAGTCCCGTTCGGAAACATGTATATTTGTAGGGTATCCAAAAGAAACTAAAGGATATTATTTCTATAGTCCTTCAGATCTTAAAGTATTTGTTTCGACAAATGCTAAATTTTTGGAAAAAGACTATATGAATGATTTTGTACATAGAAGTAGAATTGTCATGAATGAGATGTCAGGAGATACAATTCCACGAGAGGTTACACAACCTAACCCAATTGTAAGTTCCGATCCAACACAAAATCAACAACCTACCATCCCTCGTCGTAGTAGGAGGGTTAGAACACAACCCAAAAGATACATCGGTCTGGGAGAATCAGTGGAGAATCTCCCGGACGACGATGATCCCTACACGTATAAGGAAGCAATGGAGGATGTTGATAGTCACCATTGGCAAAAGGCAATGCAATCTGAGATTGAATCCATGTTCGATAACAAAGTTTGGTCCCTTGTAGACTTGCCTAGAGGGATAAAACCCATTGGGTGCAAGTGGGTATACAAGAGGAAAAGAGGTATGGATGGAAAGGTGGAAACCTTTAAAGCTAGATTAGTAGCTAAAGGGTATACATAAAGAAGGTATCGATTACGAGGAAACCTTCTCTCCTGTGGCCATGCTTAAATCCATTAGGATACTCTTATCCATTGCAGCATCTTTAGATCTAGAGATTTGGCAAATGGACGTCAAGACAGCTTTCCTTAATGGAAGTCTTGACGAAAGCATCTACATGATGCAACCAGAAGGATTCATTGAAAAAGGCCAAATGGAAAAGGTATGCAAGTTGTAGAAATCCATATATGGATTAAAGCAAGCATCCAGATCCTGGAACATAAGGTTCGATCAAGCTGTAAAAGGTTTTGGATTTATTCAGAATCCTGACGAACCTTGTGTATACAAAAGGATTAAAGGCGACAAGTTGGTTTTCCTAATTCTTTATGTTGATGATATACTACTCATTGGAAACGATGTAGGTGTATTGACATCAGTAAAAGAATGGTTAGCAAGTTTTATTCTAGGTATCCAAGTTATAAGGGATAGAAAGAATAAAACGATTGCATTATCCCAAGCTTCATACATAGACAAGATCTTGTCTAGGTTTTCCATGCAGGATTCCAAGAAAGGTATGTTACCTTTCAGACATGGAATCAAACTTTCTAAGGAACAAGTTCCTAAGAATGAGCATGAAGAGCAATTCATGAGTAGAGTTCCATATGCCTCGGCAGTTGGAAGTCTCATGTATGCAATGCTCTACACTAAACCAGATATTTGTTTTGCTATTGGCATAGTTAGCAGGTTTCAATCGAAACCTGGTCCTGATCACTGGACGGCAGTCAAGCATATTTTCAAGTATCTCAAGAGAACGAGAGATAATATGCTTGTATACTCTGGAGGAGATTTAATTCCCGTTGGGTATACAGATTCTGATTTTCAATCAGATTCTGACTCCAGAAAATCCATATCAGGAGCTGTGTTTACTATTGGAGGAGGAGCAGTCATATGGAGGAGTATCAAGCAATCTTGTATTGCTGATTCCACCATGGAAGCTGAGTATGTTGCTGCATGCGAGGCTGCCAAAGAGGCTGTTTGGCTTCGCCAATTCTTGATTGACTTGGAAGTGGTTCCTAGTGCGAATAAGCAGATCACTATCTACTGTGACAACAGTGGAGCAGTGGCTAATTCGAAAGAACCAAGAAGTCATAAGAGAGGAAAACACATTGAAAGAAAGTATCATCTTTTAAGGGAGATTGTTCAAAGGGGTGACGTGACGATTACCAAAATCGCGTCAGCAGAAAATCTAGCAGATCCCTTCACAAAGGCTCTACCTCAGAAGAGTTTCGATGGGCATCTAGAGAACATGGGCATGAGAGATATGACACATTTGCTATAGCGCAAGTGGGAGATTGTTAGGATTATGCTCAATAGCAAGAGTGTAATATTATAATTGACAATCTTTTTCATATTAATAAAGTGATTTCTGGTTTAACAAATCTTATAGCATTTATAGTTTAATATTATAATTGTCAAAAGTAAATAATCATTGAAAGTATACAAACGTAGTTAAATTGCTTAAAGCATACCTAGAGGGGGGGTGAATAGGTTTTTACGCCTTTTTCAATCCCTTGAACAAACTTTCGTTTATCCCTCAAGGTTGCCTTACATACAACAAATATACTAAGAAAGGACAACATACATAGACAATATGAATAGGTAATCATATAAGCATGGTCTACATACATCATCAAGTTGTATGAGGTAAACAAACAAATAAGCATAATAACAAAGAATACTTGTATTTCACTATATGTTCAATGAGTTACAAGAGTGATCAAATATCACTATACACAAATACAATATACAAAAGAATCATAGAAATAAAATTGATCAATAAAATGAATTCACTAAACACACTATACAAAGTCTTGCTTCACAATACATCAAGTGAATATTATGAAACAAGATAATAAAAATATACAAGTAAAATATAAGAGATAGAGATAGAAAGAATTAACACAAGAGATTTTAAGAATTAACACAAGAGATTTTTTAACGTGGTAAAACCTCCAAGGAGGAAACATCCACGAGTTGAACTACAACGATTGGGTACTATATTATTGGAAAGTAAACAAAGAACATTCACAAAGTGACCAATCTTTAGCTCACCGAACCTAGTGAAGTCTAAGCCTACCCAACCCTATTGGAAAGAGTGAAATCCCTCAATGATACGAAACCACCATTTATTGGACACCACACAAAACCAACATCAATGGTAGATTAGAAATTCCTCAAGAGTGCATACACCTCCCTTGTACCCCGCTCTATCGGAGTCTATGTCTAACCATAAGCCTAGGCCTACCAATACAATAGCCAACTCCCTATCAAAGGCACTCATGCCTCTAGGGAGCCTCCCATGCATGACTATCTGAGTCCTCCCGACTCTAGCCATGACTTCTTACTTACCTATCCGAGTCATCCCGACTCTAGGCAAGTCTTGGCTATCCGAGTCATCCCGACTCTAACCAAGACTTCATGCCTTTTACAAGGACTTCCTAGTGTGATCATGTGAATGCAAATGATGCAAACAATCAAATCAACATAGAACATGTGATCAATACATTCTATGGTACAAATAGACCTAAACATGTGATATCACAAGTAATAAAGTCTAGATGCAAAATACAAGAATAAAACCTAAAGCATGTGAAACACCAAACACATAAGCTCAAAGTCTCATTCACATATACAACACTTGAATCAAAATATATTCATGAAGTACAAGTTCAAGATGCAATCAACATACAATAAAATGCTAGATATATGAGATTTAATCAATCAATATTCTAGACAAAATTATAGAGCAAAGATTCAAGATATAAATCAATCAAATCTTAGATTGCTCTAAAACACAAACAAATACACAAATCCTAGATTTCATCAATCAAAGGATCAAATCAAATCTGAAAGTCATTTATCACAAAATTGATTCAATCAAGTCACAAATAACCTAAGATGTCATTCTAATCACAATACAACTCACAAACATGTGAAAAACCTAGAATCATAGAAACTAGTCCACATTTGTCTATAAATTGACTTTTAATTAGAATGATTATCAAGCTACCTTTCTCAATAGCTTTTACCAAACATAAACATAGATATAGAAGAAGAAACCCCAAGCAAATTGAAGGTTGAAAAGAAAGAAATCCCAAAGATAAGTCCAATACCTTTGATTCACGAGCTGGTTCGGATTTCAGTGTATAACTACCAGAAAACTCGATCAATCAGCTACCAAACCACTCAGAAATGATAGAGGACTCAATTATGATCGTTCTCCAATTCAAATCACTCAAATCCGACTTCGGATGAGGGAGATATGATGTTTGGAAGATGATAAAATCTAGAGAGAAAAACTTACGGGATTCTTTGCAATTTTCTTCTTAAAAATCAAATGGAGAGAGATGAGGGAAATAAAAGGAGGAGAGAGAAGGGATTCCGGGCCAATCAGGTGAGGCCACGTCACCCCAGGCCATGGGGGGCGCGTGGGCCTCACGGGGGCAGAGAGCCCCTCTGGCCGTGGGGCACACGGCCTCCCTCACGGCTGGGCCAAGTGGCCTCACGGCCAGCTGCCTCTCTCGCACACTCCTTCGGTTCTTCAGCCGTATCTTGGGCATCCGAACTCCGATTTTGAATCCGTTTTCGGATTACAAACCATAACTCTCTCAAGCACGATGATGACTAACAACTTTGAAAAATAGTTAAGAAATCATCTCAGAAAATGATGATGAAGTCAACTCAATGAATGAGAACGAAAAGTAGCGTAGCTACATCGTTTGGACTCGAAACTACATGAATGAGTAACCGAAACGACCAGAACTCAATAAGACATCAAATAAGAACATGTTCAATTCCACGTACAAAAATACGAAAACATACAAGCACAAATACACACACATATGCTAATTTCCAGACATAGTCCTAGAAAAATGCAATAAACAAAATATTACCAATATAGTATGAATGCATGAGCATATTTTGTCAAGTGTGTGAAAGTGAAACATAAGTGATGTTTAATCATGAAGGAACATACAAGAATGCTATGTGTGTGTGTGTGCCTAGCCTTGTAAGAGATATGAGATCCTTTATTACCTTTGTTGAACAATGATGCACGAATCTCTTAAAAGCCGGCTTCTTGAATGAATTGTGGTTGAGACATCCTTCATCTTCTTAATTCTTCAATATACGAACCACTAAACATTACAAGAGAAACACATTTTGATATGGAATTTATGCCAACACAACTATAAACCTTACAATCATAAGGTCTAAAGACTATGAGAAAAGAAGAATTGTTCGTACATCTGGATATGTATGAGGTAGACACAATTCTTTAGTTAGTCTTGAATAATGTTCACAACTTAAGTTAAAGGTTGGGCACCTTTATCTTGTTAAAGTTGTAGAATTCTTTTGCTAGCATTTGAGTGGGATCAAATGAGATATGATGAGTCTAAAATCATCGGAGCGTCTTTAAGTAAAAGAATCTAGTGCACTGGGTGCATTGAACTGGATCACAATGAAAAGCTTTATCTAAAACCGTCAATAGATAATAGTCTTTTCATTATCATGACAATCGGAGAGTCTATCTTAATCCTGAGATAAATGATGGACTTATGGTTGCAAGTGATATCATTTGAGTTATCAATGAGTACGATTATATAGCATAATCTATCCTCGATAGTTTGGTGATATTCATTTGTTAATCGATAGAGGACTTCATTTATAGATATGGACATCGTGGCTCCATTTATTAAATGAGAGTATAATATCATCATATGGATGTTTTGAGGTAATTGGATATTAAATCTCAACGTTGAGTTTTCGATAGTAACTATTGAAAACATGGCTTCTAGACAAGTCAAAATATCCAAGTTCAAAACGTGGTCATATGAGTAAATATGGTAACTTGGAGAGTTATAGGCGATCTATGAACTCTTGGCGATTACTGATATTAATCACGAGGATACATTGTCTCCCACATGATTGTCTAGGGTATGAATGAGGAACATCTTCTTATTCTATCTTTATTTAAGAGTTCAAATTTAGCTCTTTAGTGGAATGAGTTAAAATTAATGGATCGGACCTAAGTGAATCATTTGTTGATTGTGATTAGGTTATGTCTATTGAAGCTTAAATTTAGATAGCCCGCCAAGATCCCCAATCCACACGGACTTGCATGGATCACTTGATATATTCTACCGGACTAATTTATGGGTCCATCTAGAATTGCATTTAATATATTAAGAATATAATTTGCACATTATTTGTTTAATGGGCTGATAAATTATATTAATATATTAATGAAAGGCATGTGGGCTTGTTTCTTTTAGTAAGAATGGGTCTGGTTCACATGTGGGCTTTTTATTTAAAGTCCAATGGATTAAATAAAATAAGAAAATAATATTTGGCCCATATATATAATGTGGGGCGGCAAGGCTAAATAATTAGTCAAAAATATTATTTTATTTTATTGTTTGATTAAATGAGAATTAATTAGTTAATTAATTAATTATTTAATTAAGAAACAAAATCTTTTTCTGATTAGGAAATATATTTCCTAGAGTAGTTATACTATTGGTAGTAGTATACTAAAAGTAAAAGACTTATTTGGTAATAAATAATAAGGTTTATTTATTTAATCAAATAGGAAGGTCTTTTATTAAGTCAATAAAAGAATAAAAACACTTATGAGTTGAATTAGGGTTAGGATTCTAAAGTTGATAGGAATTAGGGTAAAACACAAATCCTTTTTGGTAGAGGATTTTCGGCCAACCCTAATTGCATCACAAGGAGATTTCAGGAACCCTAATTAAAATAGAAGTAGAATTCGGCCACCCTATATAAGACACCATATAAGGTTCGGCCACTACCTCTAGTTTTACTGGATCAATTTCTTCTTCTTCTCATACTCATAGAAAAGTGTTTGATTATTCGGCCAAGACAAAAAGAGAGAAGAGATTATTCTTTTGATAGTACACTAATTGCTTATACATCAATAGGCTTGTGTGTACAACATCAAATAAGGTTCACGCGAGTTTCGATCATTAGATTAAGAACTCAAAAGTGACCAGAATAATCTTTGTAGTCTTTTGGTTGTTTTGTGACTAACAATAAGAAAAAGAAAGTTTGTTTGTCCATTCTCAGGTACGCAATTCAAAGAAAAGGGAGATCACACTCCTAGGTGATTCACGTTCATGCTAGGATTGAAGATCTTGCGGATTACCATCGACGTAAGTTAATCGGATCACGCGACAAAAGGTATTCTACTTTTTGTTACTTTATATGTATGTTTAATTTATTTAAAGGGTTAAGGTTCATCAAAGGAAAAATTTTAAAATATACTAAACTTGTTTTTAGTCTCGCTTCCGCTGCGTGTACTACAATTTTTTCCTACAACTCCTATATGTCACTTTTGTGGATTTGATGGTCATATTAGACCACATTGCTTTCGATATATTAAAATGTACAAAACTAGAAGCATGATTGAGAAGAAAAAGAAAAGAGCCATGATGCATGTTCCTAGGAATGATAATTTTGTTATGCATGATCCTAGAACATCTAGAGTCCATGTACCAAAGGCCACTAAGAAAACTAAGATTGTTTCTAGGTGGATTAGAAAGAATGAAAATGTTTGCCATGTTGCTCAAATAGCCTTGAAGGCAAATTCTTCTAATTTTTGGTATTTAGATAGTGGGTGCTCTAGGCACATGACAGGAAACAAGAGTTTCTTCAAGACTCTTGTTATGGAGGAAGGAGGATATGTCACTTTTGGTGATGGATCCAAAAAGAAAGTTGTAGGGAAAGGAACCATTTCCGTTCCCGGATTACCCTCCTTATCCGATGCTTTATTTGTTGATGGCTTGAAAGCCAATTTAATAAGCATTTCACATCTAAGTGATGAAGGATATTCCTTCTTGTTTAGAAAAGATGATTGCTCTATCCTAAAGCTCGATGGACAAACCTTGTTGAAAGGTATGAGATCTAGCGACAATTGCTATTGTCTTGAAGATAGAATAGCCTCAAACAATGTGTCCATGGATGAGCAAATTGAGTTGTGGCATGAAAGAATTGGCCACATGAACTTTAGGGATTTATGGACCCTTGGAAAGTTCAATTGTATGCGTGGCCTCCCTAAGCTTGGGAAGAAAGCCAATGGTGTTTATGGACCTTACCAACAAGGAAAACAAACCAAAAGCATGCACAAAAAAGGCAAGTATCTCTCCACCAAGGAGCCTTTAGAGCTTCTCCACATGGATCTCATGGGTCCTATGCAAACCGAGAGTTTAGGTGGAAAGAGATACATTTTTGTTTGTGTTGATGATTTCTTTAGATTTACATGGACATATTTTCTTAGAGAAAAATCCGAAACTTTTGATAAGTTTAAAATGCTTTGTACTAAAATACAAAATGAAATGAATTCTAACATTAAAAGCATTAAACGGATTTGAAGTGACCATGGGAGGGAATTTGAGAATGCCTCATTTGAAAGCTATTGCAATAGCTTAGGCATCTCCCATGAGTTCTCGGCTCCTAGGACACCTCAACAAAATGGAGTTGTTGAAAGGAAGAATAGGGTCCTTCAAGAGATGACCCGAGTGATGTTGCTTAGCAATAATGTCCCTAGGAACCTATCGGCCGAAGCTGTCAATACGGCTTGCTATATAGGGAATCGTGTTTTTCTAAGGCCCGGATCTAGAAACACCTCCTATGAGTTATGGAAAGGTAGGAAGCCAAATGTTAGCTACTTCCACACATTTGGAAGCAAATGCTACATTTTAAATGACCGTGATCAGCTTGGCAAATTTGATGCTAAGAGTGATGAGGGTATCTTTATTGGCTATGCCTTGAATAGTAGAGCCTGTAGAGTTTTCAACTTGAAGACTCGAACCGTCATGGAATCATCCAATGTTGTCATTGATGATACAAGGCTCAAGTCTAATGACCATGAGGAGGAGGAAGTTTTAGATGATGAATCTCTTTTGGAGAGGGGTGTGGTGACTCCCAATGTTGGGACGTCCAATGACAATAATGAAGTCACACAACCTATTAGTAGAGTCCCTCTCTTGGACTCTAATGAACCTGCTCCATGGGTAGAAGACTCCATAACAAAGAGGATGTTATTGGAGATGTGAATGAGGGTGTTAGGACTAGGCGTCAAATAGCTAATCTCATTAGCTTTACATGCTACACCTCTCAAATTGAACCCAAAAAGGTTGATGAAGCCTTAAATGATGAATTTTGGGTTCTTGCCATGCAAGAAGAGCTAAACCAATTCGAAAGGAATGAGGTTTGGACTCTAGTTCCTAGGTCTAAAAGCACTAATGTGATAGGCACCAAGTGGATTTATAAGAACAAATCCGATGAGGATGGCAACATAGTGCGGAACAAGGCTAGACTTGTAGCACAAGGGTACTCTCAAATTGAGGGTATCGACTTTGAGGAGACATTTGCTCCCGTTGCCCGTTTAGAGTCCATTAGGCTTCTCTTGTCCATTTCTTGTGTGCACAAGTTCAAATTGCACCAAATAGATGTCAAGAGTGCCTTGCTCAATGGCTTCTTGCAAGAGGAAGTGTTTGTTAAACAACCCAAGGGGTTTGTGGATGCACACCACCCCAACCATGCCTATCGCCTCAAAAAGGCTCTATATGGGTTGAAACAAGCATCGAGGGATTGGTATGAGCGTCTCACTCAATTTCTTGTTTACAATAACTACATAAGGGGTAGTGTTGATAAGATACTATTCATCAAGAAAGACAATGATGAGTTTTTCATAGCTCAAATATATGTTGATGATATAGTTTTTGGCTCCACCAACAACACCAAGGTCCAACAATTTGTTGATGTCATGTCTCATGGATTTGAGATGAGTCTTGTTGGTGAGCTTAGTTACTTCCTAGGTTTGCAAATTAGGCAATTAGATGATGGGATTTTCATAACCCAAGCCAAATATGCCAAAAACCTAGTGAAGAAGTTTGGTCTAGAAAATGCCAAGCATTGTGATACACCCATGAGTACCACTTTGAAGCTAAGCAAGGATGCTAGTGGTAAAAGTGTGGAACAAACGTTATATCGTGGCATGATAGGTAGCTTGCTTTATTTGACAGTAAGTAGGCCCGATATCTCTTTTAGTGTGGGTGTGTGTGCTAGGTACCAAGCAGATCCCAAGGAGTCCCATCTCTCTTCCGTAAAGAGAATCATTCGCTATGTGAATGGGACTTCCAACTATGGGATTTGGTAATCTTTTGACACTAATGCTAGTCTTGTAGGCTTTAGTGATGCGGATTGGGCAGGAAATTAAGACAATAGGAAAAGCACATCGGGCGGTTGCTTCTTCCTAGGCAACAACTTGGTGTCTTGGTTTTGCAAGAAGCAAAACTCAATTTCCTTGTCCACGGCCGAGGCCGAGTACATAGCCGCGAGGAGTGGATGCACACAACTCCGATGGATGAAGCAAATGCTAGTAGACTACGGATTCAACCAGGGTACACTCACTCTCTTTTGTAATAATATGAGTGCCATAAATATTTCCAAGAATCCGGTTCAACATTCTAGAACTAAGCATATTGACATCCGCCATCACTTCATTAGAGAGCTTGTTGAAAATAAATGCATTGTACTTGAACATGTAGGTACAAATGATCAACTTGCGGACCTATTTACTAAACCCTTAGATGCTACTCGATTTAAAACACTAAGTAGATCTATTGGGATATGTCTTGTGGAGTGATGTGTTTTGTATTTGACCCCATATGGGGAACTCAAGCAAAGAGAGCTATTTTGCATTCTTGTCACTTGCAAAAAAATTGAAATATCTTATGCCTCTTCTTTTAATTGCTTGAGTAAGCTTGGTTGCACATATATATATATGTTTTCAATTCAATAAGTGTGAACCTTGCTTGTTTACAATCCATGTCATATTTATGTTCAAACATGCATTTTTGGACTAGGAGATGTATATAAGAAGTATGATTTGAATGACCTATGGTTATCTCCATGATATGATGATTCATTAATAACATGCTAATGTCAAATGAAAAAGCATGAAATTCATATAACATGCTCACATGAAAAGCATGAATTGATGATTGCATATTCTTAAAATGCAAAACTTGTGTGAAAGCTTATGAGACTCAAAATGAATAAAGGATCTTGTATCTGTTCAAAGGAATTTATATTCCAAATGTCTCTCTTTCTTTATTAGTTGACCATGGCTACTATCATACGGATATCTTATCCGAAAAAATCAAAAAGGGTGCAAAGTCGCTCATGCCATGTTTCACTTATAAAGTTGGATATAGTTTCTCTTAAATTGAAATCAATATATTCTATATCCTTGCTTTACTCATGACTTTGGTGAAATTGGTTGAATTCCTATTAGAAACCTTTGTCATTTGCTTTGCCAAATACCATTGTATTTTGGACTTGAATGCTACATGTCTTGTATGCAAAACATGTTTGATACACACATTTTCTACCAAATAAATCTCCTTGTTTCTCTCCAATTACTTGAGATGCATAAAGTGACTTATCTTAATTATGCAAATCTTGCATGCTACTATCTGTCGTTGTTATGAGTGACCCGGTTGGGGACTACTCCTTTGCCTTAATCATGACAAAAAGGGGGAGTAGTATATGGTAAAGGGAGTTGCTAAATATAGAAGCAATTGTGCATATTGGGGAGAACATTCATTGAGGGGGAGTAACCCGTTGAGGGGGAGCATTGCATACACATACATTTCATAATGTTGTGCCTAAACTTTTAAAATGCAAATGCTTGCTTTTGTTCTCACTTGATTAATCTCACATTGCACTTGTATTGGAAAATATAGAAATCTTATTTTCAGGGCTTGATTATTCTACAAGAGATTGAAGACTTGAAGTTTTATTTTCTTACCTCTTTGTGTTGTAGAAAATCATAGTTGTCCTGAAGTTTCTATTTTTTTTGTGAGGAATCAATGTGAGTGGTGGTTTTGTCACGAAATAGCCAAAGGGGGATATTGTAAGGTTCCCATTTGTTGATTGACTCATTTCATGGACAAACCACATGTTGGGGGTTCTTTGTAATGGTAGCTTAGGTATCAGTTTTATTGTTCGAAGCCCTTTGAAGACCTTGTGTTGATAAGCACCGAAGGTAAATTTCTATGTGCTTACTTGTCTTGAGGAGTTAGTTGCACACACTCACAACTCATGCATATGTTTAATCTTTGTATGTTGTGTTTCTTATTGTTGTGCATTAATGCTTATTTTCATCTCTTCTTGCATGTTAGTTTGATTGCATCTTGCATATCCAATTGCCTTGTCATGTTTAGACTTAGGATTGCATTTTTGCATTGGGCGCTCCTAAAAACGCTCTACAGAAGCGCTGTACGAACAGCGCCCATCGAGCGCCGTTCAAACCTGATCGATTTTAATCAGTCGCTGTTGGGTCGCTGTACAGTCGCTGTACAGGCGCTGTACAAAGCGGTCTACGTACAGTGCCACTCTGTTTTCCCGAGAGAACAGAGTTGGGGCGCTGTACATGCGCTGTATAGAAGCGCTCTACGTACAGCGCCCAAGGCAAATTTCAGGCCAACTTATCAAAACGACCACACTTTGTTTTGGCCTCCTATATATATGCCACTTTGACTTTAGGTCAATCAAGAGAGTTCATATTCAGATTTCATACTTAGGATATTTTTCAAAGAGAAGAAAAATTCCAAGAACTCATTTTTTGTTTACTCAAACACTTTTTCATGATCATCAATCATCATCTAGCATCATCCTTGATCATCTAGATGTCTCTTTGCATGGATTCTTCATCATACTTTGCTTGGTAAGCTTTTCACTAATATCTTACATATTTTGTGTTTTTCTTAACAAGCAATCTCAATTTATTACTTGTATGATTTTCATATATCTTTTGATACAAGATTGAGATTAGTGTGATGTATGTTTGAGAAGTTGTATTGTGATAGCTAATTAGGTTTTGTGCTTAACCTTGATTAGCTAAACTATTTGATTGAACATGTCATTTAGTTTTTAATATCTAGGATTGTTCTAATTGCATATTAATCATCTTAGATAAGCATATAGGGTTTCCCTTGCTCTATTTTGCATTTGGATATTCATATATTCACTTAGGGTATTATTCTCTTCATTGAGAAAGTAAGTCTTGTGTGTAGCTTCCGGGATTAGGTTGCTTAGATCGCAAGCAAATTGGACTAGGTTCACTCATACCGGGATTAGGTAGGTGTGTGATTACTTCCGGGATTAGGTTGTAATCGTTTTACACATTTAGTGGATTCGAGGTTCGAGTGTGACTTACTTACTAGCCCGTGGTTTTTCCCGTGAGGGTTTCCACGTAAAAATCAAGTGTTATTTAATTTCCGTATTTTATACTTGATTTATTGCTTTATCTATTTAGGGGTAATTTCGTAATTTTGACTAAACACGAAAAATTGGGTAATAAGCTTAAAATCTATTCACCCCCCCCTCTAGATAGTTTTATACACACCGTGTTATAATTTGTTTCAGACTCCACCCCGAGCAACTCCTCCACCAAGAGGGGTAGCCCGCATATCAATGGAGGAACACTGGTATAACCATTACACTCCTCTCAAAGCCTCTCGGGAAACCATATACCTAGCCATCTGCGATAAGGGCTTGCTCAGAAAGCCCAATCCAATAAAAGTCCCCGCTGATCAAAGAAATCGTTACAAGTATTGCGACTTTCATAAGGATGTCGAGCACAACACCTCTGAGTGCTATAGCCTCCGCAACCAGATTGAGAGTTTGGTAAGAGGAGGACTTTTAATGGAATTCTTGCAACAAGTACGGGACAGCATTAAAATGGGAAAGGAAGTACAAAAGGAGATGCGGGATGTAGAAGAAAGGAGGAAAGACGAATGAAAGGATTTGATGCAACAGATCCATGTCATCCATACCATCAATGGAGGACCAACTCTGGTTGGGACGTCCAACAATTCAAGAAAGAATCACGCTAGGAAGATCCTAAAACTCGCCACTGGCCAGGATGTGTTCCGGGTATCTCGGGAATCACGGGAATACCCATGGTCCGTTCAGATCATTTTCACCGAGGATGATGCCTACAACACAGTGCAACCCCATGACGATCCAATGGTGATCACGGTTCAGATTGCTAATTATCGGGTCCACCGCATCCTTGTAGACACCGGGAGTAGTGTAGACATTCTGTTTAAATGTGCACTGGAGAAGCTCAACCTGAAGAATCCCTATTACAACAGCTGCACTACATCTTTATACGGATTTACAGGGGACTCCGTGATGCCAGTAGGAACACACATCTTGCTCGTGATAGTCGGAGAAGCCCCTCTCCAACAGAACATCATGACTGAGTTCATCGTGGTAGACACCCCATCCGCTTATAATGCAATCTTGGGAAGACCATTTTTATCAGGCATCAAGGGAGTCTTGTCCATTTATCACAATGTCCTGAAGTTTCCGGTTGGGACCGAGGTAGGAGAAGTCAGGGGAGACCAGCAGGCAACCCGCACATGTCATGCAGTGTCTGTTAACCCTGCTGCATTGACAAGGCAGTATGCTCGCATCATCCATAAATCGGGTCTTGTGGAGGCATAGTTGGAAAGCACAGAATAGTTTGGAAATAAAGGATAGTACCCGGTGTGTTACTTTAAGAAGAATGGTCATTCTAGGAGGACTTAGTCTCATGACTTGAAGAAGGATGTTAGCTCGGTTGGTGTATTTCTGATGTGTACACCCCGACCTTTTTCTGCTTTGTATTTGCTTTTGGGAAAATCAATAAAGTCAGTTTTAGTGTTCCTAATTTCGCCTAAGCAAGTCTTCATCGTTCCATTCCGCCTCGAGATCAGGAAAAGCCATATGGCGTTCATGTTGCCTTGGTCGGGGTATACCCTCCTCCAGGAAGGACCTGGTGCTCAAATCCATAAGGGGTGTAGTCACTTGCCAGGATCTATCTCATCAAGACCAAGAGAACCTATATGGGCCTCCTGAAGCCTCGGATGGGGAATACCCCCCTCCATGATGAACCTGGTGTCAAAGTAGCCCTCATCAAGACCAGGAGAACCTATATGGGCCTCAATACCCCCATCCAGGATGAACCTGGTGTCAAAGTAGCCATATCTGCTTGCCAGGACAGTTCACCAAGAAGCCAAGATACTCCATCTGGATACCCGACATCTTTCTGCATCGTACTACCACTTTTCCTTATTAAATTCAAAGGTCTGAGTTGAAATGGCTTTAGTAGCCACTCAGAAACAAGGCATCAGGGAACTAGGCCATTACACTTGGGAGCCAGACGTTTCACCCTGATAGGTGACTAAGATGAAGCCATCACTAGGATTCCCAGCAAAAAATTCAGCAAAGTTAAATGAGCAATGGTCAGACATGATATCTAATAGCTGATTTCTGCTAAGAGAGATTATTAACTAAGGATTGTATTCAAGACAAACTGAAGACCTACCGTCCACCAGCAAGTTAAGATGGAAGCTAAAACTATACAGGAATCAGGATAGTATTTACTTGGATCACGTTCAAACATACAAGCACTATCCTAGGGCAAGGCATAAGTTCAACAAGCAAGCATATTATGAGGGTAAAAGAGAATGATCGCAAGATTGGAAGGAGTTCATTAACTTAGGCAGGGTGCCCACCCCCATTTCCGGGCTACAAATAGTTACAAAAATAAATTCAGATAAAGAAAAAAACAAAGTCATATATCATCCCCCCCTCCTCCGTGCTTTTCCTGTCGGGATTCCTCTGTCTGTTCCCCTTTTGCCTGCCTTTTTTCAAGTGAGCTGGTCGCAGTAGGAGAGCCCGCCACCTTCGAGCATTGAACATAAGCCTGCCCAACATCTTCCTGAATGGAAGAAGGATCCTGAGATTCCCCCTCAACGTTTTCTCCAGATCCGGCAATAGGAGGGAGAGAAGATGGATCCGGGACAGAGACATCCTTTGAGGGACCTCCTTGGTCAGGGCCAACATCTGAAAAGGCTGTGGCCTTAGCCATAATGTGGTCCCGATCCTAGCCAAGAGGAGTCATCAAGTCGAAAGGAGGTAGGAAGGCCTTGGCAACCTCGTAAGAGGCAGTAAAATATCCGTCCGTGAAGGAAGAATCCAGTCAGGATTCTAAGATCTTCACGGATCCCCGCAGGAACTGGTTCTCGTCTAAAAGGACCGCCATCTCCGCCTTGACGGACTCCCTTTCAGCCTTACGCCGGGTGGAAACGATAGTCTCCATGTCATAAGCACGCTGCATCCTTTCCAACTCCACCAGAGCAGCCTGCCTCCCGGATTCAGACTCAGTTGCAGATTGGACCAGGGCAATGACGTTTTCTTTAGACCGGGCTAGATCGGCTCGGGCTTCTTCCAAATTGGCCTGAAGTACCAAATTGGCCTCCTTCAAAGTTGCCACATGTTGCCCGATAGCTAAGGCAAACTTGAAGCCCTAAAAAAAAAAAATTTTTTTTTTAAAAAAAAAAAAAAGTCAAATGAGGTACATGAGCATTTATATATGTATACCAACTTGAAGGGAGCATAATCATACCTCGGTGAGCAGAGAAACCCCCTTGGTAGCCAAAATCTCTATAGGCAAAGAGGACATCAACTGCAGACCCCCACCAGGACACGCCGCGATGAACTTGGAAACAATGTCATATTGGCTGCTATCTTGTGGCCTTGACCCGGATGAAAGGCTAGCAGGGGGAGCTCTAGAGGTGGAATCCTTTCCTTTGTCCACCCAGGAAGGTTTAGCCTTCTCCGCCCTAGTGGAGCGCATGGTGAAAGAAATCTGAGAAGAAGGAGGGGCAGCTGCAACTGTAGGCTTAGCAATCTTAGTGGGTGGCTTCGCCTTGGGGACTGGAGAAGTTTTGACCCTATCTGCCTTCGCCAACATCTCGCTAAGCAAGGGACGAGCGACAATTTTTGGTAGAGAAGGGTTCGGGAAACAAAGTGGGGACCCCGCCAAGATAGGAGGAGAGGAAGGTGCCGAGGGGTAAGACCCCGAGGTGACCCCGGCGCCAGGAGGAGAAGGAATGGGAGAGTGGGGTGCTTGAGAAGCCGGGATTGGCGGTCCTGTAGCAGTATGAGGGGATGCTAAAGGAGGGACTGCTGAAACTGCAAAAAAAAAAAAAAAACATAAGAAAATATGTAATAATAAACATAGAGAGAGAGAATGGAGGAAGGATGTTGGCAAAGCACGATCACTCACCCGGTTCAGCGACAGATATCCTCAGATACCTCTCTAACCGGGCTCCTTCGAAGGAGTCACAGGAGGGGTACTTCATGTTAATATAACCCCACTTCTGGATCCTTGTTAGAATCCCCCTGGATTTAGGAGACAACTCCTCTGAACTCCATTTGTCTTTGGGAGAGAACTGGGTGTGAATGGAATATTCGGTCCCCCCCATGTGCACTGAGCGGCCCCATTCCCCTTCGACTACTATCCATTCGTCCTTCCAAGGGGGGTTATATTTCACGTTTGCCCCGGGTACGACGAACTTCATTTTATTACTGGGTCTCAAATAAAACTGACCCCGGGGTGATAGGCTGGCTACCTGGCAGATGTAGCGGATCTCGTCGATGCCCACTTCCCTCTAAATGTTGTCCCTCTCACATTGCTGTCTCCAGAGCACCAAGAACCCCGTCAAGATCTTCCAGAACCCAGGAGAAATCTGGAGTGGGGCTAGTTCCAAAGCTACAAGTATTCGGCAGAGGGAAGGGTGAAGTGGAAGCCGGACCCCGTATTCAAAGGCAGCCATGGATCAGCAGACGTATTCAGAGGGGGTATAAATGTCATAACCCCGATGGGGAGAGATAGCGAGAGGTAGTCTGGTATCCTAAAGGTCCTCCTCAATCAGATAAGAGTTTCGGATGTACAGACGGAGTCCGGGACAATCCGGCCATCGTGGAAGAAGGACAATGGGCCTATGTGAACCCCAGTTAGATCGATAGTCGAGGCATTCCCCTCATCTGCCTCGATTTCAGCCTCATCGTCATCTTCATCTTCATCATCATCAGCGATTCGGGCTGGGTCTTCGGGCCCAGTGCTAAAACCCGACTCGATTCTTTGATTCTTGCTAGGACGACGGCGTTTTAGCGGAGTACTGTCATCAATGATCGCCCTCGTCCCGACCTCGTTTCGGCACTTTAGACGTCGGGGAATCATCAACTGATCCCGTTCATCCCGCATCAAGCATCTCATCAATGCTGTCTGATCGAACCAAATATGGTACGATTTTGTACCCTTATTTCCTACTCTTTGTGCTTAATTCTTAGGCATTTCCCCGTATTTAATGTTGCAAAATCAAGTGTTTCAGATTTATGAGGCCTCAAAGGAAATTGTGAAAAAGAAGAAGAACTTAGAATGAAAGAAGAGCATAAAGATATGAAGCAGGGCATTCTCGCCACTTGCTAATGGTCGCCCTAGGGTCGCCATGGCGACAAAATGGTTTGTAAAATCACCATTTGGTCGCCCCAAGGTCGCCATGGCGACATACCATATTTCTCCAAGAAAATGTATCAGGTATGGTCGCCATTTGCATGTCGCCATGGCGACATTAATTGGCAAATGGCGACCTCCTCCCAAATTCCTCAGTATCGCCATTTGCAAAGGGGAGAAAAAGATGATACTCATGGCGACAATGGGATCTCAGAATGCGTAACAGTATGTCGCCATAAGGTCGCCATGGCTACACAAATAGCGACATTCCCGCCACATTAGCTTTCCAAGAAATTTTCAGCATAAAAATCAAGCCAGTATAAATATCCCTCTTCTCTGAGTTTGAACCGGAGAGAAATATACAGAGTTTTAGAAAGAACACTTTTTACTTAGCATTTTAGACCTAGATTTTCTTCCATGACTCCCACTTCCAAATTCCTCCATTTCTAACCTTGAACTATCTTTTCCATCAAACACTCAACACCAAATCTATCCTACCTCACCAAAATCATTTCTCTCTTGCCATATTTTCTTCACCTTGTTACCTTAGTCACACACCATTTGTCACTCATAACACTAGTACACAAGGAGCATCTAAGGAGGGAAATGATTGAGCATTAAAGAAGGTGACCTACGGGTGATTTCCTCATTATTTACTCTCTTTTCCTATTTGTAACTGTAAGGATTCCCGTTTTGTTGATTGGCTTATTTCGTGGTCAAACCACATGTTGGGGTTTTGAATGTAAGGGTAGTCTAAGTGTTTGGTGTTGAAGATCAAAGGCCCTTCCATGACCTCAAGATACAAGCACGCCAAAGGTATAATCTCTTGTGCTTGTTTTTCTTTGAAGAGATTTAGTAGCACACACACACTTAGCATTCTTGCTATGATTGCATACTTGCTTATTTTTATGTGCATCTCTTCACATGTCACTTTACACACTAGCACTTTGGTTGATATATCTTGTTGTGTGTATATGTGCCTTATAATTCGTTTCCCGACATTGTTCGGAAACGTCCGCGCTTGCACTAATTAGTGCTTGGTTTCGCGCGAAGACCGCCTATGGAGAATGCCCTTGGCTTCTCCTTGGTTTTCACCATTGTTGGTGATCGGCGGTTATGATCGGCGGCCTGGCCGCCGAATGAAACCGCCGTTTCAGTCCAGATTGGTCTGAAGCAATTATGCGGTCCAGATCGGCGGTCACGACCGCCGTTCATACCTGATCGATTTTAATCTCTCGGGTTTGATTCGGCGGTTGGATCGGCGGTCACGTTACCGCCGAATGAAACCGCCGTTAATGCTCTGTTCTTCACGAGCTCAATTCGGCGGTCGTCATCGGCGGCCTGGCCGCCGATTGAAACCGCCGAACGGTGCGTTTCAGGGGCAAAATTGTCTTTTCACTTGCCCTGTTCTTGATGTCTATAAATATCACACTTTCTCATTATCTGAATCAGTTCTTTGACTCTTAAGAACCCTAATCTTCAAAGATAGATTTTGAGAGAAAATCAAATCAAGAACTCAACTTTAACCACTCAAATCAAACCCCTTTTGCATCAAATTTCATATTGCATCTCCTATGTCTATATAGAGTGCATCCATGTATGGGTTTGCATCATCACAACTTGCTTGGTAAGATTTTGATTAATTTCATCTTATTATAGTATTTTAAATACCAAGCCATCTCTTTTAAATTACTTGTATGTTTTAGATCATATGTTAAATACAAGAAAAGAGATTATTTGTGATGAATTAATTGAGTGTTGTTTTTGATAGATATCTAGGTTTTTATAATCTATGATCATCTATGCTATTTGACATGTCATTTAGCAATTGATATCTAGGGTTGATTTAAATTGAATATATCATCATCCTAGATAAGCATTTAGAGTACCCTAGCTCTTATTGCATTTATTGAATATTCATATATATTCACATAGGGTTGTATTCTCTTCAAAGAGAAAGTAAGTCTTGTGTGTAGCATCCGGGATTAGGTTGCTTAGAACGCAAGCAAATTGGACTAGAGCCGCTGTAAAAGGCCCGCGTGGTAGATTAGAGGGTGCTCACGCCAAGAGTAGTGTATCAGGGGATATCACTAGGGATTGAACCAAGAGTGGCGATTGGTAGTGTCCATAGCCTGAGGTTATCTAGGGTGAGAGTCCGAGAATCACTTGAGGGTGTAACCGTCTTTTCATATAGTGGATTTCGAGGTCCGAGTGTGGCGCACTTAACAGCCCGTGGTTTTTCCCAGTGGTTGGGTTTTCCACGTATACATCAAGTGTCATTTACTATTTCCGCATCTTATTACACTTGTATGTATTATTGACTTGCTAGGGGTATTTTCGTAAAATTGACATGCATGCGAAAATTGGGTAATAATTAGATAAAATCTATTCACCCCCCCTCTAGCTTTATATTGATAAACACACCTCGAGTATTTGAGAACTTTCAACTATGTGTAGCTAAAACCCCCAATCTAGGGGGTTGGTGTTAGAAACATTTGGACTTAGGGTTGCTTGACTATATTTTAATTGAATCTCTATGTATTTTCTATTTATTATATCTTTAGATTCTTGTCACTATATGATTGATTTGTATATCAACCTATTAATCATAATCTTGCTAGAATAATCTATTATATAATCACCTTTGGAATGACAACCTTATTTGATTAAAGAATTCAATAAATAGGATGGATTATTGTAGGAAATACCAACCACAATAATCCAAACCTTGTTGTGAGGTTAATCCATTTGAGATTGGTTCTTTATGATAGTTTAAAAAGCACCTTTAATCCATTTTCAACTTCACTAATCCTCTAGCGTATCTCTTAATTGAATTCACCCACTTCTCTTATTTTAGATTGTTGAGATTCTATTTTCCCTATCACTTTTATTACTTTTACTTTATGCATGTTTTGTGGTATTTTAAACCACCCACTATCCACTTATTATGATTTATATTATCGCAATCTTAGATTAGTTAATCAACCTAACCATTACTTCATTAACCTGTGGAACGAATCCAACTTACCATTATTACATTTCATATCCTAAAGGGGATTCCCAAGTGGTAAAACATTATTTTCCTACAAGATCATACATATATTTATATTGTTTTGATGCGCACAAACGACCTCATCAAAAATGGCGCCGCTACTGGGGAATATGGTAGCAATTGTTAAGTTGATTAACTTTTCTATGTAGTTTAGATTATTGGTGTTAACCGGAAATTTAGGCAATTAATTCAAGGAAAAGCTTCTCCCACTAGGGGACCGAACCGCTTCCTTGCGTACCACGATGACACTCTCGATTAGTCCAGCCCGCTTGTTAGGAACAAGGACCCGGCCCTCTTATGACCGCGCCTTCTCACGGGCGCGCTAGGATTAAGCATTGCACGACCTAGAACCGGCTTCCCCCCATGAGAGAGCTTACGAAGGAAGGGTACATGACCCAGGCGGGAGCCTACCTCCAAAGCCACAACCCATCTGGGACCCGGCTCCCACTCCGTCACCCAATAAGAAGAACCGCGTCTTCCAGCAACGGTTCCGCTTTAGTAGCCATACTTGCCATAGAGGTCACCACCTCGTCCCCCGCAGTACTCTCCTACGACTCGAGCGGTCCTCTCTAGAAGAACCCCTGGGAGCTCGCTAGCACGTCCTGTTCCGCAAGGGCTGACGCCAGCCCCTACTTCCAGCTCACATGGGATGCAAAGAGTGCTGAGAACACCTGCAAGGCACCAATGTCGCCTCATTAATAAGGAAGCAGTAAGCATGACTGAAGAAAGACAGCAACAGACGGTCGAGATCGCCTACTAGTCTCGCTACATCAACGGCTGGATGACGTTCCATCTCAGCCCTAATTGGAGGTCAACTATCCCTTACATGCAAGAGGATGCTGGTTTCCTCAACAAAATACTTGCAGAAATGAAGCCAGCACGAAGAAGGAAATGGTGGAAGGGAACGCTTGACAGGGTGCAGCGGGACAGGCGCTGACACTGTTCCCCGCCAGGCCAGAAGCTTGACAACGACTTCCCGCCACCACGAAGGCCTTTTGCGACCAATCAAAACTCATGGAAACGACACCTTTTCACCACATCAGCCTTACAGAGACTCTGATTTGGACCTGAGGCCTAGGTGGAGCGATCAGAACCCCCCAAGGCGTGTGGTAACCCTGATCCTGCCCTAAATCAGTGGCTGGGATCAATCCCGCCAATTGCGCCCTGGGAACTAGGGCCCCCACCTACCAAAATTGATGCTCCCGCCAAAGCAAAGCCCGAGGGGTGCAATCCTGACCCTTGATTCCTGGTGACCGCCATTGGGGATAGGAGGGAACGGTGGAGATTTAACCGGGGATTCTCGCCTAAACAGAGGACCTCCACTTACCCCTCTACCAGAGACACTATAAATGCCCCCACATCCCACAGAGGAGGGGGTTGGCCCTTGAAAACAAAAACATCCTACTTGGCCTAGTCAAAGCTCCTATGTGTGTGTTCTACTTGGCTACTACCTCGCCTAGTCAAAGCTCCTATGTGTGTGTTCTACTTGGCTACTACCCCGTCTAGTCAAAGCTCCTATGTGTGTGTTCTACTTGGCTACTATCTCGCCTAGACAAAGCTCCCATGTGTGTGTCCTACTTGAATACTACCCTGCTTAGTCAAAGCTCCTATATGTGTGTCCTACTTGGCTACTACCCCGCCTGGCCAAAGCTCCTATGCGTATGTTCTACTTGGCTACTACCCCGCTCAGTAAAAGCTCTTATGGGTGTGCTACTTAGCTGCTGTCTCGTCTAGATAAAGCTCCCGTATGCAACCTATCGAGTGACCTCCCCGCCTAGCTTGGACTCTTGCATGTTGTATCCCTATCCCGCTAGTAACCCCTTTGTAATAGCCGGATGGTGTATGTAGACTGATGTATGTTGTACTCCGCTGTTAAATAATAAGAAGCCCACCTTGTTACCCTTCCAAAGATGTGCCAATTACACCTCCCAGACCAGCACGTTACCTCAACCTCTGTTCCATCGTGTAGGACCGGTCCTACTGCATAGTATCGGTCCCTGGTACCCGGACCAAGAGGGCTTCACCCTACCCGGTCCGTGCCAGCTGCGGTGCACCCAGTACACCGCGGTCCAGGTTATCCCGGGAAAACCCCCGACGGATTTTTAGGATAACAGTTTGGCACCGTCTTTGGGAAACTCACACGCAGTGTGTCTTTCTCTTACCATCAAAAGCATTCTACTCATTCTAGCTAACATGAGGTTGAGATCATCCACGAATCAGGCCGACCCATCGGGGCCTCGCTCCTACCTCGCTACCCACCGAGCGGAATCCTCCGAAGGAACCCCAACTCAGGGCCCGCTACCGCGGGTAGAGGGGCAGGTCCAAGCCAACGCAGTCGTGGTCGAAGCCCTTCCTTCTCCAGGACCGCAACAGCAAAGTGCCTTCAACCGCCACGTCACCAACTTCCTAGAGGGACTACGGCAAGAACTGCTGGGCTCGCACCATGGCGAGGTAGGACCTAGCAACCAGGCTCACGTTTTCGACAGGTTGGGTCCCGCTAAAACTGTCTTCGATCGACTGTGGCCCACCGGGACTATACCTCGAGCGGCAGCACCGGGACCACGGAGAGCCCGATCTGAGGTAGGCGCCCCCCAAGCCTCGCCGCCTCCAGCAGGCCACCTAGCTCGTCTCGCCACGATGGGAGTGAAAGAGATATCTGGCACCGGGAGCAGGATCGAGGCTACACACAACCGTAGCAGGAATCGAAGCCCACCCAGGTGAAGCGAGGAGGCCCGTCATGAAGCATCAGCCGCATCCGGGATCGCAGCCCTGGATGAGGGAGCGGAAGCCAAATCAAGGGAAATAGGTTGAGGCCACATGGAAGAGCAGATGAAGAAGATGGCAAAGCGCCTAGCGGAGCTGGAGAAAGACAAGGTCAAGTACAAGGGGATGAATAAGGACCCCCTCGAGGAGATGAATGCCCCGCTGTCAAGGGAAGTTCGACATGGTACCCTCCCTCCGAAGTTCAAAATGCCCGAAAAAGTATATTCAGGCGTGGAAGATCCCTTAAGTCACCTAGAGTCTTTCGTGCAGCAAATGGAGGTGCAGAACGCCTCCTGGAAAGCCATGTGCCGAATGTTCCCCTGCACTCTCACGGATTTCGCAAAGACATGGTTCAGAAAACTCCCCGCGAGGAGTGTTAACTCATTCACCAAGCTGTCAAGGGACTTATGCGCTAAATTCCAGGGTGTCAAGCCGCCCCCCAAAGACCCCATCCTGCTACAGTACATAGTCCAGGAGCGCGGGGAGAAGCTTAAATCCTATGTGGAGCGCTTCCACAAGGAAGTCATTCAAATGAGGGTGTTCACTGAGAAGGAAACTCTCACCAACTTCAGGAAAAACCTCTGGGTGGGGAAATTATGGCGTTCTTTTAGCAAAGATAAGCTCAAAACTTATCAAAAGGCGTATAGCCGAGCTCTGGAGCAAGTGCAGTTAGATGAGCAATACCGCATCAAGATAGAGCATGACGAGTCACGCTCCAACAAGCGACAAAAGGGGGACACTAGTAACCAAAGAAAGGAGAAGGACCCGGTCCCCAAGTTCAGAAATAATCCTCTAAACCGGTCCACCTACCGCTTGCCTCCGCTACCCCTTAGCAGACCGCGCCCCTTCAGAAGAATATCCCCACCAAGGAAAATTCGAAGGACGCCATCGCCTGTAAGAGAGGTCGCTAGAATCGCCCAATCAGAAGAAGAAGAATACACCAACTACACCCCGCTCAATGCCCCGAGGGAAACAATCTACCTAGCCATCCGGGACAAGGGACTCCTGAAGAAGCCCGACCCCATGAAGCTCCCAGCAGACAGGAGGAACAAATACAAATACTGCGACTTCCACCGGGACATAGGACACAACACTCGCTGTGTAAGGGAGATGAAGGAGCCGAAAGAACGAAGAAAGGACCAAGGAAGAGACCTGATGGAACAAATCCAGATCATCAACACTATCAGTGGAGGCCCCACCCTCGCTGGTACCTCCAATAACTCCAGAAAGAATCACGCCAGGAAGATTCCTCGGCACGATACTGGGGGCCAGGTGCTAAAAGTTAGCAGGGACGCGTCGCCCCGTCCCAGCTCTGCTCAAATCATATTCACTGAAGACGACGCCTACAATATGGTCCAGCCCCATGATGACCCAATGGTGGTCACCGTCCAGGTGGCAAACAACCGGGTGGCCCGGGTCATGATTGACACTGGGAGTAGCGTAGACATCATCTTCAAGGAGACGCTGGATCGCTGCCAACTCCGCCAACCGTGCTTTTATAGTTGCACCACCCCTCTCTATGGATTCACCGGGGATTCTTTGATGCCAGCCGGTTCCATAATACTCCCGGTAGCTATAGGAGAAACGTCTCGACAAGTTAACAACATGGTCGATTTTGTGGTAGTAGACATTCTAAGCGCCTACAATATGATTCTGGGACGACCCTTTCTCTCGAAGATTATAGGAGTCCTATCAATCTACCACGTCTTGAAATTCCCGGTGGGGGAAGAGGTGGGAATCTTGAGAGGGGACCAACAGATGGCCTGGAGATGCTATGTTGTGTCATCAAACCCCTCCGCGCTAATCAAACAGTGCTCCCAGATCATAACAGAAAAAAATCAGGAGGAATCGGGCGCGAAAGGCATCCCGCAAGAAGCAGGCTACCTGTTTAGCGCAGAGCTACGTGGTACAGGAGAAGAACACCTGGGAAGCGTGACGGGGCAGCTGGATGTTGAAGAGGATACATTCGAGGAAGAGATGCCGGAGGAAGAAAGAGGAAGGCCGGCTGAAGAATTGGAGGAGGTCGTGGTAAGGGAAGAAAACCCTCCTAGAACGGTAAAGATAGGATCCACCTTGTCCCTAGAACACAAGGCGGTGCTACAGAAAGTGCTCCGGGACTACAACGATGTATTCGCCTAGTCCCATGAGGAGATGCCCGGCATCCCCCCTAACCTTGCAGCACACCGACTCAATGTGGATCCTACTTTCAAACCAGTGAAGCAGAAGATGAGGTACTTCAACCCAAACAGAAACGTAGCAGTACAAGAAGAAGTGGATAAGCTCCTCCGCACCGGATTCATCATAGAGGCACGGTACCCAGAGTGGATAGCTAACGTGATCATGGTCCCGAAGACCAATGGGAAGTGGCGAATGTGCGTAGACTACACTGATCTAAACTGCGCCTGCCCGAAGGACAGTTTCCCCCTCCCCAAGATTGATCAGCTTGTTGACTCGACTGTGGGTAACAAGACCCTGAGTTTCATGGACGCCTTCTCCGGTTATAATCAGATCACCATGCACCCCTTAGACCAAGAGAAGACCAGCTTCATCACAAACCAAGGTTTGTACTGCTACAAAATGATGCCATTTGGGCTCAAAAACGCCAGAGCCACCTATCAAAGGCTGGTCAACAAACTATTCAATGAGCAGGTTGGTCGCACCATGGAGGTCTATGTGGATGATATGATAACCAAGTCGCAGCAGGTAGAGCAGCACCCCGACCACCTCAGGGAGACTTTCGAAGTGCTCCGGCAGAACCAAATGCTGCTGAATCCGGAAAAGTGCCCGTTCGGAGTGTCGGCTGGAAAATTTTTAGGCTTCATGGTCCATGAAAGGGGGATCGAAGCAAACCTCGAAAAGATCAAAGCAATCCTTGAACTCAGGTCCCCCACTACTCTCAAGCAGGTGCAAGGGCTAACTGGCCGACTAGCTGCCCTCAACAGGTTCATATCGCGGTCCACTGACAGGTGCCTCCCGTTCTTCCGAGTCATTAAAAAGGGGAGAGGGATGAATTGGGATGAGGAGAGCGAGTGCACCTTCAAGGAGCTCCAGAATTACCTTGCCAACCCCCGCTACTAGTGAAGCCACTACCGGGCTATATCTTACAGCTCTACCTTGTTGTATCAAGCACAGCGACTAGCTCGGCCCTTGTAAAGAAATGTGAGGGAGGAATCCAGAGACCCATATACTATGTGAGCCGCTCCCTTAGCAAGGCCGAGAAAAATTATAACCAGATGGAGAAGCTCGCTTTCACCTTGGTCGTCGCGGTGCGCAAGTTACGCCCCTACTTCCAAGCCCACTCAGTAACAGTACTTACGAACCTCCCTCTCCGACAGTTTATGCAGCGACCTGATGTATCGGGCAGGCTAGTTTTGTGGGCCCTCGAGCTGACCAAGTATGACATTACCTTCAAGCCCCGCGTTGTAATCAAAGGGCAAGCTCTGGCAGACTTCGTAGCAGAGTTCGGCGGGAACCCTGGCCTCCCCCATGTGGAGGAGCCCATTGCCCCGACACACAATAACATCCCGGTTCCCAGAGAGGAGTGGCCCCTCTCGGCATGCATTTGGACACTATTCATCGATGGAGCCTCCAACCAGCATGGTTGTGGGGCAGGTATTGTGCTGGTCGATCCGGAGGGGGTCGAGACGTCTCACTGTATAAGATTCGAATTCAGAGCTACAAACAATGAAGCAGAGTATAAGGAACTCCTCGCTGGCTTGACTATCGCCCGGGAATTAGAGGCCCAGTTCCTCACCATCAAGAGTGATTCACAGTTGATCGTAAGACAAGTGGTCGGGTCTTACCAAGCTAAGGGCGAGAATATGTCTGCCTACTTAGAGAAAGTACAACAAGCGATCAAGGCTGAAAAGAATACGGTGTGTATGATATATAAAGCTAGAGGGGGGTGAATAGATTTTATCTAATTATTACCCAATTTTCGCGTGCATGTCAATTTTACGAAAATACCCCTAGCAAGTCAAAAATACATACAAGTGTAATAAGATGCGGAAATAATAAATGACACTTGATGTTTACGTGGAAACCCTCAACAGGGAAAAACCACGGGCTGGTAAGTGCGCCACACTCGAACCTCGAAATTCACTATATGAAAAGACGGTTACACCCTCAAGTGATTCTCGGACCCTCACCCTAGATAACCTCAGGCTATGGACACTACCAATCGCCACTCTTGGTTCAATCCCTAGTGATATCCCCTGATACACTACTCTTGGCGTGAGCACCCTCTAATCTACCACGCGGGCCTTTTATAGCGACTCTAGTCCAATTTGCTTGATCCTCGAAGTCATTACTTGTAATGATGTTTACAGCCAATCCTGGTCTGTAACCCACCACTACTACCCAGCGGGCCTGTAATAGCAACCCTAGACCTAGACCAAGACTTCAATCTCTCAAAAGAGATGCACAACCCTATGTGAATATGTATGAATATTCAATTAATGCAATAAGAGCTAGGGTACTCTAAATGCTTATCTAGGATGATGATATATTCAATTTAAATCAACCCTAGATATCAATAGCTAAATGACATGTCAAATAGCATAGATAATCATAGATTATAAAAACCTAGATATCTATCAAAAACAACACTCAATCAATTCATCACAAATAATCTATTTTCTTGTATTTAGCATATGATCTAAAACATACAAGTAATTTAAAAGAGATGGCTTGGTATTTAAAATACTACAATAAGATGAAATTAATCAAAATCTTACCAAGCAAGTTGTGATGATGCAAACCCATACATGGATGCACTCTATATAGACATAGGAGATGCAATATGAAATTTGATGCAAAAGGGGTTTGATTTGAGTGGTTAAAGTTGAGTTCTTGATTTGATTTTCTCTCAAAATCTATCTTTGAAGATTAGGGTTCTTAAGAGTCAAAGAACTTAATCAGATAATGAGAAAGTGTGATATTTATAGACATCAAGAACAGGGCAAGTGAAAAGACAATTTTGCCCCTGAAATCGCATGATCGGCGGTTTCATTCGATGCCCTGGCCGTCGAATTGAACCGCCGAATGGCTCCCGAGCGGAACAGGGGAACTTCAGTGACTTCGTTCGGCGGTTTCTAAACCGCCGATCCCAACCGCCATTTTGGACCCGAGAGATATATTTCAATTAGGTCTCTTTTGGCGGTTTCTAACGGCGGCCAGGCCGCCGAACGGAACCACCGTTTCACCAAAAATGGTGAAACCAAGGAGAAGCCAAAGGCATCTCCACCGGCGATCATCGCGCAAAACAAAGCACATCAACGTGCACGCGCGGACGTTTCCAAACATCCTTCGGGAAACGAATTACACCACACTAAAAGCTAACATACATGAAGTGCAAGTGTGGGTATTGAATGCATCCTAATGCCTATCATGTCATGGTATTTCATAAAACAAGATGCAATCAATTTAATGCAAGAAGAGACATTGAATAAACAATAAAGCACAATGCACACAAAATATAAACACAACATTCAAGAATAAGAGTTATGCATGTTGTGTGTGTGTGCAACTATATCTCTTCAAGCCAAAGTAAGCACAAGATATACCTTTGGTGCTTGTCCTCTTGAGGTCTTGGAAAGGGTCTTTGATCTTCAACCTTCAACCTTAATGACCTAGACTACCCTTACAACCAAACCCCAACATGTGGTTTGACCACGAAATAAGCCAATCAACAAAAAGGGAATCCTTACAAAGGCGTTCCAAATGATCAAGATTGAACAGATACCTAGAGGGGCTAACCATCGAGCAGATGTCCTCGCCAAAATCGCAACAGGAGGAGGACAAAACCCCCCTAGGGGAGTCCGGCTGCAGCTTCTCAGCCTGTCAAGTATTGCTAAAACTGCCGAGGTCCACCCTGTAGACCACCTCCCCTGTTGGATGGACTCGATAGTAGACTACCTTCATAGCCAAAAGCTGCCAGATGACCCAGCAGAAGCTAAATCAATAAAGAGGAAATCGACCCGATACTGTCTTGTACAGGGACACTTGTATCGGAAGGGGAAATCCTTGCCCCTCCTTAGATGTCTTCACCCTGATGATGCCAAATGGGCACTGAAGGAGGTTCACTCAAGCGACTATGGCGATCATTCAGGGGGAGATGCCTTGGCTCACCGAGTTTTAAGAATGGGATACTTCTGGCCAACCCTCCATGAGGACGCACGCCTCTTTGCCCGCTCGTGTACACCATGCCAGAAAGTGGCAAACCTCTTGCATCAGCCCCCTGAAAGACTATCCATCATCTCATCCCCTTACCCCTTTGCTGTATAGGGGGCGAACTTGATCGGGCCCTTGCCCGCCGGAGCGAAGCAGGCCAAATACGCTGTCGTCGCCATAGACTACTTCACCCGAAGATCGAATGTCGCGTAAGGCCATACTTTGGGGTGCCTAAGGCCATTATCACCGACCTAGGGAAACAATTCGACAATTACAGCTTTAGGGACTACTGTGAAGACCTGAAGATCGAATGTCGCTTCGCCTCGGTAGCTCACCCCCAAACGAACGGCCTGGTTGAAGCAACCAACAAGACAATCAAGAAGCTGTTAAAGAAGAAGCTGCAGGAAGAAAAAGGGGCTTGGGTGGATCAACTCCCAAACATCTTATGGGCCTACCGGACCACAAAAAGAACCGCGGCTGGTGAGTCTCCTTATTCACTCGCTTATGGAGTTGAAGCGGTTCTCCCCATTGAGTTGAAGCTTCCCACCTTCCGCACCCAACTCTATAATTCAGAAGACAATGAGGATAAACTCAGAGCCTGCCTAGATCTCCTGGAGGAAAAGCAGACCGGTGTGGCCCTGAGGGTCGCAGCCTACCAACAGAAAATTACCCGCTGCTTCAACAAAGGTGTCAGAATCAGGAGTTTCAAGGAAGGCGACCTAGTACTAAGGAAGGTCACACAGAATACCCATCGTCGATCGAACGATGTCCTCGCTCCAAATTGGGAAGGACCATACCTCATCAAGGCAAAGGTGAGTCAAGGAGGCTACAAGCTGATGGACCTCGACGGAGACCCTATTGGGCATACTTGGAATGCGGATCATTTGAAGAGGTTCTACCCCTAATAATCCAAGAATGGTTCAAGATGACAATCCTACTGTAAATAGTGCTAGTTCTCTTGTTTCTCTTTTGTGTAAGCGCGACTCGACAGGCACTTCAGAGCCTGGGTTCAGCAAATGGATGAAGCGGCCTTGACCGCCTGTACTTAGAGCATGTCCCGCCCACTTTTGAATCAATGAAAAGCTATTCCTCACAATTGATAGCCTCTTTTAACTCACCTATAATTACCGGGTATCTCGGACGAGCTACCACGATGCCTTGAGCATGGGTATTATCCCCTCAAAAAGGGACTTGGGCTTAAGTGGCCCTGGTTGCCTACCAAGTCCAGAATTACCGGGTACCTCGGACGAGCTACCGCGATGCATAGAGCATGGGTATTGTCCCCTCAAGAAGGGACTCAAGAAGGGACTTAGGGCTTAAGTGGCCCTGGTTGCCTACCAAGTCCAGAATTACTGGGTACCTCGGACGAGCTACCACGATGCCTTGAGCATGGGTATTGTCCCCTCAAGAAGGGACTTGGGCTTGAGTGGCCCTCGTTGCCTACCGAGTCCAGAATGACCGGGTACCTCGGACAAGCTACCACGACGCCCTGAGCATGGGTATTGCCCCCTCAAGAAGGGACTTGGGCTTCCTACCAAGTCCAGAATGTACCGGGTACCTCGGATGAGCTACCGCGATGCCTTGAGCATGGGTATTGTCCCCTCAAGAAGGGACTTGGGCTTAAGTGGCCCTGGTTGCCTACCAAGTCCAGAATGTACCGGGTACCTCGGACGAGCTACCGCGATGCCTTGAGCATGGGTATTGTCCCCTCCAGAAGGGACTTGGGCTTAAGTGGCCCTGGTTGCCTACCAAGTCCAGAATGACTGGGTACCTCGGACGAGCTACCACGACGCCTTGAGCATGGGTATTGTCCCCTCAAGAAGGGACTTGGGCCTAAGTGGCCCTCATTGCCTACCGAGTTCAAAACACACTAGGAACCAAGTGCGAGCATTGATGCCATCCCGGCTGACGTTCGAACAGGAACCCTACTCCTAGAGAAGCCCGAATAAGGAGCGCGGGTTATTAAAGAGAAAAATTCTAAAGCAAAACCAAGCCAACCGGCCCACGCCAGATAATAGCTGCACTGTCTCAAGGGGTGCAAATTCCACTTATGGAAGACTGAAGCCAGTATTACAAGACCTTTCTCATACAAGCGGGAAGCACACAGAGCCATATCAAGTTAAAGCTAGAACGAGAAATGTGGATTCTCACTTCATAGGTAAAAAGTACAAAGGACCCATGGAAGACCCTGGCACCTAACCAAGCTCCTCAAATAGAACATGCATGACAAAAAGAAAAGGACGAGACAAGCAAAGAGTGCACAAAGCACTAGTTCAAACTTACATGCCAATATGAGGATTGGGGCTCAGCAGGCCCAACCTCCCCACAAATATAAACTACAAGTACCAAAGCAGAAAAAATTAAAAAGACGCATAAGCATCAGTTTAGGGTTACATGCCAAAGGAAGGCCAGGGCACAGAAGGCCTGACCCTCCACAAGTCATTAGTAAAAATGTAGAGCAACAAAAGTAGCTGGACCAAATGATGATAAAGCAGGCATTCATTACTGTTCTTGCATAGGATTGGCTGGCTCGACGACAGGTAAGGCGAGCTAGATGGACGGCTGGCTTGCTAGAACCTCTTGGGTCACCGTAGATAACCTCCCAGACTCCACAGGTGGCGATCCTTGCTGTTCCTCAGCTGCATGGATCTCCTTCTTGCAACTCAAAGCCGGATCACTACTGCTCGCTGCATCCCCGCCTCCGGGGAGTCCCGCTGACCCGGGCAGCGCCTTAGACACTCCATCAGCACCTGCCATGATCTCTTCCCTGCTCCAGCCATGGATTTTATGAAGGTCAAAATCAGGAGGAGCATGCTGAGCCACATGCAGCTGGGGGAGGAAATAACCCTCTCCGAAAGACTTATCGGCTCCCGCTTCTGCCTCCACCTCCACAGCCATTGCCACTGCAGCCACAGCCCGGTTCTCCGCCGCAGTAAACTCCCCCATTAACTCATTCCGCTCCAAAGCCCGACGGGTTGGCCGGGTAACCTCAGCATCTAGCTCCTTTTGCACTTGTTCTAGGTCCTTCTTCGCCTAGGTGGCCTTCGCATCCATCTCCTTCTTCTCCCTTACAAGACGGATGATAGTCCTCTCCACTTCAATCCTGAGCTTATCTGCCCTAACACGGCCCTCCTCTGCTATGCGGTGCTTCTCGTGAAGCGAAACATCCTGCTCCCCCAGAGCCAAAATATAGCGAAACGCCTACAAAAAAAAAGGGGGGGTGGGGGGAAAAGAGACCACAAAATTTGCAGGCCTGACACTCAGTATGGCCACCCAAAATAAAATAGAGGGAAATCAGACAAGGGAGCGGATGAAGTTACCTCAGTCGAGACCACGGAACCCTTCGAGGAGAGTTCATTGACAAAAAGTACAGCAAGTTGGGATGAATCCACTTGGGAACACGACTCTGTAAAAGCGCGGAGGATGTTGTCAGAACCAGAGGATAGGCCCTTCTTTGCTTTGGGAGGGAC
The DNA here is from genome assembly GCA_008009225.1 of Acer yangbiense. Classification (NCBI taxonomy): domain Eukaryota; kingdom Viridiplantae; phylum Streptophyta; class Magnoliopsida; order Sapindales; family Sapindaceae; genus Acer; species Acer yangbiense. Next base: position 4,094 of record VAHF01000245.1, on the reverse strand, counting down.
CGGTGCCACCTTCCCCGAAATCATCATCCCCTTTCTTTTGTTTGAAGAGGGACGAGGAGGAGGCACAGAAGACCGTGACGGGGTGGAGGTAGAGGAACCTGAGGGGACCACCGAAGGAAGCTTAGCAACAGGAGAGCTGGGTAGAACGCGACTCCGACCCAAGCGCGCCTCGAGTTCTTCCAGCCTTGAAGTAGGAGAGAGCATCTTCAGTGGTTGGGGGGAGACCGAGCTTGGACCAACCCCTTTCTCCTTTTTCACCTTCATCAATGTCACTTGCTTGAGAGGGGTGCGTGAAGTACCCTCTCCACCAGGGGGAGAACCCAACCTTATCTGTGCTACGCCTGAGTCGCTGAGAGGGGCCTCCTCCTGCTGGGCGCCTGCAAAAGAAACTACCAATGGAGCTCCCATTAGAATCCACGCCAGCCTCTCCGCAGTATCTAGAACAAATAAAAAGGCAAAAGAGGGACGAAGAAGAAATCACCTGGGATTGCATCTATCGCTAGGAGGGAGTGTTCCTCCCAAGAGAAGCCCTCTATCCCCGTGTGCTGGTAACCCGCCTGTTTGATTGAAGCCATAAAGCTCATGACTGCAGCCTCGTCCTCCTCCTTCGCCCACTCTGGTTGTGGCCCGAAAGAGGTAGAGACTGTATGCTCTCGATGACCATAGCGAACAGAAGCGCCCCAGTTGCCTTTAACCACGACCCACTCCGTTTTCCACCTGGGATCCTTCCTCCGGGTACTAGGGACCATAAAATCAATTGCATTCACACAGCGGAGATAATATTGGCCAGCGGGCTGCTGAGTCAAGGGCGACAGTTGGAAGGCAGAGCGAAGCTCCCTATACCCCGGGTCCCTTAATTTGGGTCGAGAGACAACAGCCTCCCGCCATAGCACAAGGAAGCCCACCAAATTCCTCCAGAAGCCGGGCACTAGTTGCATAGGAGCTAACCCGAAAGCGCAAAGGGCCCGCCTAAGCGTAGGATGGAGAGGAAGACGAACCCCTCCCTCGAAGGCAACCACGTGTATAGGAAAATGGCCAGGAGGAGGAGCATAAACATCATAATCCCTGGTGGGAAGGGTGAGTTCTATGTCAGCAGGGATATCGAAGTCACGCCTCAAGCGAGACAGGTCAGCCGCGGTACAGGCCAAGGGGGGAACGCACTCGAAAACCCCAGCCGCACCACCTTCCTCCGCCAGCTCGCGGTGGCCCTGCTCCTCCATGTCCACATGCTCTAGAACCCGCTCCCCGTCATAGGAAAGAGCCCCTTAACTCGCCCCCTCTCCTTTCTCGGAGATATGCACCGGAGAGGAAGGGGTGTCAGCAAACCCTATCCCCGATAGAGGAGTGACACCTGGAGCGGCGAGGTTAGGGGCGTCCCCTACTTCCCCCGGCGGCAAAGCCACCACCAGCCCTTCGCCTCTTGTGAGAGAGCTCTGACCTCTTAGGGGAGCTCTCTTCGTCGCCGTAGTCATAGTCTCTCTCTGCGTTTGAATCCTCAGAAGCCATTGTAAGATAGCAATAGTTAGCAGAGAAGCAAAAAAAAAACAAAAAAACAAAATTGGCGCAATGGAGAAAATGAAGAGACTCCAGTCAAGCTGCCTCTTAAATAAAAAAAGGTGGCAGTTTCAAATTCAAACCGGAGGATCTCGACCCTCCAATGGATCCAACGACTAGCGCAGCTAGGAAAAAAGCAGACGTGACCAGTCCACCACCCCAAGTACGCCACGTGGCGCCTCGCACAGCAAAACGTTCCGTCGCTGACGCCACGCCCCGAGAAACGTGCCTAATACCTAGAACCATTATTCCTGCATTTAATGCATCAAGCGGTGGCCCCAGAAGCAAATTCCAACAAATTCAAGGGGTGGAAAACAGGAAAAGCCAAGCGGGAAAAGCCCTTCATGGGACCAGGTACCCCGCCTCCAACGTTCAGCAATATTAAGAACATTCAAGGCAGGAGGGACTTCTGTTAACCAGATATTTAGGTAATTAATTCAAGGAAGAGCTTCTCCCACTAGGGGACCGAACCGCTTCATTGCGTACCACGATGGCTCTCCCGATTAGTCCAGCCCGCTTGTTAGGAACAAGCACCCGGCCCTCTTGTGATCGCGCCTTCTCACGGGAGTGCTAGGATTAAGCATTGCGTGACCCAGAACCGGCTTCTTCCCCCATGAGAGAGCTTACGAAGGAAAGGTACCTGACCCAGGCGGGAGCCCACCTCCAAAGCCACGACCCATCTGGGACCCGGCTCCCGCTCCGTCACCTAATAAGAAGAACCGCGTCTTCCAGCAATGGTTTCGCTCTAGTAGCCATACTTGCCACAGAGGTCACCACCTCGTCCCCCGCAGCACCCTCCTACGATTCCAGCGGTCCTCTCTAGAAGAACCCCTGGGAGCTTGCTAGCGCGTCCTGTTCCGTAAGGGCTGACGCCAGCCCCTGCTTCTAGCTCATATAGGATGAAAAGAGTGCTGAGAACACCTACAAGGCACCAATGTCGCCTCATTAATAAGGAAGCAGTAAGCATGGCTGAGGAAAGACAACAATCGACGGTCGAGATCGCCTACTAGCCGCGCTACATCGACGGCTAGATGACGTTCCATCTCAGCCCTAATTGGAGGTCAACTATCCCTTACATGCAAGAGGATGCTGGTTTCCTCAGCAAAATACTTGCAGAAATGCAGCCAGCATGAAGAAGGAAATGGTGGAAGGGAACGCCTAACAAGGTGCAGCGGGACAGGCGCTGACACTGTCCCCCGTCAGGCCAGAACCTTGACAACGACTTCCCGCCACCACGAAGGCCCTTTGCGATCAATCAAAACTCGTGGAAACGACACCTTTTCACCACCTCAGCCCTACAGAGACTCTGATTTGGACCTGAGGCCTAGGTGGAGCGATCGGAATCCTCCAAGGCGTGTGGTAACCCCAATCCTGCCCCAGACAAGTGGCTCGGATTAGCCCCGCCAATTGCGCCCTAGGAACTAGGACCCCCACCTACCAAAACGGATGCTCCCGCCAAGGCAAAGCCAATGGAGCGCAATCTTGATCCTTGATTCCTTGTGACCGCCATTGTGGATAGGAGGGAACGGTTGGGATTTAACCGAGGGTTCCCGCCTAAACAGAGGACCTCCACCTACCCCCTACTAGAGACACTATGAATGCCCCTACGATAAGGTTGGTCATTAGAAGAGGAACTATCCGCAGTACCTGATCGAACCAAAATTGGTATAATTTTGGCCCTCATTCTCGTCTCTTTATGCTTGATTCTCAGGCAGTTCCCCGTATTTAATGTCGTTGAATCGAGTGTTTCAGGTTTATTTAGGCATCAAAGGCATTTGTGAAGATGAAGAGAAGTTTGGTACAAATGGTGCACAAGTTGGCAAAACAGGGCATTGTGGCCACTTGACGTTGCCACTTCAAATGGCAACACAAAGTGGCGACAAAGAAGAATTAGTGGCGTGGCCACCAGACGTCGCCACTTCAAATGGCGACACAAACTGGCAACATAGAAGAATTAGTGGCGTGGCCACTTGACTTCGCCACTTCAAATGGCGACACAAATGGTGACATAGAAGATCAGTGACCTAATTTGAAAACCCTATAAATACATCACATTTTCTCCTTTGAAAATACACTTGTTCAACCAAGAAATTCCTTCTTCCACCATTCATAATCCACCCATTTCTCCTCTCCAATCTCATCAACAAACAACTAGACTACCTCATCTAAATCATTCCTCTCTTTCCATCTTCTCCACCCATCACCTTTGTCACTCACCATTAGCCATCCACCTATGAAGACACATCCCTCTTCCACCACACTTTGCACTAGGAGCACTCTTGGAAAGGAATGAGCAAGCACTAAAGAAGGAGGCCTAAGGGTGATTTCCTTACCTATTACTTGCTTTCTATTTGAGTGTAACTATGTGTAACTAAACCCTAATCTAGGGGATAGATTTGAGGAACATTTGGTTGTGGGTATTTGCTTAAGCTTTATAATGAATCTCTATATGTGTTCTATTTATTTATTCATTAGATTCTATTCACTATGTGATTGACTTGTATATCCACTTGTTAATTGCAATCTTGTTAGAATAACAT